>WAAB01012395.1:111535-138908 GCA_013389865.1 Piaya cayana
GACTGAGGCAAAGAAGGCATTAAGTACCTCAGCATTGTCCTCATCCCCTGTTACTGTTGTTCCCTCTGTGTCCAAAAGGAACTGTATGGTCTCCCTAGTTCTCCTTTTGTTATTAATATATTTGTAGAAGGATTTCTTATTATCCTTCACAGTCTTAGCCAACCTGAGTTCTAGTTCAGCCTTAGCTGAAAGGGGATAGTATACAGCTTTACAAGGGTCTGAAAGGTCTAAGTACTTAAAAATCATCAGATGGGAGGTGTTATGTAGGTGTGTTTTCTGTATTTAATTCTGATTTCTAGATGGAACCAATGCTCAAACAGAAAAACAAGCAACAGGCTGGGTGCTCCACTGTCACGTTTTATGTGCTTTGCTGCTTTCCTGTGTTTGCAGAGCAAGACCACCCATAAAGAAAAAGGGACATTTGCCAAACAACCGTTTTTGATCGTCCTTTTTCAGTCTGTTCACATTTACAGTGCTGCGAATCACATGAGGAACACTGCTGGCCAATAGGGAATTCAGTGCAAAAATGCTTCTAGTTGGATGTAATGGATATTGTGGCATGCAAACAGGGAATATTAAAAACTGCTGCCAAAACCACTTTACTTATTATTTGAATGCATAAAAAACACAGGAAAATAAAACAACAACAACATATTTACTCCCTCCATAAGATAATGTACAGATAATTCACCATTCCATTACAAAGTGGCAGAAAAAGCTCTTTAGTGGTGCAGTTCAGTTACCTAACTGAAGCTATTTAGTGCCACTTGTGATCCCTCAGGTGCCTGGTGTGACCCCTTGGCATAGTTCTGATGGAGGGACCAGAGAAGATAGACATCATGCTTGGAGCAGCTGTAGTCCACCATTCAGTAGCACAACATGTGTACTTCTGGAACTTAAAGAAGGGTCTTCCTTGTCAAATTGAGCCATCACCTTACTTGCCATTTCACAGAATCACAGAATCATAGAATCACTAGGTTGGAAAAGACCTTTATGATCATCAAGCCCAACCGTACCTGTCCACTACTAAATCATATTCCTAAGCACCTCATCTACCTGCCCTGAAAATACCTCTAGGGATGGTGACTCAGCCACCTCCACGGGCAGCCTCTGCCAGTGCCTGCTAACCCTTTTGGTGAAGATATTTTCCTAATGTCCAATCTGAACGTTCCCTGGCACAGCTTGAGGCCATAATTTGTGGGAAACAGTTGCATAAGCAGGGCAGAGTCAAACCTTTGGTAATGCCTCAAAGTTCTCAGGTTTTCTTGTTTCTTTTTTATGGAGGTTGTAGGCTTTTATTTAATTTTGGTTTTTGGCTTTGGACTCCTTCTGAGATTGTTTCCTTGTACTTGACCTATTAAAGTCTGCAGACGAAACTGATTTTGTTCTCAGGTTATAGGGCAGGGCAGCATTTGTCAAACAGATCAATTTAGTGCACAAATGCAATAATTTAAAAAATATACACAATCAGTATATATTCTTTTGTGACCAAAAGCCTTGAAACACCAAATTCACTGAGTAGTTTGGGATGATACTGGTGTCATGTCAGCTGACAATATCATTAGTCACACAGGAAACATTGGCACTACTGGCAAGTGTCCTCCGAGTTTCACTTTCTGTGAAAAATATTTTCCTAATGTCAGCCCAAGCCTCCCTGACAGAGCTTGAGGCCATTCCCTCTTCTCCTGTCTCCTGTCAATGGGGCGAAGAGGCCAGCACCCTCCTCTCCACAACCTCCTTTCAGGTAGTTGTAGAGAGCAATGAGGTCTCCCCTTAGCCTCCTCTTCTCCAGGCTAAACAACCCCAGCTCTCTCAGCCATTCCTCATAAGGCCTGTGACATCGCCAAGGGGGAAAGCATAGAGTAACTCCAGAGTGGTTTTTTTCAGCGCAAAACATTTTGCATTACGTCCCTCCTCACATTTTCTTTCTTTTCAAACAAACAGCATTTAATTGCCAGAGGAAGCCAATTGTTGAGTCTTGAATTCAGTTACATTTGCTGTAAGGCAAGGGCTTTCCAGTTGTCTTTGCTTTTGAATAAACTTCACAACACAATCACCCCATGAAACTAGCAGATGCAAGGTGTAATTCCTCACTTTGTGTAACCTCTCTTGGGTGGGCTGGGTCTTCAATGCCACAGTTAGATATTCGGGATAGTGACCTCTAAATGTATCTTCTCATATGCAGTGAAGTTAATATGCTAATGAATTACAAAAGCTTAACTTTTTTAGGTTTCATTTCACAGTAGTCCCTAGAGGAGCTGACGGAATTGACACTCTGCTATTTTACACGGTATATTTACCTCTCCAACTAAAACCAAAAGACTTCAGCTGAGAAGAACACACACTCTCAACAGACAAGAGGGGCTCTAAGATGAGAAAGGCATGCAGAGATGAAATGGTACATTCATTTTCTCATGGCAGCTGAGAAACGAATAGATGCCTTGTCCAGTGCCCTGTGGAGCAAGCGGTACCACCTCTTAACAGCAAAGATGAAAATGCCTTAATAAGGAATATTTTGCTCAGTACTTCCAAAGGCTTACAAAGCTAAAAGAAAGCTTTACAAGATAACGTGTGTATCTCTTACATTTTCCAAGTATTTATGTGTTTGAGCTTCATCTCCCTGTCAAGAGAAATCTGCATTCTATCAAATATATTGCTTGTAGTGAGATGTTGACACAAACACCTGATCTGAAACCTTATTTTCACTTCCATAGTGATCTTCCTACAAAAGACATATTCTTTTTTTTCCTCCCATCTGTTAAAGATTGCTTTTGTTTCCTGCTTTTTCCTTAAGAAACAAGAAAAACTCCTTTAATTCCTTGTCAAGTTCATTCCAATCTCAGTCCTTTTTAATGCCAATGACACTATTCAGGAATGTAGTAAAAACACAGTGTCTTGGACATAAAGCAAGACCTGATGAAATATATGTCTTTTTCCTTTGCATTGAGTCCCTAGAAATAGGAGGAAAACAGGCAAAGGGACATGTCACAATCTTTTATGCAGTTAAAAGCTATGTACCAGGTAAGCATAAATACCGAAGACAAGAGCATTCTCCCCCTCACACCAGACTAATTCAGCTTTGTGCTCCTGTGCATGGAATCACAGAATTATTTAAGTTGGAAAGGATCTGTAAGATCATTGAGACCAATCATAAACCTAACATCGCCAAGTAAACCATGTCACTAAGCACCACATCTACCATGTCTTCTCAACACCTCCAGGGATGTTGACTCCACTACTTCCCTTGGCAATTTGGTGCAATTCTTGACAACCCTTTCAGTAAAGAGATTTTTCGTAATATCCAAACTAAACCTCCTCTGGTGCAACTTCCCACTATTTCCTTTTGTCCTATCACTTGTTATTTGAGAGACCAACACCCACTAGCGCTATGGCCTCCTTTCAAGTAGTTGTAGAGAGCAATAAGGTCTGCCTCAGCCTTCTTTTCTCCAGACTTCCCTCAGCTGCTCCTCATAACACTTGTGGTCCAGACCCTTCACCAGCCTTGTTGCCCTTCTCTGCCCATGCTTCAGCACCTCAACGTCTTTCTTGTAGAGTCGGGCCCAAAACTGAACACAGTATTCAAGGTGTGGCCCCACCAGTGGCAACTACAGGGGCACAATCACTTCCCTGGTCCTGCTGGCCACACTATTTCTGATATAAGCCAGGATGCCACTGGCCTTCCTGGTCACTTGGGTATTGCTGGCTCATCTTCAGCCAGCTGTCAACCAGCACCCCCAGGATCTTTTCTGATGGGTAGCTTTCCAGACACTAATCCCCAAGCCTGTAACATTTCATGGAGTTGTCAGGACCTGACACTTAGACCTGTTGAACCCAAATGAAATGGGGGCTGGGGGGAAACACATATGTCCATACAGTAACGGAATCAATAGCCTCTCACATCTCATAGCTGAAGCATTGCTGTGTAAGGCATTTTGAAAGGTCAAAACTGTAGGGTAGACATGGGGAGACACATGATTTTTCCTTTGAAAGATATGTGTCAAAGAGCTACCAAAGAAAAGCTGTAAAAGATGTGAACCGGAACATGGCTTCTTAGCCTTTTATTTTCATTTTGTGTCTTCCTAAAACTCAGCAAAGACACAGATCTTAAGTGGTCAGGGAGTAAGTCTGCTGCAATGGTAGTTCAGTTTGGGATGGGTTGGCTGGAAATTCCCCTCACCCTCCATGTAACAGCATCCCTGGAGCTGCAGGCCCTGTGGAGTGCTTGGCTGCTTGTGCTGGATGTTGCACAGATGTTTTATGAGCTGCCCTTGCTTAAACACAGTCTTCAGGACTATTACTATAATGAAAACCCAATTATTGCAGACATGTATTGCATCTATTTTGGTGCACATATTAACCTCTTCTTTCATGGAATAACCTGTAGCTGATGGGCAGCTTTAATGCCAATTATTTCATTACTCATTATTCAAGTAAGCAGAGGCAATGAAGAATTCTAATGCTGTTTAGTGGGGTGCTGACAGCATTAGTTCTCCTGTCATTTAGTCTCAAATGATGAAATTACATGCTGAGTTGCTTGAGTTTCATGTCTTCAGACACTGAAATAGTTTCCAGTACAGAGCTTATAAATGACATCAGAAGCCCTGCTGTTTCACCTCCTGAGTCATTCTCTCAAGTCTTTAAAATTCATGATTCAAACAACAAGGTAGAGGGAAAGCTTTCAGTCATTTTTCTCACTGGCTAATTAAATGAGACTAAAGTGTAAGGGAGACAATATGAAGTGTGTATTATTTCTTGTTTTGCTTAGTGCACTTGAGAATTAATCTTAGGGATACACTAAACAGACTAAATTACAGCTCAGGATTATCACAGTTACTTTTGCAATGCATTAACCTTTCAGTCATTGCAGCAGAGGACCGGTGACAGCTGGGGATTCAATCTAAACTTGCATAAAATCCTGTGAAATGAGGTCTCAGGGAAGGAACTTGTTCTATTCCATAGAGCACAGGTTGACTAGACTCTAAAATAATATCATAAGCAGCCCTTGACTGAAAAAAAACCCAAACCAGATTAAGCTCTTCCTCCACTCATCCACCCACTATCTGAAATCAGCAAGGCTCTTTTTTAAAAAAAAAGAAAATAAAAGGCTATCTTGCTAGCTGGGTATTGGACAGTCAAGCACTGCCCAAATATGACCCCACACTTGCAGGCTGGTTACCTCTGATGCAGAGGTCTTCCACAGACTCACTAATCTCACTTTTAAACCTACTTACACCTCTGCCTGCCACAGGCCCTCTGTGAAAATGCACTGTGTCCCTGAGCACTTCATGTGGGCTGCAGAAGTCGCATCCTGCCTTTCTTTGTTCATGTTCTCCATACCACTGACAGTTTAATGCATTTTTATCATACACTAAGTCAGCAGCTTTTTACCAAGCTGAGGAGTCTTTTTCACATGGAAACTATTTAATATCTCTGAGGATGCAGGTTTCTAATGACTCTTCTGCTCCCTTTTCTAATTCTCTATCACTAGTCCTGAGACAAAAAGCCCAAACTGCCAAGTGCCAACACGTGAATGGATTCATGAGATAAGTGTGGTGTACAACACCACATTACCTAAGGATGCTTTCTATTCTTCCTCTCTTTCTTCCCCAGACACACAAAAGACTGGGGTTTTTACCATCTCTGGTTTTGGACAGTTATCCACAGTGATTCCCACATATTTCATCTTGAAAATAACTCATCTGGATCCTGTTGTCATGTATGCATATCATATGTACTGCATTACGCAGCATTTATTGACAACAAAATGTTGTTGACTGCTGTATTACTTATCCATTTTCTGCTATGAGGTTACTGTTATATTTCCACAGCTAGCATTAGTTTTGATATGAAATATTTTAAACAGTATAGAGTTTAACCTACCCTTCCAGATACCATCACGACTGGATGTTTAATCACAAAGTTCCTGTGGGGACCTACCCAGCAGGTAGATGACTCCTAGAAATACTAGTATTCATAAGACCTGACTGAGTAGAGCTCTCTTCTGGACAGACAGTGAACAAAGCCTGTTAATGACCATCCTCGTGCTTCACTAGTTATGAGAAAACAAATGGTCACCCTACTGTAAGCCTGTTATATTTTAGATCACATAAACAGCAACTGTACAGTTATACAACCACACCAACAGGATAAGGAATGCTTTTTACTGTGTCTTTTCTGTTATACCCTATTGAGATTATCAAACTCTTCAAGGTCATGGTGGATTTTAGATGTAGGGCCATTAGATAAGGCTAGAAGAATACAAAGACAACAATAGTAAAATATCCTTCAAAATATATGTTGTTGCTGTGATTAATGCATACTTGAGTTTTAAACCAATATAAGTTATTTCATAATACAAGTTAGATGCTCCAGATATTGGTGATGAAATACTTTATTCCTTTGATCTACGAAGCCTGACACAAAAAAACCCAAGACTAACACTACAGTTCAGGAACCAAGAGTGAGAGGGGAGAGACAAAGAGATGGTTATAGAACATGTTCTAACCAGTCACAGAGAGATTGCTTCACTCAGTACAAGTGGACGACTGTTCAAATATAGGCATATTCTTACCCTCACTCAGAAAATATTGGTGTGCAAGAGTGAACAGTGAGTTAACACCAAGCTTCTTCTGAAACTGAAGAAATTTGTAACAGGAACTTTTCAGTTGTTGACTGAGGTTAAGTGAAGAGATCCCAAAGATCAAGTCAGTGCTCAAAGGAACCCAATTTTTCTCAGCAGAAGATGTGAAAGCAAAAACAATGGAGGTCCTCAACGGCTTTTCAGAAAAGGATCTGTGGAATTGCTTTGAACATTGGCAGCACCATATGCAGCTGTGTGTCAACTAGGAAGGGAAGTATTCTGAAATTGGTCATAGCTGATTTTCCTAATTTATTAAATAAAAGGAGTCACGGGCACAGTCCTGGGTTCTTTTTGTATTGGATCTTGTATATTTAGCTAGTTCATTAGTAGTAAAAAAGAGAAGTATTTAAAACAGAACTCAGAACTGATCTTATCATAAAATTCAAAGCTGTTCAGATCTGGAAGTTTTGAGCCATTTTTGAAACAAAACTGTAGCAATCCTTCCCATTCTGGTCTACAGATAATGTTGTCTCACAAGCTGTGAAGGAAAAGTAGCAGGAAGAAAAAAGACAATTCTAATAATTCAATGTTCTTAAGCAATAAATTGCTTATTTTTGTCAGCAAAACTGTGAAGAAACAACATACTTTAATAACAACAACAAAAAAGAATTAAGGTACAATGAAGATACTTGCTGCAATACTGCTGTTTGCAATCTCAGAATCTTTGGTTTTTAATGTTTCATGAAATTACACAGGATCCCATTCCGAAAAGAAAGGGAGAAATTAAGAGGAAGAAAAGACAGGAATTCCTTACACCTGCTCTGACTCTTCCAGTGTATCACTAATTGTATGTGGGCTCTGGTTAATCCAAACAGGGGAACTCATCCTCGAAGATGACAGAGTAAATAAAGCAATGCCTCTAACTAGCATGACTTTTCAGNGGTACAATGAAGACGCTGCAATACTGCTGTCAGCAATCTCAGAACCTTTGGGTTTTAATGTTTCATGAAATTACACAGGATCCCATTCCGAAAAGAAAGGGAGAAATTAAGAGGAAGAAAAGACAGGAATTCCTTACACCTGCTCTGACTCTTCCAGTGTATCACTAATTGTATGTGGGCTCTGGTTAATCCAAACAGGGGAACTCATCCTCGAAGATGACAGAGTAAATAAAGCAATGCCTCTAACTAGCATGACTTTTCAGTCTGTAAATATGAATTGCTGTGATAGCTATTCTGCCATGGTGCAGACACAGTGAGTGTCTTCTCAAAATCCAAATATATTAGGAGTGAAACACAAGTCATACAAGCTTAGAAAGAACACTAAGTGAAGCCGACAATTAATTTTAAGTTGAAAGGTTAACCTGCTTGCTTTCAGTGACAGACCTTCAGTCATACCAGAAAGTTGAAATAGCATTTGCCTTAAAGACAGGCTCACTGCATTCTCTGTATTACCATGCACAGAATGTGTTGTTTTCTTATTATTTTGAGGTTAGGTGTATTTTGGTTTTGTTTATACTAAATCTATATAGATGAAGGTCCCATTTCAAAAAACAACAAGAAAACCCCTAAATAGTCGTTGGGTGAAACTTTACAGAAGCTGAACAAGGCATCAGCTGCACCCAGTGCTGAGATGTGAGCGTAGCTTGGAAAATCCTCTTCCAGGTGCCTCTTGACTATCTCTGTTGCGTTCGCATTATTGCACAAATCAAGAATCAACACATATATTTCACCGCCTGGGAATAACAATGTTCAAGGCTCCATTTTAAACTGTATGCTTGGGTTGATTGGGGCAACTTTTACAGAATTTTCATGAGCAGTTCCAAATGGCACATTTTACATACGATGCAAAAGATGTAGATAGTAGTTACCAGACTACACAATACAGAATAAATGACCTTCTATTAGTTTAAATACTCCCTACCATGCTTCTGATATACTGTGACCATGCTAAAACTTAAGAATAGTGTTTGCTGATGTATAAATCAAAGTTATTTCAATTTGGATGTAGCCAAAGAAATCAAGTGCAAACTCCCTCTTGTAAAGCTGTTCATGGTGCTACATACAAATACCACTTATAGTTTTATTCAAAGGGGAAACAAAGCCAGTGATGATGACTGTTAGCAGCCTAGAAGAAGTGATGTGATCCATGCAAGATTATTACTGCATGATTACAATTATTTTAATAGGGAGAAGTTAGAATTGAATATATTTCTTCAAAACCAAAATCTTAATCTCTCCATTGCTACACTTGCTTTTCATAGGAGGCTCCCCAAATGCCAGTTTTCATAACCAGAGTCCAATGTGGCCCACACTTGGGGCATTAATTCCAGATTAGATGGATTTAGACCTTTATTCTCACCAACTTGCCTTTCTTTTGATAACTGCACTAATACACATTTCTTAAATCAATTAAAATGTTTCTTATTCTATATTCAGCATTAAGAGAAGTCTGAAAACATAGATGAACCTTAGTCTATCAAAAAGTTCAAAATATTCAATTTACATTGGAAAAGAGTAGATATGACAATTGGTTCCTTTCATAAATTGGATACTTTTTTACATAACAAACACATACATACACTTACACATGCACATATCCCAACCTACATATAATTTAAAATCTTTCAGGAGCCAAACGTGCACTTGCAAAATACAATGGTATGCTGCAAAATTAGAAGTATTGTAATGACTACTTGCTCAAATGTCAATTAAAGGTCTTTCCTAAAAATAACATCTGAATGCAAAATGTTTACACTCTGACCAATATGTATTTTACTTTTGCATCCCCACTTTACTTTTACATATTAATTTAAAAAGTGACAAGCATTTTATGATGAAGGAAAAGAAGTTGCTTTTTCTGTCTTTAAAATCCATCATTACAAAGTAGTCTCACGTGATTATTGGTTGAATAGTCTGTTTCCTGCTCCTTCAAGGGCTTACACAGAAGAAAAACCAGTGGGTCTTATTAGTCCTGGGCAGTCTAACCTCAGACTTAGCTGTATGAAGTGCCTAAGAAATGGTGAAAAAGACATCACTTTTTCAGAAATGCAGCCATTGAAATCAGAGCACATTGATTGAAGAAGGAAAACCTTTCCATTGTCACATATCCTTTTCACAGCAAAAAAATAGACAAGTGAGATTTTGAATAAGTAACTCATTCCAGGTAAGTACAGTCAAATTGTTCCCAGGCTGACAGGCTGCCATCACATCCCACTGTTGCCAGCAGGGTCCACAGCTGTGACTCCAAAGGTGGCTCTGCATTTGGAAAAACACAGTGTAGCATAGAAGGTAATAAAAATTACTTCAATAATTAGATTCTGTCTTGTGCTGCCTATTGAGAGCCTAAGGCTTATCTGGAATTAGAAGAGGCACCCAGAGTGCCTTTACAGACATCTTATTTTAGCAAATGGAGCAGTCAAATATCCTCTTTTTGAAACAGTGAAAGAGCAATCACACTTTTTCCTGTCTCAATGAATTTCAAATGCACTGCAAATCAAAAAGGGAAAGAGAATGACTGGATAAAAGCAGCAAAAGGCATGGAATAACACCATCCATGATGGGCACATGTATTCAATACTGTCCTATTTTTTTTTGCCCCAGAAAGGATGCTCTACATCTCAAACAGAAAGCAGACATTTTTGCCCAGTTGAACTATAAGGAGGGTTGAGAGAGGGGTCCAAGCCACAATTCACACAGGTCAGGAAGATGAAGGCAAGACACAGGCAGCTTGGAAGGATTGACACATGACACAGGCAAAACAGCAATCCTGCCAATTTCCACAAAGGTAGAAGAGCTGACTCAGCAGGCAAAAGCTCTCATGTCTGTTATATTATAAGAGTGTTTCTTAATGCTCTCTTAGCACAGGCCCCAAGGACCACACAGCCCCTTACGATTTGCTCTCTAATTAGAAACCCAAAGTCATTACTTGTGCCAAGGGATAGTGAAATGAAATTGTTACTAGGTTGAGTATACTGAGTGACGAAGTTTTTACAGACACCAAGATGATGTTCTCGAAAAACACTGCACCATGTCTGAAAATCATTTTATGATTAACAGATTTCCTGGCAGCTACTTGTCTGACTGAAAGAGAGGAGGAAAAGAAGAAATAAAGCAAATGACATTTTTTTACCGTGTGATGATTCTTTCTTTCCCCCAAGTGTCCTGAAATAAAAGACATAAATGCAGAGCACTCAGGGGCCTCAACAGCATCCAGTGCGTATGCTTTTAATTGTGACTGCACGTTAACATCCACCCTAAAATCTAGTCAACAGGTTTTGGTGGACAAGAGAAGTACTGACGGTAATTAGGGACTAGAGGAAGAGGCAGGCAGACAAACTAACTTTCCTCAATGATTCCCACTCAGTACATGTTAGGGATTTAAAATTAAAGGTGTGTATAATTTGGAATGTTTTAAATATTAAAATGTTTAAAGCTTGACTATTAGCTTTAGCTGCACAATGAAATCTGTTTCTTAGCTGTAAGTTAGAAGGGCTAAAATTGTTCAGGCCAAGAAAACAAGCTGCTGCAGTGGACCGTTGAAGCACTCAGCCTGTGCTTCTTATACTCCAGCGCAGTGAGGGAGTGAGTGCTGTCCTGTCAGACTCAATTTCGTTCATGGTGCTGGCAGCTGTGAGCTCCAGAGTAATGGTGGCTGGAGAGCTAATAACAATTTTCAAGGCTGGCAGTGACACTTTCCGTGAACACAGTTTAGGACCTTCCCCAACATGAGGAAATAAAAAAACACCTCAAGAATTAACTTAGGGTTTCCCAGTACTAGGAATTTTAGCATTAGTCATCTCTTTCTGCAGCTTTCTGCATAGAGGCAAACAGAGACCACTAAACAAGACTGTGCTATGGCTTGCTTGAAACTGATGTAGACTGCGTAGCCACATACTGCAGCCTACAGACTGCTGCGTTTCTCTAGGGGCTGCTATTAATGCAAGGGTCCAGGTTGGTTTGTGAGATACACCAGTTAAAGCCTGAGTGCTACAAAACCCCAGCAATTGTCTAACCTTTGACAGCATTTTTCTAAAGACTTCTTCTGGTGACATCTGTACATATTACACATACATGTGTACACTTAATTCTGCTCTGAAATACAAATGCAAAGACAGTAAGAACTTCTTAAATTTCAGACCCATTCAGCTTATTTCAGAGTCTCTGCAATTCAGAAGCCAAGGGCTGCTGTTGCAATGTCTCATCTGCTTGCAGATTTGGTTAGCATTTTTAAAGCACAGAACATAAATAATACACAAGATGTTAATAATGATCATTGCCATCATTAATATTCCCAGCTTATCCCTGGCCTAAATCTGGAAACAAACTAAAAGGTGCTTTTATTTGAGAGTAGCTAGCCCAGAAAGCTGAAGGCTTGAGACTTCACACAGCACTATCCTAGCCACTTAATTTTCCCTCTCCCCCTTCCTATTGGCCTTACACTGTCTTTCAGCTCAGGCCAAGTGCTGCAGTGGGAAGCTGCAGCCACCCAGCTGCAGGACAATAGCCTCAGATTTATGTTACATGGAAATAAAAGCTCAAAGGGAAGACTTCATCATAATTTACACCTAACACTTTAAATAACATGCAGAGTATTCCTGAATCTAAAAGGCCACTGACTGCAAAAAGTACTGTGAGTCTGGCTACCCAGATTATTTAGCACTATTTAGACTACATGCAGATTAGCACTACTTATAAAAACAGCTGAAGGAAAAAACCCAAAGGTTCAGACAGCCTGCTACCCTGTCTCTGGCAGCAGCCAATGTTGTGAGAAAGAATAGGGGAAACAGGGTCTCTTTCTTCAGTACATGTGTCCAGCCATCAACAGTTTTCTGAATAGGAACTTATATTTGTATCACTATATTGCACAGCCTTTGCCAGACCTTTTTCCATGCAGCAGTCCATTCTTTTTAAATTTATGTTTGAAATAAAAAGTTAAACCAAATACAACCAGTCATGGTCATTTTCTTGCCTTAATACACATGTGAAGTAAAAACCTTAAAAAAATAGTTTCTATATTTGTTCTAAATATTAACTAAATATTTATCCCTAGTGGAACTCGCTATATCATTATTTTCTATTACAATTTAATAAAAATACATCTTGTTTATGCAAATCAACATGTCTCAATATATTTCTTCCCTTAAAGGCATAAAGAGACCATCTGCCTACAGAAACTACTTCTGCAATGCATCCTAACTATGAGGAAACCCCAAAACATAGCCCTGGGATCAGTGCTTTTCATGTCAGTCACAAAAGTACGTGTTTTTCTGATGCCACCGGAATATTGTATGATCCAGCACCTCAGTCTGTGTCCTCAGGACACATAATGGTTCCCTTTGAACTAACTTTCTGATCCCATGAAACATGTGCAAAAGTTTGAAGTTACATTAATGACTGAGGACACCGGAAGAGACCAAGAAAATGATGTATATTACAAGGCTGGTCCAAACTGGGTGTATGGTGAACTTAGGGACTTAAAAAGGGAAGGATGTATAGAGTGGGGGCACCATAGGGGACTGAGACTATTTCATATTTTCATTATAGGCCAAAACAATGGAGCAGAATCTTCCTGTGCTAAGAGGAAAGGGGATGTACAGCATGGGTACTGAAGGCAAGGTGAAAATTTGCTAAGCAGTCTTCACAAACTGAAGGCACTTAAAAAATCCTCCATGACGGTGATCACTAGGGGTAAGTATAAAGTAGTACAAAAAGGAAGCTAAAAAATCACCTTCACATAAAAGCCTGCTGCAAGAGAAAAGAAATAACCATGTACCTGGGTTCATAATGGAAAGAAATGAGAGCTGATGTACTTAAATTGCAGCAGCAGAGACTTAGGTTAGATACTAGAAAAACTTCTTTAAGCACTAAGAATAGCACTGGGACAGACCAGTTGGTCTATAATGATTCCATTAAGTGTAAGTAATGTAAGTCTTCATAAACAGCATAAACAAACATGAATGAAATAACACATGCATTGAAAAGATCGTGTTGGAAAGAAGGATGTTTAGGAGCTCTCTAGAGACCTTCTCACCAGCTCTGTGGTTCTTTGAAATCTTGTCTGTTTATGTGCATTTCTGAAATAGCTCCTTAACAGGCTACAGATCTTCTTTCTCTGGCGCTTGACTTGACCTATGACTACAGCCAAGTTTGGTCTGTGAGGCAGAGGGAAAATCAGGATCACTTTTCCAAGTGGACCTTACATGCAGCATTAAACTAGACATCAAACTTCTGGAGTAACCTCATTGCATTTTATGGACAACCTAGAAATACAAAATTACATCAGAAAAATGTCCCATTAATAAATACTTCACATGAGCTGCAATGCACGTATGTGTAGAAAATACTGTTAGGAGTCCTACCTCTAGAATTTTCCCATTTAGGGAATATAAGGCATAAAACTTTTGAAAATCACTTCTGTGACTTTATGAGTGCTAAGTTTAGTTTTTGTTTCTCCATATCTGCCGGCTCAGAGATGAGCAACTGAGCATTGTGGTTTCTCAGCCTACTCCCAGCACCTTCCACTGTTACTTCATTGTTGCTGTGAGTCTGGATTTGGGGAAAAAGGAAAGCAAGAAGGCAACCCAGATGATCCCTGTTTAGACAAAACCACTTTACTTTAGGATTCTTCACAATAACCTTTGCCCTCAGATATTTCAGGTTTTCTGCCATGTTATCTCTACTCTGCTTATGTAAGTTGCTCCTAGTAGCTTGCAAACAGTGAGGTGTTTGTACAGTACACATCTTCAAGGGAACTAGGGATAGCTGTAAATATAAAAATACTCTAAACCTCATGTCTCTACCTTTCAAGAAACCAAGCTGCACAAACTCTTTCCCCTCTATAGCAGTTTTCAACTGCTTCCAAATTTAAAATCCATAAACATTTTCTAAAACATGGATGAATGGATGACCTGAACTGACAACAGACAACCAATCCCACTAACAACAAACTTGCTCTCTCTTTAGCAGTAGATGAAGTTGTACATTTTTAGCGGTAACCCACAACCCCTCAGGAGTCTGGAGATCCAAGACTGAAAATTCCTGCTTTCATCTATTTCTTTACATCAGCTTCCTTTGAAGGCAGCAGCAACAACTACAAAAATTCTTCACTCCCTGAAGGTCATTGCTCAGGTTTAATATCATGAATAGAACAGAACTATTTTTAAATGAAGTTTAGCCAACTAAACAGGAAAAGTAGCCATTTTCTTTGGTGGATTTCCAGGTCCTGCATGGTGACTGAGACAGTGCTGTCATGGACACTGCAAACAGCTGAGAGGTGTGGACAGACTGGCCTTGACGGATAATGATTCTTAATTAGGTTTTCTGGCTTTTTGAATGAAGAACTTAAATAAACTGTTGTTCATGTTAAGGTGCAGTGCATGTTTTGTTCCTGAAGACAGATTTGTTTACATGTCTACAAAATACATTTATAGGAAGCTCTTCCCACATACATTGCTATTTAATTTACACACACGTAACATTTGATCAGTTAAAGCTGCTCTTGTGCTAAACAAATGCAAGGTCTGATGATTCCAGCAGAAGACAGACCAGCTTAATTAGGAAGGTATTGAAGAATTCTTCTTCTTCACTGCACCTTACAGACAAAAAGTAGCTACTCAGCACCCCTAAAGTAACTGCTGTCATTAGGGAAACTGAGGAAGCACAAAACTGTTCGGTGCCTACGGCAGCTCATGTTGGAGCCAGAACAGTAACGCTGCACCTTCTCTCTTGCATCCCTATTCAGTGAGGGTTTGCAGCTACAAAATATAAATACATATTCAATTTCTTTCACACTTAAGTGTTTTTGTGGCTGAATTGACTAGAATTATTACATGAAAACACACATAGTCTCATTGGGAAGAGAAGCAGCTAGGAAAAAAAAAAGGTGTTCAATAAATTCTGCTTTTCAGAAATTCAGCAGCACTGTGGACCAAATCTGTAGAATCTTGTTTAAAGACAAACAGTTAGAAGAGTTCCCACTCTAAAATTTATAAATGTTAATTATTTCCTGAAGAGAGTGCCACTGAAATAGTTTTGAACTTGCTCCTTTGAGGAAGATGTCTCTATAGATGATTTCTAAGCTTTGTATTTGTTCAGCTAGGTCTACAATCAAAAGCATTCTTCAGAAGCCTCAGACATTTACACCTAAAATGTCACCTGCTAATGCAAGTGTGATGAGCTTGATGCTTAAGGAAAGGATGACTTTTCTGAGTAATATCAAAAGCTCTGTCACTAAAAAAGATTTCTGATCCTGGATCAAAACCATACTTGCTTCAAATCCTGTACGTGTACCCTGCACAGTCAGTGAAGACATTTTTACGGCCTCCTTTCCATGTCTGCATGGGCAAAAATGCCCTGAAAGTACTATGTTATTTGCTATATTAGCCATAGTGAGTAATGAAACAATAGTAATTAAGAAATCATTGCAGTTTAAACTTTAAAATAACTCCCAGGTCTTTGCCTGGCAGCAGAGCTGCCAAATAGGTACTACTCATGATATAGGAAGATTGAGCTAAGGATTGTTTGAGTAAATGGGTCAAATACAAATTAATGGTTCCAGGTGGGCTACATGAGGGAGCTGACCAAAGCTGCTGACAGGTTGCTTTCTATCATCTCTGAAGAGTTATGTGAATATTATGCCCATTGTAAAAAAAAAAAGCAGCAGGAATCAGAGAACTCTAAGCCAGACAAACTAACCTCAGTCCCCAGGAAAATTATGGACTGGAGGGATGGAAAACTAACCGGACCGCTGGGCTCAATGGGCAGCCATCAACAGCTAGAGACCTAATTGGTGGTGTTTTATGAATGGCACAATCCTCAAGGGTCAATATGAGGCCAGTACCCTTTGCATCTTGAGCCACTACCCAGACAACAAGGATGGTCTGTATTTTCACTACATCTGTGGAAGAAGCAGTTGTGTATTATGTAAGGTAGAGTTGCTCAGAGAGCTCAAAATCTAGGAGTGGTCTGACTGAGCGGCCTCAGAAGATCCAGACAAAGACAAAACCAAAGACCTGTACTGGAACAGAACCACCCACTGCAACAGTATGGGCAGGAGGTGCACTAGTAAGGTAGTGCAGAACAGGACTTGCAGGCCTTGCTGGACAAGAGGCACCAGTGAGACTTTGTCACACTGAAGGCAACATATGGAACTACATTAGCAATATGGTAGCCAAGGGCTCAAAGGAAAAGTTTTTTCCTAAAGATGCATCTTCTTTTGGGAGTTCAGTAACAGAAAGGTGTGAACAAAGTGGACAGAGTGGAATCACACTAACATGATCATTCTGGCTGGATGATCAGTTTGAGCGTCTATGGGTAAAAATCAGTGGAACGCTCAATAAGGCAGATATTACAGTGTGAGTCTGCTATAGACCACCCAGCTAGGGCAATGAGGCTGATGAGATATTCTACAAGCAACTGGGAGAAGTCTCAGGTTCAATAGGCCTTGTGCTTGTGGGAGGCTTCAACTTAACAGGTATCTGCTGGAAGTATAATAATAAAACAGCAGAAAAGAAATTGTCTAGGAGTTTCCTGGAGTGTGTGGAAAACAACTTCCTGACACAACTGGTGAGTGAACCAACTAGGGAAAGTGCCCCGCTGGACCTGTTGTTTGTGAACAGAGAAGGCCTCATGGAAGATTTGATGGTTGGAGGATGCCTAGGGCACAGCAATCATGAGATGACAGAATTCTCGTTTCCAGAAGTAAGAAGGAGGATCAGCAGAACCACTACCTTGGAATTCTGGAGGGCAGACTTTAGACTGTTTAGTAGGCTGGTTGACAAAGTTCCTTGGGAGGCAGTCATAAAGAGCAAAGGAGCCCAAGCAGACTGGATGCTTTTCAAGAAGGAAATTCAGGTGGCGCTAGAGCAGGCCATACCCATGTGCTGAAAAATGAGCAAGTAGGGGAGAAAACCAGCTTGGCTGAGCAGAGAGATCCATGTGGATCTTGGGAAAAACAGGAAAGCATATGAGCTTGGGAAGAAGGGGTAGGTATTTCAGGAGGACTACAAGGATGAAGTGAGATTGTGCATAGAGAAAATCAGAAAATCAACTAGAACTTAAAGTGGCCAATTCTGTGAAAGATAATAATGAAATGTTTCTACAAATGCACAAATAACAAAAGAAGGGCCAAGGACAATCTCTATCCTTTATTGGTTGCAGGGGGAACAATAATGACAATGGATGAGGATAAGGCTGAAGGACTTAATGCCTTCTTTGCCTCAGTATTTAATAGTAAGGTAACATGTTCTCCAGGTACACAGCTTCCTGAGCCAGAAGACAGGGAGGGAGAGCAGAACAAAGCCTCTGATGATCCATGAGGAAATAGTTAGATACCTGCTCAACCAATCAGACATTCACAAATCCGTGGGGCTGGATGGGATCCACCCAAGGTTATTAAGGTAGCTGGTGAAGGTGCTCACCAGGCTCCTTTCCATCATATACCAGCAATCCTGGATGGCTGGGGAAGCTCCACTCAGTTGGAGGTTGACAAATACTACACCCATTTACAAGGAAAGTCAGAGGAAGGATCCAGGGAACTACAGGTCTGTCAGTCTAAACTTCAGTGCCAGGGATGATCATGGAGCAGGTCATCTTCAGTGCTATCACATGGCACACGCAAGACAACTGGGTGATCAGGCCCAGTCAACAAGGTTTTACATAAGGCAGGTCCTGCCAAACTAACCTGATCACCTTCTATGATCACCTGATCACCTTCACTGTAGCGAGGTGGGTGTTGGTCTCTTCTCCCACGTGACAGGTAATAGGATGAGAGGAAATGGCCTCAAGCTGTGTGAGGAGAGGTTCAGATTAGACACTAGGAAAAATTGCTTCACTGAAGGGCACTGGTGCAGGCTGGCCAGGGAGGTGGTTTGGTCACCATCCCTGGAGGTATTTAAAAGACAGGTAGATGAAGTGGTCAGGGATATGGTTTAGTAGTGGACACATATGGTTGGAATCAATGATCTCAAAGGTCTTTTCCAACCAAGCCATTCTATGATTCTGATTGTTGTTTATCATTCCAATAGCAATTACATCAGCTGTGTTTTGTTGTGATTTTCAACTTGATTCCAAACCACTATTGGAAACTTTGAATACTGGAGGATGTACCGGTCCCTGAAGAATCCTATTAGAAACACTCATCATATGACTTCATATAGGAAACTACTAGGAGAGCTGCAAGCCAGATATTAATTGGTTTAACCTGTGTCCTACCCATCAAGAGCAGCTTACATGTGGTTTTCCTGGAATTTTCTTCTACTGAACAGTTTATTTTTTTATTTAGGTTTAAACCTGATGCCATTACAGTTTGTTTTCCAGGAACAAAATCCATATATCCACAGCCATTTCTGCTGTCATTTTTAACAGCCATTTTGGATCATTACACATTTGGTTAGAAAACTCACATATCCACACTATGTATGAGTCTGATTTTTCACAGTCAAATTTGAAAAAGGGAAACGGAAAAATGGAGAGAATCACATTGAACTTCCATTATTTTCCATCGGTAAATACTTTCCACCTCCAACTTCTGTACAGAACACATATTAAACCCTTTATTATCTATTTACTTCATTATTTGCATGAGTTTCAGTGAAGTCAGGGACAGTTCTAAGGCCTAAATACCTTGTACTTCCAAACTGCATATTTAACATATTAACACTGAGCTCTGCATGTTAATGTAGGACACTAGTTTTTTTGGGATCAACAAATTGCAAAAACTTCCATATCAGAAGAATATTCCCACTCACAGAAAGAGAATTCAGCTTTCCTATGCAGCAAATGACAGCAAAATAGTATGCCTCTCAGAGGAGACACAGCCAGAATAAAAACAACCACACCCTAAATCCAGATGAGATTCTCAGTTCAACACTCTCCCGTGTTTCTTTTATGAGACAGAGCATATTCTCATACTAACAAGGTGAGTGATAGGAGGGAATTTACTGATTTTCTTAAATGTTTAAGAATTTTGTGTGCTTACAGAAGGGACCTACTTAATTACAAGGTCTTTTATACCAATCCACCCCACATAATTTTTTGAAGACCAAGGATCTAAAAGCAGGAAAATAAATAAACCTTACTTATATTCACAGAAGGAACAGTAACAAAATATCTTAAAGAGAAAGAAGTCCATTTAGCAAAAAGTACAAGAACCATTAGAACTTACGATTTTATTTGAAAGATTCTAGATTAAGTTTTCACAATTAGATTAATAATTCATTTAGTATTTCTGCACTGGAACAATTTTACTACCTCTAGAATTATAAAAGCCAATCAGAATGTCAGTATTTCAAACTAATCTGTTGCAATATTCCTGTAAGATTATTTTAAAGCTGCCTTGCCGCATTTTTTTGGAAGATACATATAAGTGCTAAACATTATCAGCTGCTAAACTAGTGTGTTGTTATTCTCAGCTTGTGACCACCAAGAAAATTTTGCCTAATAAAATGCATGACAGATACTCAAGTAGAGAGAATAATTAGACATAAAAATAAGAAGTTCAAGCTGTTCAGCAATGAATGATAGAGCTTTGCAAATATTTTTGGCTTAAAATTTCCTCTGGGATTGCCAAGGTAACAATAGTTCTACTTTTAAAATGGTAAATAGGGTTACCTAAATGTTGTACAAATCAAACACAAGAGCTTTTGATATTCAAAAAGCCAGCCTATTTGAAATAGGTGAGGATAAAATGAAAGAGTTATTTCATTATGGAAAATGCTTGTAAGATTTACTGGCAGATTCACAGATATTTTTAAGACCAGCAAGACCCATTACCATCTAATCACACCTTCTGAATAACACACGACAAAGAACCTCACCTTGTATCTACTGCATCAAGCCCATTTCTCCTGCTTGAATTACCCTTTACTTTTTGAAGGACACCCAAGTGTTATTCTGCACATTCAAAATGATGGAGAATTCACAGAGTCTGCAAGGTGCTTTTGTAGCTCACTGACCTTACTGGAGGAAGGTGTTTGCTTTCTTACACTTTGAATTTGTTTAGATTGATTTGGTAGTCTGAATTGCTAAAGGACTATTTTTTGAAACAAGGGAGAAGGGGGCTGTAATCAGACAAATTGTATCCCAGCCTAATATGTATGCTGCAGTTGAGTCATGACTTAACATAATTTTGTATAAATTGAGAAGGATTTAACATCTCCCATTTCTCACTGTAAGGTACAATTTCCAGACTTTCAAGTCTTCTTGCAATTCTTTTATGATCTTGGCCTCACTAAAATGTCACTAATGTTGAGTGAAGTAAAACCACTCAGTACTACCCTGATAGAAATTGCAGTATTCACCCTTGCTTGTGTCAACCTTTCTCTTCTTGTTATTTCTATCAGCCTCTAATAAATTTCTAATGAAACATATTACTGAATAGTGGGAGCTCATAGCTGAGGTCAACTTCATCAAGTTTGTTCAGAAGCAGTCTTCATTTTTGTTAAAATAAGTGTGAATGAGCAGTTTTTAGGTATTTGCTACAATCAAGAGTTATTTTGCCCCAAAAATGACACATTATTTTTGACTTGTCATGACCACTGTGTGACCCAGCATTAGAAATGTACAGTCTGTGATAAGAAGTATATTACATAAGCCCTCTTAAAATTAACAGTAAAATTTGCATTCAGGCCCTGTGCCTAATCACCCAACTCCATCCTTCTCTCCAACAGTACTATCTCAGCTAAATATTTGCATGTTCTGTGTCTAGTCTACATACAACAAACAAACTTGCGATTCTAATGGTTTCTGTTGATCATTAGAAGTAGTCCCATACTACAATATGCCAAACCAAACAGAGGCGGAAAGAACTGTATATGAAGTATGGTCAAGCTTATCTGGCAGTCAAATAGCACAAATAACAGGAAACCATACTATAATCTACAGACTATTCCTTTCATTAAATGATTAGTCTTAAATACATTATTAACTTTATTAACAGCAGAAAAGGTCATATGGAAGACTAATGTAACTGAGATATGATATTAAACTATGAGCCTTTTAAGGCATCCACCTTCATGAAAAGTTGCTGCATATTAAATGTATTTAATTATCCTACAGTAATTTCTAATTTCAAAAGCCCATTTTTATGGAACAATGATAAATTTGAACATAGATGAACTATTTTACAGATTAATACACATAGTTTGAACTGCAATTAAGACTTTAAATGGTACTAATAGCTGTAGAGCTTATAGTAGGTTCTTCAAATGCCAAGCAGCTATAATTGTTCTTTTAGCATGCTGGTTTAATTTAATACCTCCCAAGTTGCCGAAAATTTTATTTGTGCAGAGGAACACACTCATTCACCATATTTCCTTTTTGAATTATAAAAGTGAGACTTTTAAAAGGAAGTAAATGACCTGGAAAAGGCAAAACAATACTGCTAATTATCAAACTGCTGATATATCTCAGACTTATTCAGATCAAAACTCAAATAAGTGTAGATCATAAGATGTAGATCATAAGACCCTTATCCCTCATTTCCACACAAAAATAAACCAGATCCATAGTGGCTGGTGTTGGTGTTATGCTTCAACACATGTTCAGAGCAGTGGGAACTCAGCAAGTACAGAAATGTAGCACCTGTGGAGTAATAAAAACCATCTAAGCACTTGGAATATTGTGTGTAAAGCTTGTTTTGTGAATAGTGTTTAGGAATTTTTCATGAAACATTTCACTTGTGCTAGTCATTTGATCAAATAACTGGAACACTCCAAGTAACACACTATGCTAAACATCTCAGATCATAAATTACACAAATGCTACATATTAAAGTGAAGAAGTTACATTTAATGTCTATATTTTTAAGGAAATCTTTTTTCTTTGTCTGACAAAAGTCTTTGTCAGGTGCAACAGCCATTATCTATGCATTGACCTATGAAGTCCTAGATTATGCAAATTTGATTTTTCCTTTTTTTCTTTTCAGTTTTTATTCTGTTGCTAACAAAAAGAACCTGAGAAACTGGATCCAAAGAGTCTCTCTAAGGCTGCAGAGAGTATGAAGCAGATGAAGCAATGCTTCACAAATCACAGTGCAGTGTCACTTCCAAACAGTGATACAGAGTGAACAGTTTACCTGTTTATACTTTGGGAAGCAGAGAGTTCACCCAATTTTTCATGCCCATCTAGGAACCCAACGTCAAGGATTTTTCTCACTACAACCCTTTCTCAAACAGGTCCCCGGCTGACAAGAAGCAGAGAAGCAAGTTTGGCCTCAAGCATGCCAGCAAGTTCGCATTGGAGTTTGTTGCTACAAGAGATGATGGGGACATTAGAATGGGTGGACAGCATCCTCTGTAAAAGGGGTGGAACTGAAGGGTTTGACCTCTTATGTAGTTAGAAGGGAAGTAATGTATGTCAAAGTTCTGTGTCTAAGGGCCAAAATACACCTTATTTTAGATTAAAGTAATAAAGTAGCACTATGAAAATATAAAGAGAGAAATGATATATGATAGCATTTGCTTGCCACCTCTGAGAAAATGACTAATAGATTGTGTTAGCAATGCATTTTTTATTTCTGAAGAAACATTAAAGTTAAATGAACTACTGGTTTATTAGTTTCTAGAAGAATAATTCCTCCTCTTGTGTAATATAACAAAAAAGCAAGATACCATCACTGTGGAGACAGAGACACACAAAGGTTCGGAGTGACATTGTAAAAGTACTTTCACCTTTAGGTCACTGGTTGAATTTTAAATAGAAGAGTTGCCACATGCCTTTTGGGAGTTGTTTGATGTCCTGGGTCAGCTTGATCTCAGCTGCAGCTCAGTTCCTGACAGACAAGTGTTCCCATCATAAGCACTGCAGCAACAGATAAACTCCCTGATGAACCAGGCAGAAAGGAGCATCCTTGAACCAGCTCTCCTGGAAATACTGCGTCAGCCTTCCCTTTGCAAAAGTAGGAGAGCACTTGTTTTCTTCTCCCCTAACGCCTAAAGCCGAATGAGTATTCCCTGGATACCATAACAAATATAACCACTTCATTCCACCTTCTCTATTTCTAAAGGCTTGCAGGGAAGTCTGACTCAGCCCCGGTGCTATTACCTTAGGAATCAGTCTAAATCACGTTCAAGTATCCTTGTGATCATCAGATACTTTGCTTTTTCAACAAAAATACCTAAGTGCTGGTCTAGTAGGTAGTGCTTAATGTTTTTTAACCCTTTCAGACACTGAAGAAGTCTCTTGTGAAATAGCATGCAAAGAAACCTAACAAATAAACCCAAACAAGCCATCACCCCACTTATATTTGCACATTGTGGCCAGACTTAATCGATTAAGACTCAGTGTTGGAAAGAAACAGCTTTATGTACCACAGATGAGATATATGCTTAACTAAGAACAAATGTGTAATTGAACCCTTACAAAGAAACCTGAGGAAGATAATTCCGTAATTAATAAAGGAGCAGTCTTAGGACCAATAGTCACCTCAAACTGTAAAACTACAGCCTGAAATATGGCTCCACAAAAACCCCAATTTCATTTGTTTTATGCTTCATGAAAAAGCAAAACAAATGTTATACAAATATTTTCAGTAACTAAAAACTGGCTATCACTAGAAAAACACAATGCAGACATTCCTCATTGATGGGCTGAGCTGTTCTCAAAATAATCCAATGTAAAGGTCATGGGTGGAAATATTTCTAGTAGATAGCAGCCACAAAGCATTAAACTGCTCTGTTTGGTGCAGATCACCTTGCTTGTGCTTTAGAGGTACTACTAAAGCTTCAGTCTATGGTTTGCAAAGCACTCTGAAAGTCTTTTGGCCTCTCTCATCCTGAAATCTCAGAACACTTGATACTGTTTTCTTGCAAATACATTTAATTAACATTATGAATGATGTTTCATTGCATATCAGTTAAAAATAAACATGCTGGAAATAACAGAGAATACGGAGTGGGACAGCCTTTGCTTGCCTCAGGAGCAGCTACGAACAGGTCTGCAATACATATATACAGTTGCCCTTTGTGGCCCTCTCAGAACAAAAGCAGCAGGAGGAGCAGAATTTTAATTGCATCCAAAAAGGTAAAACCCCAAGTAAAACCATACAGGTAAAACTCCCCTATTTATCAGCAAAATAGAGCCAAATTTTAGAGAACTTATGTTAGAAAGCATTCTCATTGTTCAAGAAGTACACCGTGTTTTTTCTCACTGTTGCAGAAACACAGCCACCAAATTTATTTCCAAGAAAATATTTAAACAAAATTGATACAAGTGTCAACACTTGACTGCTTGTTTAAATTGGACAAAATTATAAAAGCTGTTATAGTGTGTTCAGTGTGTTCCAATGTTATTATGTACTGTACGGGCTCGCTCAAGCAGTAAGAATACTGCAGACAAGGCATGAAGATTACATGATGTCTTAGACTTCTCCCTGGTACAGTATAAAATACAATCTAAAGCAGCTGAAATTCTTATAGTGGAGTTAATTCCCTCCCACTACGATTCGATGGGGGAAAAAAGAATTACTGTTACTTTATGTTGCAAAGAACACTTTCTTGTTTGCTTAATGGGAAGTTAAATGAATCAAAACTTCAAACACAAAAATTTCTATCATCAATTAATGTGTTGCATTTTCAATAGGAAAGCAAATCAGATTTATTTTAAAACTGAGGTCTCAGTTTTGGTGTATTTACATTTTCTCAAGGTAGAACTTACAGTTTAAGATATTTTTCATAGTTTATGCTTTCTGAGGAGTACAGATGACCATGGGAGAGGGCCTACTCCTGCTCAGTGTACTTTACACACGTAGGCCAGAAGACTAATCAAAAGGACCATAGCAAGCTGTAGATATTTATGTTCCAGGTCCACCTCAGCTGATGAACAGAGATGTACAAGAGCTCAATATACACTGTCACCACAAGCACCACTCATATTATCAACTAAAAATAAGGCATTTGAATGCTAAATTCTTCTCTCTTCTTTCATAATCTGTCATCCTCGGACAGGAAGCACAATGGAAGTCCCTAATAACTGACTGTAATGTCCTTCACATTCTATCCCAAATAATTTACTTAAGAAATTGTTGCGATACACTTGCATTTTCTAAACACAGGGTGTATGCTGAGTTCTCATATTCCAACTACAGCACAGACATGTCAGTCTGAAATTCTGGACCAGTTGTCTTTCCATGGCTGCTTACAGGCTGTGGAGGACGTTGCATGCTACAGTCTCTCTGTAGTTCTTACAGTCTCTCAGTTCAACTCAGCACTTGGCCCTAATGCTCACGTACAGTGCAGAGCCCAGGAACCTGTGTGCCTTGGCCAGTGTCACAGGTGTATGACATTGCAGTGAGCAGCTTGCACCTCATCTCAAAAGCAGCACACCATCTGGAGATGAATCTCTAGCTTTTCAAAAATAACCCTTCATCCATATTTTGTGTCCACCATAGTTATTTTGCTTTGAAAACTAGATATCCTTACATTTTTCAAGATATGGTATCTTTGTACCCCCAAAGAGGTGTACAAAGCAAAGTGTTCTGGCCATAAATAAGTAGCATATATTCCATGACCCACTGCATCTTCCACAGGACCAGGTGAAAATCAAGGCAGTTAATCATAAATTAAGAGGTCCTAAGCATATAGTGGCAACTAGTAAAACTAGCATGAGAAATGTGCCAGCCTACTTCAGCCATAAAACACTGGAGAAAAAGAAACTTAAAATTTTAAAACTGATCATCATTTTTTGAACACCAGTGTTATGATTTTTTTTCTTTCTAGTATTATTCAGGTGTAAAAACTACCACGGAAATTCACTAAGGCTTCACTCAGGCTGGCTTCTAATTGGGAATCTTGTGCTCTGCAAGCCGCCATGCTAATGAGGGGTCTTCTGCACAGGGGCACTGCCAGCAGTGGATCTCACAGCTTGCAAGCGTCTTTGCCATCAAGCTGGTCTTCACTGGATATAATATTCCAGGTGTAATACACCAGATACAGTACTCCCTAAACCACTAAACCACTTCAAACTTTGCATAATTTTACCTTTTTAGCACACCTAAATGACCCATAGCCTTTTAAATGTCACATCTCAAAAACATTATTTCTTCAGCATATAAAACAGGGATAAAACGCCCTGTATTTCAAAGTTAAAGTAGTAATAATAATTAAAAAAAATTGCTCTTCATTGGAGAATTACCCTCTGCCTTAGTTTACTATTTATAAACCACCAGTCTGGGATTAATTATAATAAATCCTTAAAGCTGAAAAGAAGATTTTAGGCATGTTATGCTACGTATAATCTATACCATTATTAAACTGCAGCTCAAATGCACTTAATGTCCTATTTTTGTTGGTCACATTTTAATATTTCCACATTTTACCTACAATAAATTTTACCCCTTGAGAGAAAGCTTCTCTTACTGTTCTCAAAACACCAGACTACCCACCCAGCTTGCCACTGCATGGGAGAAGCAGTGTCACCTGTAAAGCACACTCACCGGGCACCCCATCTCTCATCCAGTAATCGATGTCTGTTCCATCTGCATAGTCATAAACAGCCGTAACATTGATGGGCTGCAGCAGAGTCATGATCTCTTTCACGATGTCCCGAGCTTTAGCATTGCCAGTAAATCCCAGTCCAGATGGCCTGAAGGTGCCCTCATCAGACTCCATAACAATATCAAAGTTGGAGATGTTGTCCTAAACATGTAAAGAAAGAAGTCATTACTATATTAACTGACAGCACAAACTGGAATCTTGATGTCTGTGTGAGCATACTGGAGCAAATATGTTTAAGCAGCAGAGAAATCATAGAATTGTAGAATCACCAGGTTGGAAGAGACCCACCAGATCATTGAGTC
>WAAB01012395.1:138999-204253 GCA_013389865.1 Piaya cayana
AGGGAAGGGAAGGGAAGGGAAGGGAAGGGAAGGGAAGGGAAGGACCCCCAAACCCTCAAAAAACAGCTGCAGCCTCTGCAGAAACACATTATTTTCAATATACCATGTAGTCAACTCTGACTTCAGTGGGAGGACTAAAATGCTATGTTCCTCTTGACCTGAAGGAATAATGTCTGTTTTAAAAGAAGTTTGTCTTTCCAGGATAAGTCCTTACAGGTATATGAGATTTTAATACTTTGAGTATAAAAAACATAACAATATCTGCTTTTAGTGTGTACTTGGAAGATTCTCTTTAGCTAATAGGACAAAAATTAGCATCCAGAGCCATTTATTTGTTCACACACAGAATGCAAAAGTTTAATTGGAATAAAATACTTAGGGACTTCATGTGAAAGAAGGTCTTGGACATTTTGAGAGGCACATATCATTTTTGCAAAATAAAACAGTTAATGGCCAGGTCAGGCAGAAATAAAGCTATACTACAGACTATCTTGAATGTAAGAAAATTTACTGTTGGTTTTACTCCTATGCCTAGATTTCATTCCAGAATTTTATGACTGTCATGGTTTATTACAAGAAAATCATTAAAAGACATATGTGATAGCAGTGAGTAATAGATCCATGTCATTAAGAGCTTACATAAGCCTACAAATCAGGAAAGAATTCTTTCACATTTTTCTGGATATATAAAAAAAAAGACAAAGTACAAGTGGCTGTAAATGTGATATTCACATAAGTTTTCAGAAGTTATTTATAAAATTTGCTGAGAACTGTGTTTTACTCTTTACTTTCCCAAAACTTTTCTCTTTTGAGTGAAACAAGTTCTAACACAGCAGAGGTATTCACTTATAACTTAGATCCAGCAGTTAAAAAAATTCATATAAAATCTTTGCATACAATGAAGTAACAGTAAATGTTTTAATGCCTTAAAATAACCAGTCTACCTATCCACCTATCCAACCATTAGAGAACAAGGTGAGAATAATCAATGCTGCTACCAAATTCACAATCATTATTTTTATACAATGAAAAAACTCTTCAGTTTAGATTTTATGTGATTAAATGTGAAAGATTAAATGTGAAAAGCTAGGAATCACATGAAGTCAAATCTTATAAAACAACTGCAGGCTCTGCTCATCCTTCATTTTTCCTCACATTGAATGTATTAGTTAAATGAGCACTTTAAAGTCAGTACAAAACTTTTTCAGTAAGTAATACTATTTGATGCATCTTTATATTGTGCCACTTCTTTTACTATATGCCAGAAAATTAAATCCTGTTTGTGTAACCTGCTGCCTCTTTCTCTGAACATCAAAATAGACTTTTATCCTTAACATTTCTATGACTCGGTCACAGAAGAGGTCGCCTCTCTTTATCTTACCATGTTTAGCTCTTCAGCTGAATTTAAAAATGAAACATTACAATAAATACTGCATGGGAAAATTGCCTTTCTAGAGCTTGCTATTCATTGAATACGCAAATAGGCATGATCCTTGCCAATATTTCTCCTATTTTTATTATTTTAATTCCTTTTATTTCTGTTTTCTCCATAAAGTCTACTTTTATCTCTGCTAAATAAAACTAAAAATATTACTTCTCATCACTAAGACAAACACTTGAAAACACGAGATCACAGTCAAATATTTCTTAAGAAAACAAACCCTTTGTGTATGCATGACTGATATTTCTATTGGTAGAAAACATGTATCATCTAGTGTAGACACTGGCAATCCCAAGCAAGTATAGCCTAAAGGTAGCTACTTAGTCAAAATCCCAATTGTTAATTGGCATCAAACATTAAACTACACTCTCGCATCTCATGACTAGTCTATCAATTCACTACCAATTCACTCTTACCCAGCTAAAGCAGTGAGATACTTGAAAGGATAAATGAGGGAAAAGTTGTCCTAAAAGCCTTCAGTAATTTGGGGCTATTTAAAACAAAGGGTTATTAGTTCATTTACTAGTTTTCTTTTTCATTTATCTGAGAGAAATCATAATTTTACAGGGAAAATACTCACTATACTAAAAGTGTGTTTAAATTCACCTCAAGCTTTGTTAGGCTGGCAACTAAGACTATAGGAAAAAAAACCAAAACCACCAGAAACACCTAATTATATATGACAGCTAGAAAACAAAAAAATTAAATTATATCCTCAAAGTATTAAATAATATATCTAAACACACTGTAGAGCAATTTTAAATTGCTGTTTAGAATCAAAATTGTTTAATGAAGCAAAACAGCATAAATAGAAGCTAGAAAAAAAAACCCCACCAGAACAACTGTTAGGAAGCAGAGACGTGCCAGCATCAAGGCATAATAACCATCAGCCACAAGCTTTCACACTCTTTTTGAATGACAACAAGGAAAATCAGGAACACAGTGAGTTACATTTCTTTTGTAAATTACCTCATTGTTGTATAGCTGCAGTAAAACTGAAGATTAACACAAATATTGATAGATGAGAAGTTATGAATAAGGCTTATACTTTTGTTAAAAGATGAAATATTTTTCTGCCACATTCTGTAGGAAGGCAGTCTATAAAGAAGTCCACAAATTTTATGGCTTGTTCTCTTTCAGAGTTAAGGAGTTCTGACTTCTGGAAAGCCAATGACAAAAGTCCCAGTAACTTCAAAAACCCTGGAGCAACATTTGGTCACGCACTTATTAAAATTTCACTCAGTAAAAAAAATGTACTAGTAGCATTTCTTGCCTTGTACAATATCAGTACCTTTTCCTCTGCAATCAGTTACCAGGACCCACAAAGACGACCATTCAGTATTGCAAGTTCTCTTGGATGACAGACAAGAGAAAGCAGACAACTCTACGACAGTAGTAGGCTAAGTAAGGTAGGAATCAGAGTACCTGAAGCCCTTCTACTGCTCAAATACAAGTGGATCAAAGCACTGTCTTTGACTCTGAATGACTGCCCCACTGTCATCCTTTTTTNCAAAGGGTTATTAGTTCATTTACTAGTTTTCTTTTTCATTTATCTGAGAGAAATCATAATTTTACAGGGAAAATACTCACTATACTAAAAGTGTGTTTAAATTCACCTCAAGCTTTGTTAGGCTGGCAACTAAGACTATAGGAAAAAAAACCAAAACCACCAGAAACACCTAATTATATATGACAGCTGGAAAACAAAAAAATTAAATTATATCCTCAAAGTATTAAATAATATATCTAAACACACTGTAGAGCAATTTTAAATTGCTGTTTAGAATCAAAATTGTTTAATGAAGCAAAACAGCATAAATAGAAGCTAGAAAAAAAAACCCCACCAGAACAACTGTTAGGAAGCAGAGACGTGCCAGCATCAAGGCATAATAACCATCAGCCACAAGCTTTCACACTCTTTTTGAATGACAACAAGGAAAATCAGGAACACAGTGAGTTACATTTCTTTTGTAAATTACCTCATTGTTGTATAGCTGCAGTAAAACTGAAGATTAACACAAATATTGATAGATGAGAAGTTATGAATAAGGCTTATACTTTTGTTAAAAGATGAAATATTTTTCTGCCACATTCTGTAGGAAGGCAGTCTATAAAGAAGTCCACAAATTTTATGGCTTGTTCTCTTTCAGAGTTAAGGAGTTCTGACTTCTGGAAAGCCAATGACAAAAGTCCCAGTAACTTCAAAAACCCTGGAGCAACATTTGGTCACGCACTTATTAAAATTTCACTCAGTAAAAAAATGTACTAGTAGCATTTCTTGCCTTGTACAATATCAGTACCTTTTCCTCTGCAATCAGTTACCAGGACCCACAAAGACGACCATTCAGTATTGCAAGTTCTCTTGGATGACAGACAAGAGAAAGCAGACAACTCTACGACAGTAGTAGGCTAAGTAAGGTAGGAATCAGAGTACCTGAAGCCCTTCTACTGCTCAAATACAAGTGGATCAAAGCACTGTCTTTGACTCTGAATGACTGCCCCACTGTCATCCTTTTTTGAAAGGTTTTAGGTTTTCATTTAAAAATAGGTAAAACTGCCAAAATTAAAAATCGTGGTTTGTGTCTTTGAAAGACAAAGATGATTTTTACTCTTACAGTAAGCAAATGAGTGCTTTTGTAAATTTGCAACACCTTAGAAATTATCACAGCACACACATGGTCATTATTTCCTAGTTTTATGCAGAATGGTTTTAGGTTCTTGTCTAGGTAAGATGTGAAATGTAAAAATAAAAAGAAGCCAACGAGGAGGAAGTTAATCATGCTGAGTCAACAAGGGGTGACAATTTTCTGTGCTTTGCACAGCTGCTGGAAGTTTGAATAAAAGGAGATAAATTTTCTTATAGCAGAACATCCCAAAGCACCAATGATCTGTGGTTGGGTGCATCTGCCTAGAATATGAAAGCAAAACAGCTATCCTCAGAAGATGTCTCCATTAGTTCACGTTTCACATAGCAGCACTGTTACTCCCTCAGGGAAAGAGAGGAAAGATGCAAGTCCTAACACTAGCTGTGCATGAAATTTGCCCACATGGAATGAAGAGTAGGCAGCCAGAAGACAAGCTGTCATCACTGTCTCTTCATGCCGGGTAAGGAATCAACCAATCTTTGTCTTTTAGCAAAAACTGCAGCTTTCACTAGGAATGTGACACTAACATGAACAATTATGAATTCCTACTGATCTAGAACCTGTGTAAAATATAACTGTATAATCATGCTAGCTTTACTATGCATAATGCAGTTAAGGTGCTACTGGTTGTTAACTGTGATTCTGGAGAATACAGTGCAAATCTTTTCTTTTTATAGTTTTGTAACTGAACATTTCTCTCTTTATGTGTTTCTCCCATTCCTTAATGAAAGGGATCAACAAGACAGCAGTGGTCAAACAAATCAGCAGTAATTTTGCAGAACTTTTGATTACAGAGAACATTTCCTGAGAACAGTCAATAGGCAAATGGTCAATGTATTTCACTGGGATAAAAGTGCCCTTTGATGTGTTTGGTTCAAATCACACACAAACCCATGTATCCTCCAGAGTACTTGGTTCCTGGGGAAATAGACAATATATTGAAATACGTGTTGTTTTCTGAAAACTCTGGTTTTGAGGAACCAATATTTTCTGAGGAAGAATCACTTCACCTGAAAGGGACAAGAAATTGTTTTGATATTTGCTTCTTAGAGAAAGTAACTCATTAGAAAATCACAGTAAAAACCTAACGTGGGCATCAACAACAACTACTTAAATTAGCAAGAATGAGATACCAGCTTTTCAGAAATGCCTGTTTTCATGCAGATCCATTTTGGACAAAATGGTAATACACACAAAAAGGAAATTGCAATAAACACCAGTGACTGTCAAGTTAAACCTTTACTAAAAACCTAAAACCATGTATGGTATTCAGGTAAGTACTGCAAATATCACTAAGATCTGAATAAAAGCATGTAGAAATATTTTAAGAATGCTTTCACTAATGCAATTTGATTAAATTCATAACACATTAATGCTTCCAATAATCACAGCAGAGTTACTAAAGTAAATTTGAACATGGCCTAGGATCTCTTAGTCTTTTAATTACAAAATGTATTTGCTTTCCCAGGAGATTGTATGCAATACATCTGTTCCAAAGTAAATATTATCAGTCATTCATAGTCCCTTAACTCAGCTGGGTAAATAACTGTACTTCATGGTACCAAGATCTTTCACAGTAACTAGTCAGAAGCAACAAAAAGGAGGCCAGGCATGTCATTACACAGACTTCTTTCTCCCATCACAAAGGCACTCTAACAATAAACACACAAAACAACAGTAAAAAAGCTACTGGAGGACACTCGGCTACGATTGTTAAAGGCTGTAGGAGAATTTGTACTGAATAGCTGCAACATGAAGTCCTCCAAAATTAGTATGTTTCTTCTGCTTCTTCCATTCAACTTGGAAAGGGAAGCAGCAGTTGCAACGTTTGCACAACTTCACATTTTTGAAGTTCTTTACTGTATTCGGTATATATAAGAGCCCTACTCAGCAACTGGGGTCATGTAACACAAAGTACTGGGCAAAGACTTCATATGTTGTGTGAAACCCAAAGATTTGGAGCCTGATTTACACTTTGATCCTTTAATTTCATTTACCTTCATCAAGACAAAGGGTCTTTACTGTAAAGGAAAATCAAGCTTTTTTCCAGTCTGGGATTAAAACTAAATATTAGCTAACAGTTACAAGCAGCTAACTCCTTTGAAGTAAAGGTACTCTTAATTCCTCTGGGAGGCTTCTGCCTTGTATTTAAAACAGAGCAGGTGCTCTGCAACGTACTGATGGGTGGCAAGTATCCCTACACTAATGGAGGCACCGAATCTGCTGGAGAGTACTTGGCTTTCAACTCTTGGAAATGTTTTAGAAATATCATACAAAGGAAACAATGGATGGAGACCATTAAATGCTCTCCAGAAAAAAATATTTGATAAAATGAAAGGGAGTTTGTGTGAGTTATCTATCTGTCTGAGCTTATTTTGCCTGTAGTTGGGTAAATATCCTTTCCTAAGCACCTATTTACTGGATGTTATCAGAAACAGGAGACAGAACTAGACTGAGCTTTTGGTAAATCCAATATGGCAGCTCTTACAGTCTCATAAAGCTCTGAACAGCCAACATACCCTGTCAGTAGTTTTAATCATCAGATGCTAAAATACTTGGCTCTACAGGAATACTTGAGTGATATAAATAATGCTATTATGCAGGGATGTGAGTTAGTTATTGGCACCATAGCAGCAGCATAGTGGTATTACTATCTCAGTTATTTCTGCAGTAACTTATCTACTTTCTAGAAGTGGCAATCTACAGTGACGGATGAGAAAGAAAGACCTGAAATTAAATTGAAAGAAATAACAAATAAGCTACAAAAGTAAGAGTATTTGTACTTGTCCAGTACTATATTGTCTTCATTCCTTCTCCTGTGCCACATTTCCACTGACATCAGGAGACAATTTACAACGTCAAGGAAATCCATGTCTGTCTGTACTGAATTACTGCATTCATATTTCTACTTGTTCGTAGTGAACTAAAGTCATAATAAGCCTAGCAATGTAAATGAGTCATAAAGGCCATCCTTCATTTAACAAGGCATCTTTAATTACCACTTTTAGTTAACTTGTACTCATTACTATCAGCAAGCAATGTTTGTGCCATACTATCCTAATTGCCAGAAATCATTAAAAGGTTAAGTTATTTTTCATGCTGAATATAATGTACAGTATTAAGCTGCTTTATTTTGTTATTACGAGTAATGTGATGTGCTATACTTGTATCCATTTATAATCATGCCAGATCACATAGTGAGGGGGATGGGGGTGGGGGAAGAACAACAAACAACAGATGGATGTCATTTCTGCTTAAATTCTCCAAGTAAATTACAAACTCTTGTTAAGTTAAACTGGGATTTCTTTGCAGAGCACGACACCCAGACAGAATCACATCAGCAGACCAAAAACCGATGCACATATTTGTTTTTGTTTTTAAAAACAAAGTAACCAAATATCTTTCAAACACCACCCAGATTGCTTTATATTTTCCTATTTAATCCTTCAGCCTGATTTTTCATATTACTCTGAATATAAATCCTAGAGACAGCAGTGAAATTCAGACAGTTTGGCAAAGATGAGATATGAATGAGACAATTTCATGTGTTGCTGACATCACCATAGGATGGAGCTTATTTTCCAACATGGAAATCTACAGATACCTTTCTCATGAGCAATGTGCATTAGGCACAGATCATCCCTCCAGCTCATCCAAAATGCACTTCTGTGCATGAGAAGCATCTCCTTCCTGTGTTATGCACCCCAGAACATATCATTCTAGTTTAATTCTGCTGAACTCAGAATAACAGTGGTAAACCCAGAGTCTTTAATACACATTTAAACTACAACCTGTCATCTCCCCTAAATCATCCCCTTGTGTCTGCCTTTGATATTTTAAACATTGTTGAGAGTAATACTACTAAATTAGGGAAAAGAATAAAACAAAGCTTTAACTTAGTTACACGACATTTTTTTCTGAGAAAACCACCCTACACACACTCCAAAGACTAACCTCCAAATTAATTTTATGCAACTTGACTTTACAAGTGTGTGTCATGATGTACTTTGAAAATGCAGGAGAGACAGATGTGACAATACACAATAATTTTTACCCTGATAACCAGTCATAGAGCTTGTGTGTTCCTTGCATCATCAGAAATCAACTATTTAAAATGTTCCAGATACCATAAAACTAATAATTGGCAAGGAGCATTTCAGATTACACACAATTAAGATAAGAAAGCAAAGATTTTTCTTTGTATTATTTTATGGTTTACATTGTAAAATATTATGGGAAAATGCAATGAAGTAGAAATATATAAGCCAAATAAAATTTACTTGTACTGCCAACAAATGTGGACCATTCATCATTCATTCTCAGAAAGTTATTGTTTGAAACATTGTTTGAAAGCTTTGGCAGATATCATCATGAAATATCTGTTTCAGAACAGTTTTGTGACAATATCTTAGGTCAAGGGAAACACGCACATCTGTGGTCACGTCACTCTCTGTTAAATGTAAAATGAAGTTTATATTTATGATAAAAACCAGAATATATACTTTCAGGCAGAACTGGAATAACTATTTTCTTTTAGATACTAAGCTAAACATTTTCACAAAAATATTATGGAAGTCACAAGATCAGGGGAGAAGTGCTATCAAGCATCATCTGAAGACATCATTTACCTTGTGCAACTGATAGTATTGCTCAGCGCCTATTCCTCCTTGCTCTTCTGCTGTCCATAGAACCAACCGTACTGTCCTTTTGGGGCGAAGTCCTAAAACATAGTTTTAAATACTGCTTTTAGTATTAAATATCTATAGTACAAAAGAAGCACATTTTGGGGATATATGGTAGGTGCCTGAAAATCATGATGTAAAGTAACTACCTTGATTTTTGAGAAATATGCTGTAGTCATTGTGGTGGTCTGCTGCAAGTAACTCATGTCCACTTTCAACAGATCAAAATTTTCATGAGAATTAGCATTGTTTTGTCATGGTTAATTTATTACAATTAATTAAAAATGAGCAGATGGAATTTTATGAGACATGTTTACCCCTTTCAGGGCTCTGCAATATTATTTTGCTTTTTATCAGAGAAATTAAAAGCAACAATCTGTACTGTGGAATCCAAAATACAACTGGTTGATGAATGTATGCAGGCTTTTTAAAACAAGGCAAACACTTGGCTATTTTGTAATTTCCTACAGTAGCTCAGTAAGAAAGATGCCTTCTCAGTCAAATTTTGAAACTCTCTCTGCCATGGAAGATGTAAAAAGACAGAACTTGTTACTGTTTATTTATTTAATTGATTCTATTCATAAACAAACACACTTGAGACATGAAACCTGACAGCACAGAAAAACAAACAGCTCAAGAATAAACGGTGTTCTCTGTAAAGTGCAATACTATGTTCAAGCAAAAATAAAGCCCTCAAAACTATTCAAAATTTTAAAAAAAGAAAGGAAAGACCAGTGAGGAGACTATCCCAAGTGATAAAGCACATATTACTACACACAGTTCTATGCTGAGGGGAAATAATATCACTGTCAAAATTTATTTAATTTCCTTTCTGAAATGGATGAAGTTTACAAATAGACCTGATCTTCATTATTCAATTTCTCTCAGTAAAATGAAAATCAACTGAAGATTTCTTTCTCAAAACTACATGTCAGAAATCCTTATACTGAAATCAGAATACAAAGAGTACTCAGAATCTGAAGATAACACCTTTGATGTTTCCAATAATACATAATGAAGTACAAACAAGTGGCTTGAAGGTGTATCTGAACATCGGTTGGTTGACTGTAAATAGAAAGGTTGTCAAACCTTATTATTTTAAAGATAACCCCCCTGAACACATCCCAGCAAACTCCCTGCTCTTCTCCTAAATCATGACAATACAGGATTAGCCTTCTTTGCTTTTCAAATCAGCCAGATGGCCAGTGGAGTAAAATTAAGGTAATAAAATAGCAATCGGGTTGAAGTTAGAAAGATTTTAGACCAGAAAAAAACACAAATGTGTCAGCTGCTTGGTAAGAAGAGGTGACTCTGTGGCTTTAAAGAGTAGGGTATAAAGCCTAGAGCACCTGGTCCTCTAGTATAGTTCTAGTGGCACTGCAGTTTAAGCAGCAAATAGAAGAGTGTTTGTCATATCACAAAATACAAAACACTGAGGCCCAGTCTCCAGCTCACCACACCGAGACTTTGAAAAAAACTTTGGTAGGAGATGCTTGAGACAGGGGAGCACCATTTCTTGCCTCCTCCCAAACAAAAACCAAGATGTTTTGGTCCTCCACTGCTGCCCAAAGGGGAACTCGCATTAGTGATGAGGAATCCCACATTTGGTTCCAATGAGCTGTAGCCCCAGCTGATCTTTCCTGCTCTGCAGGAGTTTGAGAAAGTCTCAGCTTACTTGTGGGAAAAAAGTTTGAGATTTTTGTACTTCTCTCCTAGTCTGTCATTGCATCTGTCCACTAAAGATTGGGGGGGATGACAAACAACCCTGCTGAGCTTCAGTCTTTCCAGTCCTAGAGAGGGTGTACCATCTCTTCCAATCTCACAGGTGTCTGTTAGCAGATTTACTTGTGTGTTCTACTGAAATTAAATGGGCAAGTGAAAGAATAAATATATATAAGCTATGAAGGCAGTTATTTCAAATACGAAACAAAGTCCAGAGAGCAAAATTGAATTTCCTCATTATTTTAGTCTGAAAGTGATGAGTATTTATCTACCTGTTAATAAAAACACAGCTATTATTCTGACCAAAGAGCATCAAATATGTCCAATATCCACAAGAAAAATTACTAAGAATATTCTCAATGCACATTTTTACTAAAAATATGAAGTATTGTACTTATATTCCATTTTTAAATTAAGTTTAACTATTTTGTCTTGCTATTTAAAAACTAGTAGTTGCTAAGCAAGGTATCATCACCACAAAATCATAATTCTTGCAGATGAAAGCCCAAATAAGTATTGAAAAGCCATGCTAAAAGCTTTGCACTTGGACTAGAAAACTGTTCTGTGATAAGTGTACCATGCATCCATGTATGCGGAGAATCTTAAAATGAAAGAAAACAAATTTCAGAAATAAAATGGTGTTCATCTACATAAATGACATATTACATATTCTAATATTAAAAAAAAAAAAGAGGGTGTCAGATCAGTTAAACAGTGCAGCAGGTTTTTACAGCATTCACTAATGGATCAATGCAGGGATCCTACCTTGTCCTTCCTCAAACCTCAAATGAAAATTCTGTTGCTCAACACCTGCTCAAACCCACTGAAATCCCAGCCTACTGCTGCATCCCGATAAAAAGAATCATGAGGGTTTACAGGAGGATAAATTGAAAAGGTAATAGCTGGTACTCAAATAAATTGTTCTTTCTAAGCTCACTAAACCAAAATGAAAACTGAAACAACTGTAGATCCTCCCCCAGATACAGATTAATTTCCAAATCTCCAATGTTTTAGAAAAATAAAGCAGCTTTTTTCCCCCCTCTACCTTACCCTTAACTGGGAAACATAGTCATAGTTTAGCACAACCTCTATGTAGAGGAATGAACCTCTACATTCTTGTGGTTTATCAAAAGTGTAAAAAGTAATATAAGACACCTGAGCTCCTAAGTTAAAGAATGAAATAAAAAACATTGATATAGTTGGTCTATGACTAAAGAATCGTGTGTAGCAAGTACACCAGGACACTTACTGTATTATACTCCCTCTGAGCTGGAGTGGCTGCTGGCCTTTTCATTGTCCTTGGGTACTGCAAACACTTAGGTCATACTAAAATGCAGCTTCTATTGACTCTGTTGACTCATGCCAACAAAAAACATGGCAGTGTTTTGCATACACATGCACATATATGCATATACATACATTTTATATTAATCTTAAATCTAAAATGGTTATTTTCTAGACATGAGAGTATTTATTGAATCTACACATATTCTTACACATGTGGAACTTCAGCAGCCTTCTGCACAGAAAAAAAGCCCCAAAAACAACAAAAAAATCCCCTTCTGGTGCATATTTTAGGGTCAAATTAGCTGTGTCGATAGTCATTCTTAATTTCACTGTTTTGCATACAACACATGAGCAGTTCCTTTATGCATCATTAAAAACCAATCCAAACTAGTAATGCTCTGTTATTTTTTTTAATCTGGCCAAATATTCAGGGGTCTTTTTAAATTTTTTTTTTTTAGATGCAATCTGTTAAACTGGAAACTGTTTCATTCATTAACAAACTGGGAAACAGGAGAAATTTCCAGAACCTCTGCAAATGCTTTATTTGCTGGTTTAATTAAACTGCTGGGCTTCATGGCAGGTTACATATTTTAGGTCTCATTGCCTTCTCATTATACTGCCTATTTCTTATATAATTCATATTTTTAGTAATAATACATCCTATTCTGGTCTAGACCTCAAGTGAGCTATTAAATAAGGTCATTTTCACTGAACCACAATAACTTTCTAAGGCCTTTTTTTTGTCTAATAGACTGTTCACAGTTTTAGTGTTACAGTCTTCTTTTCCACAGTATTTCTTGAGTAAGAACCCACATTTACTCTGCAATTTTGGCCTCTGCTAGAGGTCCCAATAAGCTACAGTCACAATAAAGTGATGATGCATAAATTCCTAACTTTTACTACTCAATTATATTGCTTTATTTTTGACCGGTTTTTGAAAGTTTTTGAAACAGAAGACAGGAAAGTTTCAATATTACTGAGTACTTAAGAAACTGTTACCTAATTTATGTATTCTGTGGCACAGGCAAACACTGGTTTAGAGAAAATCTCTTACCCCTGGTATCCTGTTTCTCTGGCTAATTTCAAAGCATATACATACAGCAATAAACTGCAATTTATAGGATGACAGTAAAAACGCAGTTAATCAAGGATGGACAAATTTTTTTCCTCTAAAGATGAATAAGTCGTCTCCATTCTAAATCAGCAGGATTTTGGCTGTCATTCTGTTATAAGAAATACAATCCTCTGTGATTCAGACAACTAATCTCACTATTTGTGCAGAAAAGTATCTGACTAGCTAGATGATTACTTAGGAGAAATGTCTTTTATTTGAGTGAAAAATGATTTAACAGAGACAATCTAAGCCTATTAAAGTTATAACTTTCAAAAAGCAAGGCACACCTTACTTAAACCCTGACTATGGTATATTTCTAATTCTCTAGTGAGGCTTAAATTAGACATAGGCTTTTTGCTTGGGAAGCTGCCTTTGTTTTCATCTTTAAATAGTCTAATGCAATGAAATCTGCTTGATTTTTTTCTCTGTTGATGGGGTTTCTGTTCGCAGCACTGAGGAAGAATTGCTTGCATAGAATAGTGCTGTGAAGCTAGCAAACTTCAGTCTTGAGGGTCGGAAGTAGAGAGAAACAAGGTCTCCTGGAGAAGAGACACAGTATCACAGGGAGAAGACAGAAAACAGGTAAGTCAGGGGCTGGAGAGTGGGAAATGAAAGCGGAGGCAGGAGACAAGCCAGACACTGTAGTTTAAAGCTCACCTGAGGCTGGCAGAGTGCTCAGAGCCATGTTTTGGGGTGTAAGAGAACACAACTCTGCCACAGCTTCAGAGTGAAAGCAGCTTTTTTGGACAGGTCCCTGCAAAGAGGACAGAGGGAGGCAGCAAGGTGAGCAGGGCCAGGGAAGGACTGGTGCTTACAGAGCTCTGGAGGTAGACCAGTGTTGATGGCAGTGCAGCACTGAGATCAACCCAAGAAGGGTTTTTCCCTGTTTTTAGGGAGACTGCTGAGTTTATGACAGAATAGGAAGGGCAGAATTACAAGAGTGGAGCTGGGAAACGTGAGAGGTTTTAGATAGATTTATTTTAAGAAGGTGGACTTACTTTTAGAAAGTGATGGGAAATCCATGAGAAAATTTCAAGGGAAGGAGCTGGGTATTCAAGACTGGAGGGGAAAGCTGTGAATTACTTGCAAGTCCAGTAAGTAAAAATAACATGGATTAAGCCTTTTGACTGGGGAAATGAGGGAGAAGAAGGAACCCAAGTCCAGAGGACAAGCTGCAATCGAGACAGGTAACAACACTGCCAGAGTGAAGGTTTCTCTGGGGGTCACCTCTCTGCCACCCAGAGACACAGTTCAGGTCAGAAGAGCTGACAACCATGCTCTTCTGCACGTGGTGTTTTAAACAAAGAATCAGTTAGTGTAGGGTTGTGAAGTCAATATAAGTCACATCTACAAAAAAAAAAAAAAAAGGAAAGGCCACCTGCTATTTGCCTGTACAGAACAGCAAAAGCTCCACTTAGCAGTGCACTCCTCCACCCACTGCCCTTCTCTGATCCTGTGGTCATGTTCTTCAAGTCCCACAAAGGGAAGAAGACACTGTCCACCTTTAAAATGCACTGTATACCTCTTTAGGAAAACCTCCTTCCTTAAATATGTTTGGAGATTTCATCAAACTGTGGAGCAGAAAAGACAAAGCAGGGCCCCACTGCCCAGGATTATAAGCATCAACCATCATTTGCCCTTACTGAGTGTTGACTATGCCTTCTGCCTCTGCTGCTCCACCCTCTGGATCGCACAAAGCCCAAATCTGTTATGCTGTTCTCAGAGCTGGTGAATCAGAAAATGTCTCCCCATATTGAAAATAGATACTTTAAAATAAAACAGACAATGAGGATAAGAGGCCTCTGACTTCATCCAGGAAGGATTTCAGCTTTTCACCATGTTATTTGGGTTACAGATTTGAAAAAGAAAGTCACAATAGCTTCCATCACCAGGTTTTTAAGCTTTTTATCAGTAAGCAAAGCACACATTTGATCTTGAATTTCCTGGGTAAGCAGCAGCCCACAGAAGAAAGGACAACATGAGTATGGAAGTCTGTATGCCTAAATTTACTGCTGGATTGAGTTTTTATGCCTGTAGACACCATTCTGTGATGCCAATCCAGTAGAGAAATTGAAGATTTCAGTATTTGCCAAATATGCATTCAACCAACTGCTGAAATGAAGGAATAAATGCGGTTATACCGTAACAGCATAGGCAGATAATTCATACCAAGCAGGTCTAAAAAATTTGCAAAAGGTGAAAGCCAGAATAAAATATGTAACTTTGGCAAAGCAGAAAGAATTTAAGAACAAGGAACTAATATCAGGTATATTTAATTAACAACAACAACAAAAAAACACCCAAAAAAACCCCACAGTAAAATCAGTCACTTAATCATATTTTACAATGTATCTCCCAGACAGAAAACAACTACCCCACCATGGCTACCGGAAATTCAGAAAAAAAAATTAAGAAAATTTTTGGCAAGTAGGTTAAAACTGCAGTTACATTACTTCAACTAAAGTAGCAGAAAAAGGAATTACTCCAGTGACCTTTTTTTTAATAAAACACGGTTTTAGTCCTCATATATTAGTCAGTGAATTTGGACTAAAGAAATGTAGCTTCATTCAAAGGCTACAATGAACTGCATAAAAATCTTTCTTACATGTTTCCAGTCACATTAGTTACAGGTATCATATAAATGAGAGTTACAATTTGAATTTCAAGTAAGTTTTAAAGGGAATAAAACTGTCTAATCAACTCCTTGTGAGTTACATAAAATGTAATTCAGTTAGTGTCTTAAAATTCTTATGTGCACTGTTTTAAAAACATTTCTGTAGCTTTCTGTGTCTTTTTCCTGCAAAACAGAAATCTCGTTGTTCTAGATCCATGTCTACATTTATAGGAGTGTTGACTCATGAAACTTCATTTGCTCATAATGCTGGCAAAGAGAGGAAGAAGGGGAACTAGGCATAGCACCTAGCACAATACATTTCTCCCTTCCTCATACATATGTAGATCATTGTCTAGGAATGTAGGAAAGCTGTGGAAAAGGTGTGATGGCTGGAATTAGACTTCATCAACAATCATCCTTCCTTCATCAGGCTGTTCCAGCAGCAATGGCATCATGCATCCTGCTCTGGGTGCAGAAGAGGAAACTGTGTCCTGTTCATCTACTTGATTCCTGGTATTTGTTGGCTCTGGCAGCTCCCCATAGCAAATATTTTTTTTATAGGGAAGAACCAGGATTCCCAGAAGTACTTGGAGGCACAGTCTGAGCAGGAGACTTCCTGGTCTAATGTGGCACACAGACATGACTGAACATGAGCTCAGTGCACATGAGACAACAGCAAAAGTGGGGAAACATTTACTCAGTACCACAATCCATCATTAGAGTGGTCTTTGGCGTGCAGCCTTTCCTTAAGTCTATACTAACTGCTTCAACATAGGCAGGAGTTCAGATAGCAATAACCAGCAACACCTTATGCTGTTACATTTCAAGCTACTGAAAGTGAAGAGCATAAGTTTGTGATTTGGCAAATACACAGGACAGTCATTGAGATTCTTCCAAAGATGTACCCCATAAAAACATTAGACTAGGCAGCAGCTTGTGGGCACATGTGTACCTCTGGGCTTGGCAGGGCACCAAGAGCTGACTAGTGACAGAACAACTAAGACCCAAACACAGCCAGGGGAAGGCAGAAAACAGTTCTGAACAAGGAGAGAGAGCTTGTGAGTAAATGTTGCTGAAAGAAAAGCTGGGATGTGAACAAAGGACCTGTTGACTATTTGATTCTTCCCACGTTAGTGGAGATAAGACTGAAAATAACTAGACGGCAGCAAGAAGTGGCAGACCCCATCACCTTCTCAACAGGAAAATAAGACTTGGCTCCAGCTGTTTTAATTAAAAACAGACAGAACAGTTACCACGTCTGAAGTTTTTCTGAAGGAAGCAGTGAAATTCATCCATCAAAACTGACTGCATCTCTAACCCCAGTGGGCTCTCTACTGCACTAACAAGGCTTAAAATATTATGCTTAGAAAGCTAACACTGCCATACCTTCTAAAGACCTTTCTCTGTTATTGTCATTACTGAGTTCCTTTTAGCTCCCTTTAAGGAAGAAAATCCTACATTTCTAGCACTGGAGTGTGAGGTGACTTTTGAAGGGCACTTCCTGGGGCAGGAGCAAGGCAGAGCACCTGTGGTCTTGGCTGGAAAATGCCTCTCAGCCAAGAAATACAGGAACACAGCTGGATTAGGAGCAAAGAGATAGCACTGGCTAAAGCTCTGAAATCATGAGATGCATACTACCTGCTTCTTGCTCATACACATTGTACGCAAGCATTAGTTCTGGGAAGACCAGCATGGCAGCAGCAGGCTTGAAACGCTGGGAGAGGAACACAAATACCTCCTTCACAGAAACTGGCAACCAACATTCAGAGCAGGATTGAGTCCCACAGGCTGTCTGTCCAAACTGTATTGTAAACTAAAGGCAAAATATGGCACCAAAATAAATTTGGGTTAATTTTACGATGATTTTTTATGAGTAGCCACCTAACTAGCTTTTTACCTCACCTGCAAAAGCAGCTGTTTTTATAAACCTCATGTAACTCAGGGACAAGAGAACAACCTGTGTTTCAAATGACACCACAGCACTAACCATACTAACCTGAAAATACTGAGGCAAATGGCACTGGCAATCTCCAGAGATTTTTTTTTTTTGCACACAAACTAACAAAAGTAAAATGGAGAATTTTAAATGCAACCTGAAAACAAGCTGGGTTCAAGGTTTCTAGGCTGTGATTTGCAACACAGTCGATCTGCAAAACTAGAAAACCTTGATTTGCTTGAGTGCTATCTCTCCTAAAGATTCCAAATGCCCCATTTGTTTATGCAACACCCCATAAATTCCCTTGGCTTTAAGATGGGAACCCCTCAGCCTTTCCTCTTGAAAACACCCCCAGTGCCTCCCCATCATCTCTGAATTACCCCAACCAACACTCTCATTACTGCCATGGTTACACTTGCTATCTATGACACAGAGTCTGCAGACAGATTAAAAAGAAAGAGGCTCTGGTGCTTATAGCTTTGGTATAACTACACATGTACTGACGAAGTACACATTTGTCATCATAAGGAAAGCATAAAAGCAGAGTTTCCTCCTGCCTCTCCCTCAGCTGGGACATAAAGGTAATCGCTTATCTCTCCTCAATCACCTATTTACAAAGAACATATCACAGCTTTATTTTCTAAATATTTCTATGCCTCTATCAGATTTAGTTAAAATTGATCAAAAGGCTAAACACTAGGGCAATCTGGAGTAGGTAGCAGCTGCCAGACACAGCTGCAACCAAACTGCGTATTGCCCAAGCTTACTGTCTCAGACACCTCACTTGCACTTATGAAGAGTAATATCTTAAGCATCACAAATCCTCAGCTAATCACAACAGCCCGGGTTCCACTCAAGGAAAGGTAGTCTAACAGTTCAGAGCAGTTCACACACTGCCTCAGTCCCTCTAAAGTTGTTTTTTATTCCCAGAAAAAAAAAGGAATAAAGAGCACTAACAGGCTGAAACTTTCATCTTTCTTCACATAAATGAGTTTTGTGGAAACACTTCCATTTCCCTGATTTTTAAGCACATAAGCCATGAAACACCTCACCAGAGATCTTTCCAAACAGCAACATATATAAGCTTCAAGAATTACAGGAAAAAAGTAATGTTTTTGTTTCCTTTGTGCTTCATTAAACTTCATTGTTAACAGGGAGAAAAGACCCTCTTGGATAACAGTAGTCATCAATATGTCCACTAGTATGTAAATATTTCCAAGCTTAGCTCCTGGTGAAACAAGCAACCCTAAGAGTATAGTTGATATGGAGAAGTTAATACAGGTGCACTAAAGATAACACTTCTGCTTACTCGAGTCAGGAGAGGTCTATAAGCAGTGCTGGTACCAAGAGGTGAACAAGCTGATGCTGACATTTAGCTGTAAGCAGCTGAAGGGGATGTTTTGAGAGTGAAGCTTCAGCCATGCAGAAGAGAAAAGACAGGATTTAGTTTTCTGCACAAAGTGGCTATGGAAAAGCCTCATGGAACAAGACTCACATTACTGAAATATAACCACGTAAAAGTCAGTTTTTGCTCTGAATTTGCTACCTGTGCTCCCTCCCCAGAGAAGAGGAAATGGCACCACCAGCAGGTGCCCCCTTCCCATCACCCCACTACGGAAGATCATAGAATCAAAGAATGGTTTGGATTGGAAGGACCTCAAAGATATCTAGTTCCAACACCCCTGCTATGGCCAGGGACACCTCCTGCTAGCCCAGTCTGCTCAAGGCCCCATCCAACCTGGCCTTGAACCCCTCCAGGGATGGGGCAGCCACAGCTTCCCTGGGCAACCTGCGTCAGTGTCTCACTACCTCATTGGGCAGAATTTGTTCCTAATATCTAGTCTAAATCTTGCCCCCTCCAATTAATAGCCATTCCCACTTGTCCTAGCACTCCATGCCCTTGTAAAAAGTCCCTGCCCAGCTTTCTTGTAGCCCCTTCAGGTGCAGAAGGTTGCTATAAGGTCTCCTTACAGCCTTCTCTTCTCCAGGTTGAACAAACCCAACCCTCTCAGCCTGTCCTCACAGCAGAGGTGCACAAGCCTTCTGATCATCTTTGTAGCCTTCCTTTGGACCCATTCCAACAGTTCCATGTGTAGAGAGACATTACAGCTCTTAGAATCAAAGATTTCAAAGTTGAAACTTTCCCCTTTTTAGCTCTTCATCTTTCTAGCATTATAGCGCTGAACAGTATGCAAAAACTACAGGAGTACGCAATCTGGCCCTATGTTATTTTAGGCACTACACTTCTGAAATGGGTATATGGGATTTTACATTCATTAAATCTTTTTATTCCACTCTCTGGTAATACATTATGGAAATATTTCAGTTCAGTCTGGCCTTCCTGTACCTTCCTTTTTCTCAAAGAAACAACATCCATGTGAATAAAAAAGTGAAATGAAAAAAAGAAATCCTACAAAAAGTTTGAAGTGCTGAAGAATCCACATAAAACTACTTCAGACTGTGTAACTATTATATGTCCTGTTATGGTGTCTGGAAATCTACAAAAATATGGTACAGATCTGTCAGCAAAATGAAAAAAAAGAAAAAGCCAACACTGAAAATCCAGGACATATAAAGGCAAACACATTAAGTTACTGTCTTGTTTAGAAATAAAAGTAAAACCTATTTTAAAATGTTACTTGAGGCAAGAATATAAACTGCAGTGCTTAAAATAAAATGTAACTTATGTTTCATATAAAATACAAAATATAAAATGTATCTTTAACTATAATTCTAATTTTTTCTAATGAATTTGTGTATTTGGCACCGAGCCACTAGCTACTAAATGGTTTGGGAAAGGTGTTATATTGAAAGTACAGAATATCTAAACTATAATTGTTCCTCAAGTAACGCATGAAATTATAAAATCCTAATTAACACCCTTCACTTGTGTCCACCAGCCATGTCCAAGGGTCACAGTAATATCCTGATGAAGTGTTATTAGATTGCCACTGAAAAAAACCTGCTTAAATAGTACAGTAATACCTTGTTTTCATGGAACCAATGGGCCACAGCAGACAAGGTGGCAGTAGTCCTCACTATACAAATTTCTTATTCCAAAATTCGTATTTCAGAATGTTTGCTATAGCTTTAAGCTAAGTCATACCATTTGCAGACACAGTTTACATGGCTGCACAATGCACCACAGCTTGGACTTCAGTAAATAGTAAAACATGCAAACAGACAAGCCACTTTAGTTGTCTCATCCCCATGACAAATGTACTGGGTGGACTTGTCTGAGACTAAGTTTATCAGGATCTAGAGGGACATTAAACCAAGTCTCCACAGTTCAAAATACACTGCTCACTGAAAACACAGTCTAGGGAAGGGGTTTAAATAAAACTCAGTAATTCTTTTCTCACACAATCCACATATCTATTATTTTGCTTTCCTTTTTTATGTGCATCCTAAGATATAAAATCTGCATTAACCAATCCACTACAGAAGACAGTCCATGAAAGGCCCTATCTCCCATGGCTATCTATATAGGTTAGATGTGATGACCAAGAAGTTCTTTCCCAGCCTTACGTTCCTGGAGAACATTGGTATAACAAGAAGAGCTTAACACAACAGCTGGCCAGAACAGAGGGCATCAGCAAAGGCTCCAGCATTTCTGAGCTAAGAAAACAGCATTTCACCACAGGTTGTATAGCAAACACACAGGTTACTACCAGAGGAAATAAAATATTTGAACAAGCAGAGTGATGCATTTCATTCATGCATGAAGGGAAACCTAGTGAATACAAATTATACAATGCCACCATGAATTTGCCCTTAAGAGACAAAAACCAGTTTATTCTGAATGGAATAGAGTTAGCAAACACAGAAAAATAATTGGGTTGGGTTTTTTTTTCCCTGACGGTGGAGGGAGCATACACAATTTTCCCAGAATAATAGAAGAAAGATTAAAAGCACTGAAAGGAGGAATAGGTCTGGATTCATCTGTAGAAGAATCCTCTTTAGTTTGCTTTTAAAAGACCAAAAATTAAAACAGATGCACTTTGTTTTCAGTCACATACCGATATCAGCATCATTCCAAGGCTGGGAAAATGAGAGATAAAGAGTTCAAATAATGCAAAATAAAGGAATAGGAATCCACAGGTAAGTCTCATGTTTACCACTGCAGTAGGAGAGTGGCTAATCATGTAACAGAGCTTGTCTGCAAGAAGCTCTTCAAAAAACACTGAGATTGTTCAAATGCACAAATCATTCTGATTGGAAGCAGGGAACGCTAGTTTCTTATTTAAAATCTGCTATAGCTAAAAGCAGGACCAGCAGCAGATTTTATTTTTTTATGAATAATTTGTGCATTCCTCCTGATCACAGGTTACAGTTCTGGAAAAAAGCAATGATGAGGAAAAACAGATTCCACCTGATGACAGAGGAAAAACATCCTTAGATATCAACTTGACAATCTAAGAAGTCTGTTATGAACAAGTTTAGGGGGGTATAGTGACAAAAACCCATATGGAACTAAAACCAGCAAAAAACTATAGATTAAGCATTAAGACTGGAATTTGGAGACCAGAAATCAGACTAGGTCATAGCACTCTGGGAAGAGCAGGACATTAAATCAAACTCAAAGAGGCTAAATGCCTGAAGAACACAGGCAGATGACTGTGCAACCCCAGGTCCCTCTTGCACATACACCAGCCCTATCTCATTATACCTTGTGGACCATCTCTGCCACCAAGCACACCCTATGTAGGTATATGCAGATTATGCCCTTCTACAACAACTTGCTGTCTGACATCTACCCACAAGTTAGATAAAGACCATGAGTAGAAGAAACTTGACTAGAGATGTTTTCCAACCTCAATGATTCTATAATTGTATGAACAGGCTGCCCAGGGAAGTGGTGGAGTCTCCATCTTTGAAGCGTGTAGATGTGGTACTTTAGGACATGGTTTAGTAGGCATGGTGGTGTTAGGCTGATGGTTGGCCTTGATGATCTTAGTGGTCTATTCCAAGCTCAATGCCTGTATGATTCTATGCAATTAGCCTTTCAGATCCCACACAAGAGGGTGATGTAAACCAGGAGGCAGTAGGCTGAGCAAGTCCACACTAGTATTTTATATACAGAACTACTGAAACATACGTATTCAGGTTAGAAGCTGCCTTTTGCCCTTTCTCTCCTTTCTTATCTACATTTAGCATTGACAGCATGGGAGTTTGGTTCAACTCGTACTTTTGCTGAGTGGTAGTTCTGGAGGAGGGAGACCAGCAGGTCCAGGTTTGACAACATACGTGCTAGAATATCAACTTTAGAAGAGCCCAGCTGATCAACAGACCTAATTCCAGAATGCAGTCACCTTGCCACCCTGATGATTACCAAGAATGATTTATAGAAATAATTCCTGGAAACAGACTGCTGTTCTGCATCCTACAAAATTATTGTAGCATACTAGCAAGGCCTCAGAGTTATATATTGCTTGATGAGACATATGAACCCACAGCATTTTACAGGTCACCATAGTTAAATCAAATTTGACAGAAGTGTATCCTTGTAGTGAAGAGACTGGAAGTGTGTTTCCTATGACCTGAATGACGTTTGCAAAGGAAATCTGCAGAACCCCAGCACCTAGCAACATAAAAACCAGCCCTATGAGAATTCAGCCCTCAAGTACAAAGCTGAGAATGCATCAGTTAGATGCATCTGTCAATATTTGGTGGAATAAGTCAAGCAGGATATAAATTTATTTAGGAAGAACAATCAAAGAAAAACCAAAACCACCGAAGCCCATGCATTGGAAATACAAACTTCTGTGAAGTTTAGTGTCATTTTTGCTGAATATCTTTACATGTAGATGAAAGTGAAAATACCAGAGGCAGGACCATTTCCTGGATCCAGTCCTAGTTACATGCTTTTAAGAAAGACTTAGATGAAATTGTCTTGAGAAGTTATCAAGAGCAAGGAAAGGCATCAGGAATTAAGTGAGTAGTGTTGTAAAAGCAACATGTAGGACAGTGAAAGATTTAGGAATGTGCTGAATTACAATATTTGCTTAGAAGGCAGAGAACAATATGACCAAATATAAATAATGATCAACCTGTCAGCCTCACTTCTGTGCTGGGGAGGATCATGGAACAGATCCTCCTAGAAGCCATGCTAAGGCACATGGAGGACAGGGAGGTGATTTGACACAGCCAGCACAGTTTCATCAAGGGCAAACCCTGGCTGACCAACCTAGTGGCCTCGTATGATGGATTGACTACACCAGTAGACATGGGATGAGCTATGGATGTAATCCAACTGGACATCTGTAAGGCCTCTGACATGTTTCCCCATAACATACTTGTCTCTAAATTGGAGCTATATGGATTTGATGGGTGGACTGTTCTATGGACAAGGAATTGATTGGGTGGTCACATCCAGAGTGTAGTAGTCAGTGGGGCTGACAGTTGTACTCATTGATTTTAAAGGTGTTTTCCAACATTAATAATTCTGTGATTCTCTGATTCCATGAACAATTTCTCCTATGACCAAAGGCTGAGAGAGATGGGGTTTTTCACCTTGGAGAAGGCTCTAGGGAGACCTTATTGTGGTATTTCAATACTTAAAGGAGGCTGTTAAGAAATATGAGGACAAACCTTTTAGCAGGATGTGTTGTGACAGGACAAGGGTCAATGGTTTTAAACTAAAAGAAGGTAGATTTAGGCTAGATATAAGGGCAGATTTTTCTACAATGAGGCAGTGAAACACTGCAACAGGTTGCCCAGAGAGGTAGATGTCCCATTCCTGGAAACGTTCAAGGTCAGGTTGACAGGACTCTGAACAACCCAATCTAGTTGAAAACACCCCTGCTTAAAGCAGGCACGATGGACTCAATGACCCAAACCATTCTATGATTCTATGAATATCAGAAGGCCATCTGTGACATCATGAAGCTTCATCTTCATTAATAGGGAGGAACTCATTAAGACAAACTGAAAAGGAATTCCTTCCTTCTAAGGTACCTAGATATATCTTATGCTCAACTTTCTTTCTGCCCTGCAGGTTCAAAGTACTTTCTAGATCACTGACTCATGTGTTCATTTCTTTAGGATGACCCCTGTGATTAAAGGAGGAATTTAGCAGACAAACTTGCAAAATATTTACACTAAGTATGAATATTTGTACTCAGAGGAATGGATAAAATAGAAAATCCAGTTTAGACAACATACAAAATGCCCTGTAAGTGCAATGCATTAAAAACATTTTAAATTTAAATATTTACCTAGATCCTTAATGAGTGATAATGCTTCCCATGAAATAAATGCTCCACCACCATCATCCATAGCTCCCTGCCCAACATCCCAGCTGTCCAGATGTCCACTGACCAATACAATCTGGAAAAGCAATTATGAGAAAACATATCTACATTACAACACTGAATCAAAAGTCACAATAGCATTTAAGCATTTTAATGATTTAGTCATAAATTTGGCTTTTTGGTTTAGAACAGAAGGAAGGAAATACTTCAGCTAAAACTAAAGCATTGTTCTATACTCAGCAGGTATAAATATGGGATGATCAAATGCATCGTACCACTGCAAACCAAAATCAAACTAGATACACTGTGAGAAATGTTTAAATGAATGGTTATGTCTTGTATAGCAACAAAGTGCATACTTTCCAGGGATATGGGACTACTACATTGCAGAATGGTGAGAATTTCTTTTGTATTCCAAGTGTTTAAGCCCTTTACACAGGAAATTTGATTAAACGTGGTTTGGGGTGCATAATGAAGAAATATAAAATTAGACTGAAGTGTTCCCAGACAGAGGTTGTTGTTTTATTACCTGTGTATGGTGCTTGTCACAGAGGACCTCCAATTTCTTACTGGGTGCTCTGTGTGCTACAATGACAAGGTATTTTATAGTTCCATTAGTCATAAGGATAAATTAAATTAAAAACTATATGGTAGCAATTCCCAGATGAGTCTTCTGTAAGGAAAGTTTTGTGGCTAGAGTAGAGCATAGTAATATACACAACTCCCAAAACACCCACTTTCAAATCTGACCTCTTCAAATGTCAACAAGCAGCATCAGATCAATACCAGAAGTGAGACAGTTCCCTAAGTGGACCTGAAGGTGAAGGGCTGATGGATCTGTGATAGCAATGGAGAGGTTAAGGAGAGACAGAAAGTCTGAGTTGAACAGACAGTGTGGTAAAATAATGCACTGGGACAAAAACAAGAACAAGTAGCTGCTGCAGTGCCCCAGGAGTCTTTGAAGAACTGGTACCAGTAAAAAGTGCCCTTAGGATAGGGTAGAATTGGAAGCATCCAACTTATGAGAACTCATCACGGAGGAAAAATTGAACAGCACCCTGGAACATCATTCCTACTGCCACTTTCTTCTCCCTAATGGATGATGATCTGGCATATCATCCTAACTTTCATACATCATAGTACAACTACTCTAGCACTGAAAAAGAGAACATAATAAGTTTTTTCTGTTATCATTCCTGGATAGTGTGTAGCTAACACCACAAGGTACTAACTTGGGGCCCACCATGAAAACCTCTGTTTTCCCCTTCACCTTAGAGAAATTATGGTAAGTTTTCATTGATTATTAAAAATAACAGACAAACAGGTCATGGCAATGGAGCACAGGAAATATGAACTCAAGCAACACAACCAAAAGGCCCTTTGCATTAAATAAGGACCATGACAAATTACAAAATAGTTGCATATATTGTATCACCACATGTCCAAACAGAATGCACTAAAACTCTTTAGATTTAGAAATGTTTATAAATGTGTGTATTATAAAAAAACACAAGTGTCATGCTTTAGAAGATGCAAAATCTTGCAATCAAAATCTGAAGAGCAGTTTACTCTTTCCTCCTCAGATGTTTCAACTCTTTTTTCTGCTTACTCAGCCTTGACTAAACAAGCGCTTGCTTTCTAGTACAGACTGATTTTCTTGGTAGTAGACACGACATGCAGCAGCTTTTTTCCTAAAATCTCCCCTCCTTCAAAAGCACTTCAATTTGGATGGCAGGCCCATCTGCAAAAGCCTCAGATTTACTCAGGAGGTATTCCTGCCATTTAATGTCATGATCCTCCCAGGCCCAGCATGAAAGGCCGCAAAAAGCACGTTTGCCAGGGATGCTGCCCTGCAGTAGGAGTACTTAATCTGCGGCAGGCCTCTGCTACAATAACAACATAGCTTGAAACCTGATAATCCAAGAAAAGCCATGCCAGCTTTGGAGGTAGAAACCTTTCTGAAATGAAAGTGCTCACTGTGGTACTCCTTGCTTGTTTTGTTTTCTTATAAGCACACACATACAAGCTTGCTTGTAGGTGGTGAGGGTAAATGCATGAATGAACTCTGCTTTGAGAGCTTGGGATATACATGTAGCCACACTGCAACCTGCCTGTAGAGGAAAAAGCTCAAACCCCACCACATTTTGCATCCAACTAATGTGGACTCATTACTGTCTACTCAATAAGGAACTTAGTGGTTTTTTTAAAAAAAGAACAGAAAAGGTTCTGAGTGAAACCACAACTGTCAATGGTATAAAGGGCATCAATTCCATAACTTCAAAATTACCATGTGGTTTGTTTGTTCTTAAAGCAAAACTTGGTTTTAAAAAGACAACTCCTCACTCTCCTGGGAAACAGAGCTTCAAGCTGAAGTGATTTATTTAGAACAAGTTTTTAAAATCATTGAGAGAGACCCAGGTGTATAACAGAAATGAAGCCTTGTCTTTAGCATAAAAAGAATACCTCACTAGCACTGTTCCCTGGTAACAATCTCAACAGAAGCATCTGATTGGAAATTACTCCTAATTGCTGTGAAACAATGCGTATTGCAACAGCAGGAAATTCTGAGGCAGAATAGGGTGGTGTAATCCCATTTGGGGTTACAGACTCCAATCACAAAGCATCTTTACCAATTCCAGAACACTACATCAAAACAGATCAAGGTTCAAGTAGATTGAGAAAGTCAGGCAATTTAATGGATGAACTTTTACTTAAATTAAGCTGATGCCAAGAGCAATTACATAAATACAATCAATGTATGTCTATGTGAAAGTTTTTTCCATTGTTTTTTTGAAGCTATCATGTTTCTGTAGCTGCTGCTAAAATGAAAGTTTCAGTGATCCTGCTGATAGCTAGCCATAGACATTCTTAAAAAAAGATACAGTCATAAAATAACAAACCCACTATGTTTATCTTGGACTGCAAGTAGATATAATGTGTCTGGGCAATGAATGGAAATATTTCTGAAATTCACTGTAAACCACTATATTATTTCAAATAATATTATAAAATAATATTACAATTCTTTGTACAAGTGGGCTAAAAACAAAGGCAGTTAAAGCTATGAAGGATGTATGATTATTGCATTTTCCACATTGCTTTCAAATCTATTATGTGGTTCTCCACTCCAGATCTATACATAGACTAATCACTTACATTTGCACAAAATGGGAATGTATATAAGAATATAGAACTGTCAGAACATGCCAGCAGAACATAAACATTGCAAAGCAATGTAAGTAAGTACATGTAAACATTGCAAACCAATGTAAGCATCTATATATATATCTGTAAGTATAAGCTTTTGTTTAAAATATACAGAGAAACCACAAACAACTACACAAGACAGTACAAATACAGCAATACGCATTTCCAAATTGACCAAATATACATGTAGGATGACAGTGTGCATTGTGACAACTTAAGATTTGGCTTTCTTGCAGTGACAGCTAAGAAATGCTACTCTAGAGCTGAGAAAATACACCAAAAGTGAAAATGCAGCAAACATTTCAAATAGAAAATTACTCTATTTCCTTCTGCACCAGTATTATCACCTTTATTGGATGCCTTAAAGTCATGCCTAGCATTTCAGTCTAGCATATTGAAATATTTTGAAATTTATATTTTATATATTTATATAGATATAAGTTTATGCATTTTATATTTTAAATCCAAGAAGATTAGGAAGACAAATCACCCGTCCACACATATTTGCATATGTCATAGACTTATCCTTTTCTAAGCAGGATGGGTTTTGCCACTAAAAAATAATCTACCATTCCTTACACAGTCACACATGCCTATTGCATTTGTTATGCAATAAACTTATAACATGTATGTGAACAATCTCCTGCTTGGCTAGAGAAAAGTTTATTCCACTTTTTATTAGCCTCCACAATCTCACTTGCTCTTGTAGAGGCATAAGGCAAACACTTCTTTCTATGTGACATAAAAAATCATCAATAATAAACATTTTGAAAGACCTGTAAGTAACATTTTCAATCACAGAATCTAATCAGTTATAGAATAACATTTCTATCAAGTTATGAAAGCCTGTGTGCAAAGTTATTTCATGTCACTAAGGTAGACAGTAATGCAAGAGTAATGAAGTCATTCATCTTTGCCCTTCAGGGATGGCGAAGACCTCATGGATGGAGGTTAAGTTCCACAAAGTAGGACCCTTCTTGATGGAATCTGACCATCAACACTTTCTGTTAGAAAAGCTTAGTAAAAACTTCCATTATCTAAACTACTGAAAAGCATTTTTCTTTACATCTTCTTCAGGAAACAGAGAAGACACATAGCATCTTAATATGCATAGAGAGGACAGAAAAACAAAGATCACATAGAGAATGGGATGATCAAGAACTAAACAGGATATTAGAACCAGATCAAGCACATTTAGCCAAGACACATGCATTCAAACTCCAGTTGTCTGTATGCCAAAACTCAAAGCAAAATCAGCGAAGTGCTCTGTAACTTGAGTTCTTTTCAACTGCTTATCCACATTTTCTGCCAAATACTGCCACGAGTTAGTCATTTGCTCAGGCAACATAGGTCTGTGGTGTTCCAGCCCAGTTCCCAATTAACTGGAAACTCATAAAATGTATTTCTAATCAAATTTTGGGAGTTCTTTTTTTCTCCAGTTTACTTCTAAATAGGTCCAACTTAAGCTCTAGGCACCTATGAGCTCTAGGTCACAGTAATGTCCTGTATTATTTGACGAGATATTTTTTTTTCTGCAGTAAACCCCTTCCAGTGCTTAGGATATTTGTACAATACTTAACTTACATGTATGAACACGACTTACAGTTGACTTGTGTTTGGACCAAAATTAGAGGAAAGCAGAAGTCATATAAGAATTAAGATCCTCTATTTGATCCAATCAAACAATTGCCTCTAAATTCTCTCCTTTGTCAGATGCTCATTACTCTTTTTGATTGCACAAACACTTTCATTTCACAATTTTGTATTTTCTCCAGTCCCAAACCAAATTTCTGATACTAACTAAACCACGACTAAAAACCTCCTAATCCCAGCTTCTCAGGTAGAGGAATCTAGCACTAAACTCAGGCCTGTAGCCCCAAGCACAGGAAGGACATTTGGAGTGATCTACCCATTTGCATAGCATGACAACTAGGAACTGTCAGATGGCTTCAGTTTATACGGACCTAAAGATTTTCTTCATTTCACTGTGTTAACAGCACGAGAACAAGAGAAAAGAGAAAGGAGCATATCATATACCTAACTAGTAGGCAAATAAACAGCTGGCAGGAGTCAATTTAAGACCGTCATGCTCAACTTGCCTTCAAAACTATGATTAAATAAACTATTCATATACACAGATTTACAACTTAAGAGTAGCAAATCTGGAACAGCAGTTTTAGGATGTATTAGTAGCATTTGTGATAGTGCTTGCAAATAATTTCTGGAAAAGAGCAATGCCAAGCAATATGCTTTTCTACTGCTAACCCACATAGCAAAGCTGGCACTAGTGTCTACACCAATCTCCTTCTTTTAAAGTAATTCTTAGTCTGCAGACTGATTGTCTTTTTCATTTTTAGGAAAAATGTTCTGTCATCTTTATGGAATACAACGTTGGTATGTACTTAGCTTTTTTGCCCTGAGACATTCTCTTTCCTGCTCCACCTCAAACATTTTCCCTTAAAAAGAGAAAGCAAAACAAATGACAAATTAAGAGGTATCAAATTTCCCTACTTGATACTTCATGCCCAGTCAGAATCATATTCCTGGATATATCCAAACCAACATTCCTCAAGCTTTAAAGTATTTACAGTAGTCATTTATTTGTATCATGCAGTAAGATTGTGTAAATCAGTTGCCTGGCTTTTCCATCAAAAGCCTTCAGAAATCTAAACAATCAGAACTTGTAATCATATATGCTGTAGCAGCCCACAGACTTCACCAAATGTATCACACATCATCTTCCCCTTTGTGGAATCCAATCCAGTTCTTCCAATAGTAGGATAAAGAATCAAGGGAAATTTCTCAAGCACTGCATGATAAAGATAACCATTTAAACAGTTCTTGCAAGGACGCTGTGATTTGTATCTGTACTACCATTATTTCAAGCTCAGCATCACCACCTCTGGGAAAGTAAAACCAACAAAGTTGAGTGCTCATCAGCAACGTAGCATTATGTGGCATGAGATTAGAATTAGACTTAATTGTAAGGTTAGATATATACTTATAATGTATCTGTGTTTGACTATAAACTATTTTAAAAAGAGCAGGTCGTTACTACCAGAAAAATTGCTTTGTCCAGTTATGTTCAAATACAGGTCTACACTATTATGTGATTTTCATCAACTGTTGAAGTTGAATTCAAGCACAGAGTTGTATCAGAGATATTCAGTTGTAAAAAAATGCTTATTTGGTAAAATATCTTTGTGAAAGTCTACCCTGACCATAGGCCAATTACTTGTTTTGGGCTACAAATACAGGAAAAAAACAGATTTGAGTTTCTGTACTTGCCTTTAAGAAAATACTAGTTGCCTCCAGTTAAACTGCAACTGGATTAAATCATGCCCTAATGTAAATTGGGAACATTACCACATTTAGTGGATTTTATTTTGTATATATAAGAATATTCCTTCAAATTAGTTTTTAGCTTTGGTGTCCAAATAATATGACTTCACTGTACAGCTCCTTTTATTAGATTTCACGCACATTAGAAATGGTTCTCAAATAATCAGTCTAGCTGTCTCAACTAATTTACAGTCCTAAAGATACAGTGAAGTTCAGAAAGAAAAAAAATGATTAAAACAAAAACTGTCTTTTCTACTTACTAGGCAGTGTAGTAAGACTTAACTTCCAGGCTTCTGATTAAATGATAGATCTGCACATGAAACAGAAGTGACTCACTTAGTCACACAAGAATCCAACCCTATTATTGCTAAAGAGCTGATTAACCTTCAAAGAGCCTCTGTGTCACAATATACAGTAAACTCTTTAAAGCTGAATCTCTATTTTGTAAAAGTGATTCAAAATTAAGTGTTCTCAGAAAGTATTGCAACTAAACCTCCCTGTTTGAAGTAAAGCTCAAAAGCAGAGTAGCTATATAACACAGGCTGATAACATTTATGGCATACAGGACAGTGAAGGAGAAAATTAGTCTGGAAGTAAATTATTACTGATAAAGGAATTGTACTAAAGGTAGTGAGACATAAAAAGTATATGAGCATTCAAAAGATAACCATGTACTGAAATGACTACAATTTTCTTATTAACTGCTGGATTTTCAGACTTAGCAGTTCCATATTTAAGTTCTCTAGGATCTTTTATTACCTATTTCCTAAGCTGTAATATTTCAGAAATAATACCACTCTTCATAATATTGTATTTTGAAAATAAGGATTCTAATTTATATATTTCAGCTCACCTCTAGAGGTTTTAAGAGGAAAAATCATAACAATAACCACTCTCAACAAGACCAAGCATAAAGATGATATAGCTGCTATTTTTCTAGGTCAAAGATTAGCAAACAATCTCTGCAACATCTCTGTATGAAAGGTGAAATAGTATTTGATCTGATATGCAGAAAAAACCCAATCCTCCTTCTACACAAAGAAAGACTTTCATTACACATGTAGTAGATGATTTGTGTATGAAGAAAGGGATTATTTTATGATCGGAAGTCTTAGTATTTATATTTTATTCACTTTAGGCATATATACATGCACCTTATATATATATCTCGCTATATATATCTTTCCCCATTACTACAGAACTAGCAGCTTTCCCAAATGTTTCATCTTTAAAATGTCTTTTATCAGATATCAAAATTAATCTCAGCTACAATAAATACTAATGCTTAGTGCTACTTCTTTCACTGAACCATTTGCAAAAACTGTCACTATGCACTACTGGCAAGCACCCCTTTCCAAAACAGTAAAAATTTTAGATTTTTCTCAAAAAAAATCAAAACTATTGTTGCCTCTCAAGAACACTAGAGGACCTCTTAAATCAGACCCCACTAGCACTGCCTTATGGCATTCTGATGGCCCAAAATGTCCTGAAAGCCACCCTGAGTAGCTATCTCTGAACTGTCAAGAAAATAGACTTCATTCTACAAGCCCCCCAAGAAGACTGCTGGTGGAAGCAAGTTAAAGCAACCCTTTGATGGCTGTAACAACAGCAAAGGACTACAAGAGAGGAGGCTTCAAAACATAACACGCATGTTCCAGTGCCAGATACCAAGCATCAGTGAATACTTGATGTTGGAAGGGACCTCTGGGTGCTCATTGACTGCTCATGGCAGGGTCAGCTCAGCTCTGATCGCTTAGAGTTTTGTCCAGCCAAGTTCTGAATATTTCCAAAGATAGGAATGCCATAACCTCTCTGGGCAAACTGTTTGACCATTTGCTCTTAGGAAAATATTTTTCGTAATACTTACAACACAAGCTTTTTTAAAATGTGCCCTACTGGGCCCACTGCAGCACTCAAGAGCCAAACTGGATTTTGTATGCTGTCAGCTCACAAGCCTGTCTCATAGATCTATATGTCCAGAAGCTTTTATTTAATTCATCACCACCAGCTGAACACAATAGAAATGAAATGCTTGCCTTTTATCACACCATTGTCCCTCACCATTGTACATACTAAAAGGAGTGCTGATCACATAATCAGTTCTGAAACCATCTCATCATCTCAATGCCATAGTCACAATGATCTAGCAAAACTGGCGGTGTCTCTTACCTTCACTACTCTATAGGGAGAAATGGCTCCACACTTTTCTGCTGTGATGACAAAAGCTTTCTACTCCCTAGCATTAAGTATTTTCATGGTCAACAATTCACAGGCCTGTGTTTGCAGCTGCCTATGATGGAGGATCTTCTGGTGCTGTCCTCTTGCTCCCCAAACCCACGTGTAGGCAGGTTCTTACTATTTCTTCCTCTGCTGCTTAAAGGATTTCATTGTATAGTATGCTAAATCACTCAATTAGTCTTTCATTTGATTACTGTAAACCCTAGTTTATTACTATGGTTTATCCTATATTTCTGGCACCTTCCCAAGTTTTCTCAGTATTTTGCCAAGATTATCCTTTTATTTGTCCCAGGATTTTCAAGATTCTTATTGCCTACTGACTTTTTTAATGCTTACATAACATTTTTATTTCTCTTTCCCATGCACACATTTTTTTTCTCATAAACTGCACAATAAACTTCTCAGTGCAGTGCTAACTTCAGGCATTTCCAGAAGCACAACAATTCACTTGGGTGGGCTAGGAAACTACAAGAATGGGATGAATGAAACACAAACACATGCACCATGGGGAATGAGCAGGAGAAACAGGTCTGCATGCAGCTGCAGGGTTGCCGTCTCCTTAAGATCCCAGAGGTGTGGTGGAATGGCTCACATGACCAGAAGGTTGCAAATGATGGGTCCAGGCTCTTTGACCACTGGTCTTCATGGGACACTTCAACCACCCTGATATCTGCTGGCAGGAGAACACAGCAGGGCACAAGCAATCTAGGAGGTCTCTGGAGGACACCAATGACAACTTTCTCACAGAGGTGATCAGTTAACTTGTGAGGAAGATGCTCTGTTAGATGTCATACTTGCAAACAAGGAAGACCTGGCTGGGGGTGTGAAGGTCAGTAGCAAAGTTATGGTGGAGTTGAGGCTCCTGAGAGGAAGGAGCAAGGCAAGTGGCATGGTATCAGCCCTGGACACTACAAAAGGAACATGTTCAAGGACCTGCTTGTAAGAATCCTATGGCAGACAGTCCTGGATAGAAAAAGGGTGCAAAAGAGCTGGATGATTTTCAAGGATCAGGCCAGGGTTGACCAGCTGGAAAGCAGCAGAGAAGCAGCTTGGGGTCCTGGTGGACAACTAGCTGACCAGGAACCAGCAACAGGCCTGTGCCATAAATAAAAGCCAACAGCTCCCTGAGCTGCATCAGGCAAAGTGTTCCCAGGAGATCAAGGGATGTGATCCTTCCCCTCCACTAAGAACTAGAGACACATGTGGGTGCTGTGTCAAATTCTGAGCTCTCCAGAACAAGAGACATGAATACACTGGAGTAAGTCCAGCCAAGGGCCACAAAGATGATGAAGGGACTAGAGTGTCTGACAGAGCTGGGCCTGGAGAAGAGAAGGCTTGAGGAATCTCATAAATGTGTAAAAATATTTGACGGGAGATGTAAAGAAGATGGAGCTAGAGCCTTCTCAGTAATGCTCACTGACAGAACAAAAGGCAACAAGCATAGAGTGAAAGAGAAGAAATTCCATTTAAAAATAGAAATAAACTTTTTTACTACAAGCATTACAGAACACTAGAAACTGCTACCCAGAGGGGCTGTGGGGTCTCCATCCTTGGAGATATTCAAAATCCAAGCCCTATGCAATCTGCTCTAGTTGACCTGGCTTTGAGCATAGGGTTGGAGTTCATGATTTCCAGAGGTCTCTTTTTGTAATTATGACACTGATTCTAGAATGAATAATTCATATTTAGTTCTGGCTCTCTAAATAATCCACATTTCTTTTGGCTTTGAAGATTTCATTAAAGAGACACAAAAAGCAGGAAACAAATTGGAAATGAATTCCAGCAAACCCAAGTATGTCCTTCAAGATGCAGGCAGCTGAAGTACAACTGTAATCTTCAATATAGTATTCATCTGGCACAAGAAAAAAGACCTCTTTTCTACTTGGGGCCATCAAATTCATGGTAAAAATTAAAATTGGTATGAGTCCATTTTATGGAATAATTTGCTATTTTTTTCTAATAGTTTTATAAACTGATGCAAGAACCCACAGAAACAAGGCATTTACTTGGTTTGCAACATGAAAAAAAGTCTTTATCTCACAATGACCCTAAAATAATTGCTTTGCATATTTTATAAGACATATTCAAAGTTTCAACATAATTTTCAGATTACAAGTTTTCTTTCACCAATTACATTCCCTTCAGTTTCTTTTAATTTCTAATAATTAGAACAGCACTTGTATTGAAGCTTCGAAAAACATTAATTTCTCCTTTCTAAATTCAAATTAGTTAATTATATTGTATTGACCTCTTTAAACGTAAAATGGTACTAAAAACTGTTTGCTATGTAGGGATACAGTGAAGATTAACATTTATTCCAGTATTCATTTTGATAACATACATTGAAAATACTAAAAGACAGAGTTGATGTCTCCATCTTATGTTGAAATTACTGAAGCTGAATTACTAGAGCTGTATTTGCTTACACAAATAAAAACTCAGTCCACAATTTCTGGTACCTGTCCACAGCCCCTCAGAAACCAAAGACTAATAATATTCACAGAGATACAGCAAAGTACTTTCAAGTAACGCTGACAGATTTCCATACTCAGTTCCCATTGGTGCATCTCAAAACCTGACAATTTTGATACACAGTGATAGCTCATCCTTCTTTTTATCTGTCCTTAATTTCTTTGTTTACATACTATTGTGAAACTGAAAGCGTTTGACACAAGTTTTTACCAAGATGGAAAAGAAGCTGCTTTACAAACTCAAACTAGTTCTGTAAAAGACCAGATAAGACAATTGTTGTCAGAATGATTCAGAGGGTGGAATATCTGCTGAAAGTCAGGAAAGATTCAGTTTTCTGGAACCAGCAATGCAAGGGCTCTGGAATGCATTTGGAGTGCAAAGGACTTCAGACAAATCTTGCCCAAAGTGCAGCTGTGGCAAAATAGGAAAATAGCTGGCAACACAGACTTCAAGATCTTTGGCATACAACAAGGCCGGAAAGCAGGTCAAGGGCATGAGTTGCTCAGATACTGTATGGTTACTGCCTGTTGCTCTCTTTTAGTATGGTCACATGCCAGGCAAAAAAAAAAAAAAGTGCTTCCACAGGACAGACAGCAGACAGATAATTCATATCTCTGGATAAACCCTGGAGAAAAGTGAAAAATGAGTCAGCTGCATTAAGAGAAAGAAATACACCAGGTCCCTTGTCTTGCCTCCTTCCAAACTCATGGTGTGATTACCATAGGTGGGGAATACCAGAAAATGGAATTTATCTCATTTGGAATCAGTCCAACTTGTGTGAAACATTTGAGTATTTATTGCAAGGGACATGTGGAGTGATTACAGCACTCCTCCTAGAAGTGGGAGAGGCATCCTCACGGCTACACTCTGAAATCAGGCCAAGTCATCCTTTGCATGTTGGTCTCCATTTCCCCTCTATCAAGCACCTCAGGAATAGCTGCAGGTTGGTATCACCTCTTACATTTTGACATGCAAAAATGTCCTCATGTCCTCTGTAGTGTGCTAACTTTAGACTATATGAAAATGTTCACAGCAGAATTTTTTTTGCCCCATTTCCAGCTACAGATAGGAAATTGGAAAGAAAAAAACCCAGAAACATCAGCTAAATCCAGGTTATACAGGTAAATGTGTATGATGTGGGTTTCTGTGTAGTTGGACTTAACTTTGTGTCCCTAGGCCACTCAAAATCTGTCAGTGCTGACTAGTACTCCCCGTCACTTCACCTTAGATTTGAATCCTTGACCTGCATGTGAAAGGTTGTGTGTCTTGTTGCCAATGCTATTTCCCACTAGTTTCTCTGGCTATGGCTGCAAGTGGAAATACCTTATTTATTTAACTATCCTTGCACCCCTCAGTTTCACACATGACAGAGGAATACATGTTCACAGAAATTCTGACATCTATAGAGCACTGACTAGCCAGCAGGCAAGTACTACTAACTGTTACTAGACATCAGTCTTCAACCACCTCCTAAACATGCATTAAAAAGACCTATTATTCATTCAGCTTCCACAACCCTGACACTTAATGCAATAAACATTGTTGGATTTTTTAACAAAACCCTGTGTCATACTGAAACCATTACTGTTGTTCAATTTGTACTTAATTTCATATCTGTCTGTGTTAAAATTAATTTCATTTCTCCTTCAGGCACTGTTCTCAGAGGCTCCTATTCTGATTTTATTAATTTTGAAATTTAAAGGCACAAAGACTAAACACAATGCTTATCACACCAGTAAACAAAACTGATTTTATGTCCTGGATTAATATGCTTGAAAGGCATGTTTAGTGTAGATTATATCAGGGTTGTTCCTCCTTAAATATTTTAATGGCTGAATGTTAAAAGAAACTTATTCTAGCTTATAAATAAACCTCTGACAAGAGTGCACACAGACAATTAGGGGCATGAAGAACAAGATTCTCTCAATGCATCCACTCCAATCCTTGTTATTAGAAATAAAAGCATGAAAATTTTGGTTCATGTTTATCATTTGAGTGCTCCAGCAATTTTTATTCCCACAATCTAATAACACAACAATTTCAGAATAACTGATAGGAATCTGTGGTTCTCTCTAAAGTCTTCTCCTCCCACTGACATCTTATATTTTCTACTGACTTCCAAAGCCATTCTAAGATGCTTTATTCCTGCTGGAAGAAGAAAAGCTGCTTCAAGGTTGGCCAGCATTTATCTTTGCCACATTCTTCTCAAGAGACTGAAGCCTTTATGCAGACATTTTCCTTTTCATCCACATATGGCACGGACAGAGCAAAGGGAAGATGAGACACAAGGTGGTAACATTGGAGGACATTTCATTTATGGCTTTGAAAAACGTTGATTGTAATATAAGGTCAGGGCAAGCAGGAAACTTGAACATTTATTAGACTGTTCTTCCTGAACAACACTAAGCAAAAATGCTTACCTGGATTTTGCACGTTATAAATGAAACAATGCAAATTAACTCATATTACCTACCACCTCAGTGTGGCAGGATAATGTACTTGAACAGTAAGTGTAAAAGACACCCCCCTGGAAAAAGCTGCTCCAAAGTACAGGTCCTCTGCGATGCAGATACTTCCAAACAATGTAAGCTGCATTCTCAATTTTCTGAAACCACCTACATTCACATAACCTAGACTGCAGTTGAAGATCTCACTTCAGTAATTAGCATTTACTCTTTCCAGCTGCAGGGCATCTGATAGTAACACTGCTACTATAATTACACCACTATAATTGTAACTGAATCACAGATTAGGAAAAACGACATCAAACTGAAATATTTCTCAGACTTTGCCTACAGACTTCTCAATCTAGCAACCTTACAGTTAGTATCTCTTCCACAAATGATAAAGTGCTGTTCTACATTCTCCAGAAAATGTGCTTTTAAAAAAAAAAAAAAAAAAATCTAGCTAATGTTTTATTTCTTTAAAAAGGCATATAGGAATAAGTTAGCAGAAACAGTAGAGAAGCCAAATGAGGTAAAAAGAAAGCTGCAGGTAATGAGTTTCTGGAGTTCCGTATAAAGCGTTGACTCCAATTGAGGTATGTCACCAGAACTGCCCATGATCTGTTGCCAGTGTCACAAATCAGTATAAGTTTGAGGGGAAGAAATTTATATGAACTGCTGCCTAGGAACAGATATAAGCTGCTGGTGGTGTAATGTATCATTTGTGCTGAGCATGTCAGCTGTGAAAATACAACTGGGTATCAGAAGTTCAGAAAACACAAACACATACAAAAAGAAGGTAGATTGCCTTGACAGTGATCAGTGTCTATTGAGCTACAGCAGATTCTTGTACTAAGAACACAATCTCTTCAAATTACCCCAAGGAAGCACTGAGAAACAAAAACAGAACTGAAAACCAGGCTGTAAACATATTGCAGAAAAGCTTTTAAGTGGTTATGAGAGACCTAAGTTTCGTCTGGGAAGAACAAAGCACAATAAAAGCTCAAGGTAAGTTAAGCAGAACTTCCCTGCAAAGGACGAGTGTTAAACAGATATTTTAGGTAACAACAAAAGTTGTGGTAGAGGCGCCAATTATTTGCCATGGCAGGGTTGCCTTGGCATCCCCACACACCACCTTCACCATAGTTGCCGTGACAGCAGCTTGCTTTTCACATAAGGTGCATGTCCGCATTGGTTTTCATGAGCAAAAGCTTAAGTATCATGTTGTAACTTCAGATCTCACTCCCAATCTTACCACTCTCATTTTTTAAACTTCAAGGTGGAAACTGGGTCCCACCACATCTGACAGGGTTTCTCTCATGGGAATGAGGGATCAGGCACCCTCAGTAGGTAAGCATGGCTACCGAGTGTATCAAAAGAGAGAAATTTCTCTTCTCCAGTCCTTCCTCTCCCACTGCCTAACTCAGGCTGGGTCAGAGCAACTTTATCTGAAGACAGGAAAGTGAATATTCATAGTATGGATGGAGGGGAGAGGACAACCTCTATTTGGCATACGGGGACAGTGAAAAAGAAACATGCATGCATTTTATCACATTCCTGGAAAGTTATTTAATAATTTGATTTCATTGTCTTCTCCTGCTTCTCCAATATTCAATGCCAATTTCCTCTCAATTAATTCAGCCCCAAGGGTCCTATTTATAGACAGCTTGACCACTGTGGAGAAAAACAAAGAAAACCAGAAAACACTTGATAAAGCACCATTTATCTTCAGAATTTCATAATGGGCCACATGATGCGTGTATGCATTCTAACCAGAACTTCTAACATCTCAAGTACCCTTATATGTTCCACAAGTTATTAAATTTTTAGTTTTTAGAATCTAATCTCAGATCATCAAAGACTTAAATCAACAACAGTTAATATATAAAATGAGATGCACATGTTTTTCAATATGAGAAAGTGCAGGCACATAAAAAATACAATAGAGTGTTACAAGATTAAAGTTCATTTAACATGACATTTGTAGCAAATTCCTTTCCTGAAGTAACATTGCAGAACCCAGAATTATATCAAAACCAGAGGAAATACTAATGGTGAGATTTCTGGGCCTGTAATAATAATGTGTTAAAGTAAAACAAAGAATTTGCCCTCATTGCTTCTGCATTTTATTTTTGCAAAGCATTTACCTTCCCCCTTCCAGGACCTTATACACAATCTTTTACAAAACCACAATTTACCAGATATTAAATTGTATTTCTGGACTCCAGACTAGTATTATGTATTTTTAAAGGCATTTTCTTCATGTCAATCAGCGACAGCAAGAAAACTGCTTTTCCAAGGTTCTCAACAGAAGGGAAATTACTAAATATATTATTATTACATTACTAATATTTAACAACAATCCGTGGTTGAAATTTCAGTGAATATATACATGGGTTTCATTTAGGTATATTAGACAAAAGACCTTTTGAATACAAATGCTTTTAAATCCAGACAACACATAATATCAGAAGCATTCAAAGAAATTAAGATGTGAGCTAAAAACACATTACTCCCAGTTCTCTCTCCCACATGAACTGCAGGGTCTGGACTGTATTCTGAGCTTGTTTGCTTGTTTTATTTTTTTCCATAATTGAAACTACAACCAAGGACTACTTCATTTCATGGAGTTTCCCAGAATCCATCACAACATCTGAATAACTTCCATGGTGTTTAGTGTATATCCCCTCCCTCTCCCTGTCAGAGTGGGAAATCACTTGTTGATTAAAAAGCACTGTTTGCATACATTACCCTGACTGTAGGCAATGTAAAAGAAGCGTGCTTTACATCTGCAGGGGACAATAACTGGATTTGGTGACTATGGACTGATTTGACTGATTCCAAAGAAAACTATTTCCTGCACATACAGATAATATACTCATTTCTTTCAAAATGAAGGTCTGCCATGAGAGACTGCAAGCTTTTGCCAGAGAAGCATGAGTCTCTACAGACTGTCTCCAAGCAATATTCTGTGGGCAGCAGGTTAGTATACAAAGGACATGGTATGATGTTTTTTTTCTGCAACTATCACATTTTAGTAATTTCGTTGCAAGTTTTTGAGGGTTTAATGTTTGTATATATTCACTAAAAAAAAATACAGTTTTCAGTCTTAGTGGCTTCGCAGCACTTCCTCTAGAAATGAAGGTACTAGTTAGTTTTCTTAGTTAGAACATTAGCCACAGGCACAAGAAGATATTGTGTATGCCTGGTGTGAAGTTTCTCCTCTTCCAGTGCTTGCTGGAAGGACCCTCTTCATGCAGTATTTGGAGCAACTAAGCACTGGCCACATATCTAAATTGTGTAACAGATGGCAGGTTCAATAATATCTCCCATACCAAAATAAGAAAACATAAATTTTGACAGATTTTAAAAATAAAAAACCAAAAGAAAGAGGAGACAATGCTAACAGATTACAGAAATGACATTTGAATAAAAGATGTACAATAAACTAAAACGTTTTCCTCTGGACTGGCATGGCTGAGGGTGGGAGCCCCTTAGTTTTTATAAAAGGGGATGCATAAGACAACTAGCAAACAATGCATTCAGGCCATGAGTGCAACTAATAACATTCATATCAACAGAGCGGGAAAGCAGAAGTACACAGATTTTTTTTCTCATGGCTTTTATAGGGGGGAAGCATAAGAAAATTCTGAGCCTGTGCAAAATTCTTTGAAGCTGGATATAAGCCTTCTCTTCAGCAGCCAAGAAACAGTTTGTTGGATCTTATCTAAACACTCACTGCTAACACAGTTTAAATAAAACTTTGATTAGTCTGGCAGCATCTATCTGAACCATGCAATGCTTATAGTATTTATTACTTATTTTGGTTTATATAACATGCTCCATGCATTAATTTTCCATGTAAATAGTCAGCAATTAGGAAAAATATGCAGCAAATATTATCAAATTTCCAGTACCCTCACGACATAACACTTCTTAAACAGTAGACAGTCAATTCATCACTCTTCTTCATGAGACACCTAGATGTAAAAACAGCTAGATTCCACTTTATCACCAAGTTGGACAAACAGTCTTTAAAAGAGTTTCATTGTAGCTTTCATTTAACTCAGTAAAATGCCTCCAGTTGGGAGAAATCACTGTTAACATTGCCCTTTTAACACTGTTAACATTGCAGAACACGTTGCCTTGAGAGTTGTGTTTTACTACACCACAAAGCATCTAAAGGATCCCTAAAAACAGGCATCAAAATGTATATTGGGAGAAGATGGATTATTTCAGAAGGTGGAAGACATCATCTCCAGAAAGCCAGAAAAGATACCAACCTAGTTTAAACTTCCACCAAAACAGAAAAGATCAAAGTATTGGATGAGCAAGAGGAAAACATACTACCTACACATCATGAATACCAAAGCAGCATCAAAGATCTACAAGGCTGCAAGCTCAGGGCCAGCGGAAGTTCAGCCAGTTCCATTAGTATCTTATAAAGATATGTGCAATATCTTCTCCCAGCAGCTGTGTAATTTCTGTTACTGCTGCCTTTGGCTCATTCATTCACTGTCTATTACATGGATAGGCAATTATCAAATGGAAACCATCACTCTTTTGCAGGCTATACGCACAGATACCTTAGAAACCCCTTTGTTTCTCCTTTGTGCCTTTCTCCTAAAATTTCCAGGTCACAGAAACGATCCCACATTAAATTAATTAAGACCTCCATCACTAGTTCTTACATGCTTATTTCAGTTCACTGACTGGAGATAAACCAAAGCCATTGGGCGTAAGGAAAAACAAAAATTCAGCATTGAGCACAAGCAACAGTTTCCCAACTGCAAGTCTGAAGATTTGGATACAATTCTGTAGCCCTTTCTCCTCTTTCTATTGGGCACATCCCAAGGACTCTTAAGTAAGAAGACAGCTGAGCAAAGGTTATTTACTTTTACATTGGAATTTGGTTTGGTTTTTAAAGCAGAAGTTTGTTCAATAAGATAGTGGAACTAACAAAAACAGACTAAAATGTGGACACAGAAGAGATGCAATATGGCAGCAAACTTCTCTCTTAACAGTATTTTGCAGCATTTGAAAAATTTAAAATGCAAATGGAGGAAACTCTGGGACCTAAGTGATCAGCCATTCTTAGGCAGTTAAATGTCTCTCTTGGGAGTCTTTTCATGATATTCCATGTAAATAATCCTGCTTAGTTTATCTCAAGCAATTATTCATGCTATGTGTAGACATTTTTCCCTCCTCCCCCACCAACCCACTCTCCTCAGAAATACATAATTATCCTACAGTCATTTTCCCCTGTCATTCCCCATCTTGTGCCTACATTTTCTGTTCTTTCCACTGAATTCCCTCAAAATAGTCAATACTACTCCTTTCCAGGACTGAAAAAATGAAAGCTAAGGATGGACTTCCAGATGAAGTCCCATCTAAGATAACAAAATTGCAAAAAATCTATGTAATTGTATTATGCGTTGGTGTGGCAGCTTCGTGAAATTGTATTCTGGGAATCCTATTAACCTGGTAAAAAAGTGATTAAAAGGAATTACCTGTTCCTGAAAATGTTAGTCATAGAAAGGGCTGAAAAATTAATATATAGTGAGAATTTAAATCTAGATGCAACCATCAAGAACAAAATATCTGAAGAGGAGAGTTTGAGAGAGAATGAGAAGGCTAACTGGCAGACACATCTAGGACCTAACATGAGTCTGCAAGAAATGCTGGTTATGAGAACAGACTTTGCTTTCAGAAGGACCAAATAGTTAGAGAGACTTTCAAATTTATTATCTGCCATTTCTCATTTCTCTCTCTCTGTCAGGGTTTAAAAAATTTGGGTCTCCTTTCTCTCACTATAGTCTGAAGTTGTTCTTGTTCTAATTCCCTGTGCACATACCATGATTGACACCTCTCTTCATCCTTTTTTGTCACCTCTCCTTTGTAACCTCCTTTTCTCTGACATTTCTAATTCCTCAGTTGAACATGACAGAGTAAAACGATTCCTCTTTCTACTGCCCAACCATGTCACTCCCCATGCCCCCAAATCCTCTTAGTGAGTTTAATCTCTCAGCTTCCCCCTCTTCTGTCAAACAGCATTCTGTACTTGCTCTGAACTTTTATAACTTATATTTCAAGATCTGTACTTCCAAACTTTTTACAAAGCAGCAGTCTAATTGCTCCCTATGTGTCATCCACTTAACTCTTCTCTAATCTGTAGTTTCAGCTGTAAAATTTTCAGGAGAGTTAACTACCCTGTTATTCTCTTTCAGTGTCCTGAAAACCTGGGTTACTATGAACACAACTACAGCTATCTGAATCTAGCAAAATTAGGAGGTCAATCATATTATTTGTTCTGGATAAGAACACCACTCAGCCTCCTTTTCTTACTATTGGACCTTAAGTTTAACAAGTACCAAATATTGAGAGTAACTGCATATAGATAACTGTATCTGGGTTGTGAGATTTGGATACCTGTCCCCAGAGTTTTCAGAGCCAACAAAACTCCACTCATCTATTACACCAGCACAGGAGGCATTTTTCCAACTATGTGGACCAAAGCCAAAGCAATAAACCCATTTCGTTTATTCCTTTAGTACACCTACTCAGCTTCAGACTATCAGTCCTTGCTGCAAGATGCTCGGTGACCTGAAACTAAAACCAGCAAGGATAACACAAAGCTGGCAGGCAGTGCTGTGGCACAGCTGCAGTTGGTGTAGCATAGGAAACAATGGAAGAGTTGAGGCTGCAGGTGTTCTCATCACCAACATTCAGCATGATGGAACATTTACACAGGACTGGTTAAAACACAACTAACTTCTGTCCCCTTTAAGAAGACTGAAAGTTACCCAAGTTAACAAGAACGCTTTCAGAAAAAATACTTTCTCACCAAAAAGAAGTGTAAGTGCCTGACCCAGTGAGTGCAAAGTGGATTTGGTCTCCAGATTTTATTTTACAGTGGCAACGTGTACAAAGCTTTATATTATTAACTGCTGTAATTAGCAGACTATAAACATTTATCATAACAAACAGGCAAATAATACAGCTTTAAACACCATCTACTAGCACTGTTCAAAACATTTTCTGTTCTGATAAAAATTTGCATCAGCTAAAAAATATTTATTGCTAATTGAATTTCTAAGAGATGCAGTTTTCAATGAATGAACATGGTGGTTTCATACAGATACAGTTACATCTTATGTCTCTAGATTCATGGGTGGCATCCATAATATCTTTAAAATTACAGGTTTTTCCAATGCTCTCCCTTCAGCCTTATTGTTGGATAAACACCGAATTTTCAAATGTCTTCTCAATAACTTTTTATCCCATCTAATAAAGCCATGGTAATGTTTAAAGCTATTTTGGATCCTACAAGACTCATAGTATTAATATTTTCCAGCTATAAACACTATAATTTAATTGAACAGTGTCAAAATGCTATTTATTAATATTGATTAGATTACATGTTCACTGCATGTGCAACTGATCCTGTATTAACAACAAAATGATAAAGACACCTGTTTTATCCCCTGAAATCTCGTTACCAAAGGTCATGCAGTGGCAGCTCCTCATAAATTTCATTTGCCAATACACAGCTTATTTAATTAGTTTGATTTAATCTTTCTGAAGTACATAATCAAAGAATTAAGGACTTCCATAGCTCAGCAATGAGAATTCTCAGCTAATAACATTGACAATTTCAGCATAATTTTTAACATACTTCAACTATGTTGAAAGCAACAGGTCATTCCTACTCCCTTTCCTTAAGTCTCCTAAGCAGTTTTACAAGCAAAACCTGCTGTAATTAGTTTAGGGATGAGAAGTAGTTTTCTCAGGAGTTATTTGTAAGGATATTTGCTAATAACTCTGCAATCTAAAGTTATATCCCATCAAGTTTCCTTTCAAGTGCCCAGAAAACTGTAAAACAAAAGAAGGGTTTGTTTCCCTCTAAAATCATTCTGCTTTGCCCACTTCATACTATGGCATCTGCATTTCTGTCACTTTGTTTTTAATTCTTTATAAACAATTTACACAAGTAGAGCAGTTCCCATGATCAGATTTTTAGATATAGGTACAATCATTTGCCCTCTGCTTAAGCCATATATTATACAAACTGTAATCCTCTCACCCAATTTTTAAAGCACGGCTGTTGTCCATTGTAAGACATAACAGAAAGAAACCAGAACAGTTCAGATGATAAAGTTCCTGCATGGAGGAAGCAATGAAAGCTAAGCCAGATTCTTCTGCCTGTTTTTTGCTTATAAAAATATCACACTTAATTAAGGGGCTTTTTTTTTTTTTTATTTTCTGCCTGAGCATATCATCAGCAAAAACAAATCAGGCACCAGTCAAAACAAATAATCCCTTTGATTTACTCCTCTGATGACTCTAAGTGGTTGAGTGTAATTCATTCTTGAAATAATTTCGCTCCCCAAATCCCACACTGTGAACAGCTTTCAGCCCTGTGAACAAAGCTAAGTGGTCTTTGGTTTTCACGGGGAGGCTCAGTGATGTGGAGAACTTTGGCAGGGCTACAAAGGCTCAGCAGAATGGAGGCAGTCTGTTTAGATACGGCTGTTTGGTTTCTCTGCCGGAACTGCTGAACATAGAAGTAATCTCTATGAACCCTGCTTGCTCACCCGAAGTATCACAAAAAGCACAATTCATGATTAAGACTGCTTTCTGTGGACAAAAACATGCTTCAAAAATCCTTAAATAATAAGCATGTACAAATGTTAAGTATTCTGTACATACAAAAGAACTTAGCCAACATTGCTAAAAGCTTAAAGGAAACATCATCCACACAAAGGGCACAAATCAAGTCAGGAAATTAAGCCCCAGAATACCTCTGGGTGTTCTGCCTGGAAAATACGGGCAGAAGAACCATTCTAGATTAGGTATTTACTAGGAATCTTGAAACACTCAACCTATATCCTTGAAGAAACTTTACACTTTATTTGAGGGATTAAAAATAAACAAGGAACAAAAGACTCCTTAAAACCAGTCTGATGCTCCAGGTATAAGATCAGATGTCACAGTGTAAACTAACTGCTGCTTCCCAAGTATCTCTCAGTTATCCCAACTTTGTGGATTTCTACAAACTAAAACTGGAGCAGACTAGCTATATCTATACTGTTGCAACTGGTATTGATGCATCTTCACTTAACCCTCATTCCCTGCACTGGTCAGCTTCACACAACACAGGTTCAACTTCACTGAGTTGACCCTGGAGTCTTGCTATCGCAGCATGGCAGGGTGGCCAAGAGCATACTAAGGTAATTCCAGTACTAATATCTCATCAAAAAAGAGAAAGAAGGGGATGGATTTGTCCAGCATAATCACTCGTGGGATCTTAAATCTAATGCTCCACAATGTTCAAATTCTGTATGGTATCCCCAGTCTCCATCTCCTAAGACACAGTAAGATGATTTTAAAAGGCTATATTAGCACCATTCAAAATATTTAATTTTATTGTAGAAACCCTTTTATCATCACAGCATAATTTTTTTAGTAATAAAGTTACAGCTAAAGTGATTCCCTCCAAGTTACTAAAGCAGTAATTTATTAATCATTCTGTCTAGCCTAGTAACTGCTGCAAAAAAATGAACTAAACTCACAAACTCTTCTTCCCTTGAGCAGTTTTCCCTGGATACACATCAATCCACTTACAGCATGCAGAAATCAGCTAGGGAAAGGATTATAACAATCTCTTTTATAGTTAGAAGAGTAATAGTTCCTGAGCATCACAGGGAACCTCCTTCACACACTCTTTTGAACAAGACAGTAAATCAAAAGTACCAAATCAACTTTCAGTTTTGGTATTCTTCATTCTTATAAGACACAGCAAAAAGAGGAAAAGTGTGTCACACATTTCAAAACAGCATCTCTATACAGTTAAAAATTGTTCAGTATGTTCAGTTAAAATAGAATAATGCAGAAAATAGAGGTTAGGGAGAAAAAATATACCCCAACAAACAGCAGTGAATCTGTTGGAGTTAGTCACTGGGTCTTGACTTCCACATAGCCTCTTGAATAAAGCCTTAATCAAAATGGAGTTTGCAGATATAATTTTGGTTATTAGATGTAATTTTAATAAAAATACCTACTAAGAAACTAAGCTGGATTAGAATTTCAAGCAAAAGTAAGTTGTTCTTAAGTTACCATTTTATAAATACGTGCTCTGGTCCATTCCCAGCTCTGACAACATTCACTGAATATCTTCCTGATTAGATCACCAAAAACAATGTAACACGATACCCAAGTATGTCATATATGTATTATTTGTGCGCCGTCACACCCAGAAACAAAGCATCTTACACAGCAAAAATTTCTCCCTATATTTTCCAACTCTTCTTGGAATAAAAATGCTTAAGTGAATAAAACTTCCTATTTCAGTACAGAACATGACTTCCAGCCAAAGATCTTTCTTAAAAGTATGCAAGCCAGGCTGTGTAACACAAATTTTTCAGCATCTAAAAAGAGGATCCAGCACATACTGCACTTGTTTTAAATAAAAATAAATTTAGAATACATTTTCCTTGGGACTTAAGATCCCATTCATTGTTGTACCAACACATTCCCATGAATGTAAAAATAGAAATCTCTTCCTCCTAGCCCTATTCCTGAGACTGTAAGTAAAGGAATAACCATATTCACTCAGCAACATGCTTGGTTGGGACAAAGGATGCACTCAGAAGGGAAAGTTACTATTCTAATAAATGGATATGAAGACTGATTTTTCTCTTGGGAGAATCCACTTCACCTATATTAATTTCCCCTGAAAATTGTCTCCTACCTGTTCACTAGCAGACAGACCAGCTGTAGAGATTTTGAAGAGTATATTTAAATATGGACAGTGGAGTCATGTAAAGCATTAAAATTAAGGTACTAACATCAGATCTTCATTCTGCATTCAGCAGAAAACCACTGCAGTCAGCAGAACACTGTGATGGGAACTCAGCACAAAGGCTGCTGCTATTTGACATTTGCTGAGTCTTTGAAAAGCTGCTAATTTCCAGCAAGAAAGGAAAAAAAAAAAAGATACAGATGATCATGAGTCATGGACCTGGCCTACTACGTCTTTTCGCAAAATAAGTTTAAGCCAGTGAGTAGTAGCATCACAAATATTTGGGCATCTGCAAGGACTACAAAAATTCTGGAGAATCCCCAGGCAAAGGAATGAGTTCATCTGAAAGCAGAACTTGCAGGCTTGGACTCTGGACTTTGGCTTCTTGATGGGTCCTGTGCATGAACCCTCACAGGGACGGCTGCTCTGGGCCATATACCATCATGGACATACATTTCTTTACATGGGGAAACACAAATGCCAGAGTACTCCCCAGTGGTTTTTACTTCCAAGTGTTTGAACAGTCCAGATATTACCAGCAGGAAGAAGACTATGTCTCCTCAAATGCTTCTACAGCCCAGATACAAATTGAAGACACTTCAGCCAGATGCCATTTTCCTGCTTCTTACCCCAAGAGTTCACCTACTGGCCTGCCTATTGTGCAGGAGGCCCTACATTTTCCATACAGATTTTCATGGGATTGAAGCCCCTTAGTCAGGTAGAACTCTCTACTTGCAAAGCCTGAACTCTCTCTGCTATTTAAGACGAAGTCAGGGACTCTAATCTAATACTAGATCCATTCCACATTGGGGTCTTTTTTCAAAACTATATAATTGAAAAGTCTTTATTCAATTATTTATATCAGAGTAGCCCTAGTTGTCTATTAATATCTGGAACCAGTTCATATTAAACATCCACTGGCTGTGTATCATTCTGCAGGATAAGTATCTGCTGTATACTGTTTGTCCTTTAACTTACTCCAAGGGGAGAAAAGCATGCACTGGAATGTCTGCTGAAAGGCTTTGTTTATTTTTGCTGGAGGAACAGTATTTGCAGATGTACATGGTGCTTTATTTCTATGGCAGAGAAAGTCAGGTCAAAGGAAGGTGCCTTTCTCTGGAACAGAAGGTGAGTGAAGGACTCAAATCATTTTAGCAGAGAACACAGGAAGACACAAATGTTTTTCTCTCTTTTAATTGTTAATATTATAACACAGGTGGTTCATCTTCTGGCCTGGACACTGACCATGTCAATTCTAGAAGGTTAAATCCTGACAGATGAGGTTATAATAGCCTTTGAGTAGTCCTTCTGTGGTTTTGCTTGGGAATGAGAGGTTCAGGACAGGATAGCACCTGGCACATTCAGTTTCTTTGGAGTTGCTTTAATACATAAAAACCTGAAGGAGAAACTATTCTCAGAATACTTTTCTCTCCCATTTCCTTTCAAGACATAAATCAGAAATAAGATAACAATACTGGATAGGAGAGGCAACCCTTTGTAGGTCACCTTGAACTCAGAGAGCAATTACTTTAAATTTGTAATGGAAAAAAACATGCCCCACATGGCTAGCACTGCATGGACTACATCAAGCGGTCAACTGAAAAGGAAAATTCTTTTTAGAAACTATCAGTGGCAAATCCCAACCTCCACCTGCCTTCAGCTTTTCCCAGGACTTGCCCTTGCATAGCCAGCACTTCCTGCTCCAAACCAGCAACGCTTGGGAAGGTGCGTTCACCACACATTCCAAGCACTCAGCAGGGGAATGGAAGAGAAGGTACATAGTTAAAGCTTCACAAAAATAAATAAGGTTGAAAGCAAAAACCAGAATAGGTATTTCCATTCAACTCTTTATTCAACAATGTGCTTCTGAATCACAAAATGACCACCCATTCACAGCTGAGACAAAAACCCACAGATGTGACAGGCTCGAGACCTGCACAGTACTTCCTTCCTCTTCCCAGAACTGCAGCCTGCCCATTGGGTGACTCATTTTTAAAACCACCAGAAAGGTTTCCATGATTTGCTACTCTGCAGGCCACAGTGCGAGAATCTGGCTATAGCACACAGATAAACAATACTTCCTGCACTTAATTTTAAACAAATGGGAAAAGCAAAGACCATCCACATCACTTCAAAAAGGGTCTGCAGTTAAACCAGATGGTGGGGATTATGCTTGGACTGCTGGTTTTCAATGACAGGATATGAGTGGAAGAAAGCTAGGAATGTGACATCCTCACCAATACAAACTTAGCACATTACCAGCATGGGTGGCGTTACAGTGGTGAAGGTTGTACCTCCAAGTCCAAGACTAAAACAGAAGATCATATCATGGTATGCTGATTTCACGTTTGCTTTAGTTTTGTAAATTTGCAGCAGGTAAGTTACCTACAGACTGCTTTTATTCATCACCATTAAGTATTTTTTTACCATTTATTAGGCACATGAAAAAGTGACACAGAGTTATTTCATTCCTTTGCTCACACTTTGAGTCAATTTTGCTATCTATGCTACTATTTTTCCTTCATTTTTATCCTTCTTTTGAAAAGCGTCAAAACAAAGAATGCAAAAAACTCCGCCATAAAAAAAAGGCTAGGTACTTTCAGATCCCTTTTCCAAGGTTCAGAGTAGATTGTGGTAAAGATTTTAGATTTATCATTTCTTAAAATATTGATCTTCTGTGCTTATACACACATCCAAACAATTCCAATTTCACCTGCAGAACAAAATTGCTAAAGATGCATACTTGTTAAACCTGTGCCAGAAAACCATTTTATTTTCTTCTAGATGCAAAAGTTTGATTAAACCAGAGATACTGCAGAGAAAGGAAGAGAGGTGTGGGCCGGGGGGGTGTGGAGTGAAAAGGAAGTTCTTCATGGGACTATGTAAAGAACCTTATATAAACTAAGGCTCCTTAATTACTAATTCTGTTGGTCTGCTTTACAGCAACTGCACAGCATTGTGTTAACTGTTTAAGAAATCTTTTTTGTGCATTACACCATGATAAAGGTTCTTACTGTAGTTGCAGGACAAAGATGTCTCTTATTCTACACCACAAGAGATGGGTGCTTTGATTTACATGATGGGAAAGACGCTACATTACCTTCTGTCACTACACTCCTATCCCAGGTCAGTGTTGCATCCATACAGCAATACATTGTATTTATTCAACACAGTTCAGATAATTCCTTGTCACTGGTTCTGCTCAACATCCCAGTTTTAAATCAGTATTAGCAGTTATGATCCACATTACAATTAAATATGTAATTTCAGATAAGGAAAAAGAAAAGCACTCAAAGCAGTAAAATGAGGTTGTTGAAAATATGCTAGTATCTTTTTGCACCACTCAGAGAAGAAAACTTTATCCATTCTTAAAAGACCCACATAATAAATGAAAATTCAATCACAGACAAAGAATATTCTTTCAAATTATTAAAACTGTATTTACAGCAATTTAGACAGTTTCAATGCCCCTAGATTTAGACAGCTAAAATTACTGCATGCTAGTGTTCTTTCTTCAACTTCTTAGTGGCTTTCAAAGAACATCTTAATTAAATGCATTAATTGACTCTCAGTTAAGCAGGGAAATGTTTGGCTGGAATTTTTTGTTGTTTTTCCCTTAAATCTACATAGCCTTTCGCAGTCAGGGGAAAGATTCGTATCAGAAAACAAAACTGAAATTTCTCCATGCCTTCAACACAAACTTGGGTTCCTTTATCCTTTAACAAAACTGAATTTAGCAGCAAGCAGTTGAATTTCAGACATACAAATTGTCTATTTTTCCATCTATATATTATTGGCTGTATGTTAAATTACTAATATTTGTGCTTTATGACACTGCAGAATCCTACAATAAAGCTACTAAAAGAGCTTTAAAAGGGCTACACGGATAATAGTATAAACAAAGCCATCTTTTTTAGTGCAGAGGCTTTTGAAACAAACTGCAGCAATTACAGCATGGTCAACAACCATATGCTCTCTCAGCACCTCAGCTTTTTGTACTCACAAAAGATTACCTAGGTGCCTCCACTCATCTCTGTACACACTTGTTCTTCAAAAGTGACCTTTCAACCCCTGCCAGCTTCTAGATCTGTCCAAAAGAAGCTTGCTCACGTGTCAAGACAGCTTTTCCAGGGAAAAGCTGGATTCTATCTCATTATTTTTCATACTGCAATTTGTATCAAGCCTGCAAATTCCAAAGTACCTTAGAACCATTTTCAGTGAATATAGCAAGAGCCTTGTATGAGCCACTCTGCCAGGGGACATTGTGCTGAAATGCTGAGTGCATTTTATCCTGATAAGTATTTATGATTCTTATGAATTTGCCAAGATTACTTTAAACTGCTTCTTCATTCTCCAGAGTATTTAGAGTTTTATCTTTGTGAGCTTGGCACCACTTGCAATTACCTTCTTCATTCCCTTACCCTGGTCTAGTCAACACCAGACTCCGAAGGTCACACGAGTGTGACTGAGAACATCCCCTGACAACTTCTTAATTCACAAAAAAAAACCCTGTTACAAATAATTTAACGTGGAAGTAATTTAAGCATTAGTCATTGCTGACTTTCAAGCATCCTTAAAGGTTTGCTGGGTATTTTGCAGGGTCAGGGAGGGCTGTTCTGTCAATCTCTAGCAGGAAATTGTGCATGTAATGAAGTCCACAGATGAGAGAATACAAAGCTTACAAATTTTCTCCTTACCAATTTTGTTGAAATTTAACCAATCTATCCAAGCCAGCTTATTTACATGTCTTTACACTTAGCTGTATCTCTTTCTTGAAACAGCATTTAAATTCGTCTAGGCAATTTTAAATTAAACTACCAAACTAATCAATGAAAAAGTAAATGCACCAAACTCAGTGCGTAAGGGTGTAATCCAAGTATTTTGCAGAATTTACTTGAAAGCTGGAAACTCTAATGAATGGCGGGTGGGGAGAAACATCAGACTTGGGCTTGCTATAAATAGGCTTATTAACTATAGCCTATTTATATGCACAGTATAACAGCTGCAGCCTTCCAGAAAGACTTGGAGAACAACTTGCAGAACGTGTTAAGAGACAGTCAAGTAAAGGATCATCCGAACATTAATTCCAGCCAAGTGAACAGATCCCTGGAGCAATTTAGCATATAAACTCAGGTCAGTGGACTTCAGGCAGAAGTGGAGAACATAAATCCAAGACATCCCTGACTTCAGATTTACAATGCCAAGAAACAAAATCATACAAGGAGAACAGACCATGAGCTGCAGTATCTGCTTGTAAGATAAGACAGAGAGGAACATACTTGTCAACAGTTCAAAATCTTGTTTAAACTTTACTTCACAAAGAATAATGTGATCTCGTGTCCTCTTCCTATTTGAAAAGGGAAAGAAGAGGAGGGAGGATATCATGGCTTAGAGCTCAGTAATCACTCTCCTGGCAAGACCCTGGATGACAGACATTTCCCATTTGGAATGTTAGAATATACTCTGCCAAACAGCACGCCACAGAAGTAGTTGTCCTAAAACTATCATATAAATACACGTATAGCTTACAGCAACAAATTCCATTAAAGTGAAGGAATATTATTTCATTAAATACCTCCTCCCATAAGCAGCACGTTAAATTTGGCACATGGAGAAGATGAGAAAAATCTTGACATCAGTGAAAACAGAAACCAAGTACAATGATCATTATATCAAACACACTATTAAAAAATTAAGCCCAGAATTTTAAGTGATACAGAAGTACCAAGATAGCATTAATAGTCTTCCTTGCTCAGCTGAAATAAACACAAGTAAAATCCTACTTCTACTTGCTTACAACTCCAGGAAAAAACACCAGTTTCATGTGATTTCTAAAGCAGTATGCTTTACAGACTATTGCATCTGACATTATATTATTCCATTCTCCACGCTCTATATTATAATACATGTATGATTAAATGAAACGGGATACAGGGATTTTTTTCTGAGTAATTTATACGAGGATATTGTACACTGTTCTTAAGACTAACATTTCACAATTATGGTTGAAAATTCCATGACAAAAATCAGATGTCAAGAGACTACGTAACTACCAAAAGAATATACATTCCAGTTTATTTTTGTTCAAACTTGTAAACCATTCTACGAAATAAACTACAGAATAAAAACCAGTGGAAAAAGCAAATGCAGACTGTGAGAAACATACTGTTCAGCATGCATAAAAAGCAAACCTACAGAACCTGTGGTACAAAATATATCTTCTGTTCAAGAGGCTCCATTTTTTTTCCCTTTGCAATGTCAATAAAGAAGAAATGGGATCTCAGTCCTAAACATATAAACCAGTTTAGTTTTCTGACAAGTTCTACTGAAAAAAAGCCAATCATATAAGTCAGGAATTTGCCCATATTTTGTATTTTCCTGTTACAATGAAATAGAATTATATTTGTGCATAATGAAATTCTAAATAAATTACATATTGCATCATGATATGCTGATATAAGTACTGAGAATATTTGAGAAACTCCATAAACAAAACTGATTCTTTGATTTAATTAAGATTTATGCCTATTAGCCTCACAAGTTCTTCTACATTTTATTGACAATCATTTTGGACAAATTTTATTGGCATAAAGTACTTTACAGTGTTCTTTGCTTTGCTAAGCCATAATAAATGTATTTGCCTCATTACGACTACATTAACAGCTACAGTAACAAAGTGTAAGGCCTTTGAAGTCTCAGATATCTAGGGAACTCCTTCCAGGCCAATGAAACTGTATAAGAAACTATATTAAATAGCATTAAAAAAACAAGAACACGTTGACATCAACATTTTGAAGGATGTTCTAACAAAGCAAATCAATGTCTTGAGGCTAATTCTCTTCAAAAACACACAAACTGTGGTCACCTTGCCATTTTTATTGTCTCTCTCCATTCCTTGTTCTCACAAAGCATCAGTGTGATGTGCAAAACCCTAGCAACTCTACTCACAATTCTGCAGCCCACTCAGTGTTTCTCAAGATTATTGTTTCTCTGGCTACTACAACTATTAAGTCTGCTACTACAACTATTAAGTCTGCTAGATACTCAGCTACTTCCTTGAGTAATGATTTCTCTCAGCAGATGCAACCACAGTTTCTTAGCATAATATTCTACTGCTAGTATTTTGGTGTGATTGAGCAGACCAAGTTCTTTGCCCCTTTCACCTCAGCCCCAGCCTGAACATTTTGATTTCACTTCTTTTAGCATTTCCCCTCCACTCTGTTAGCAACGTTAGATTCATTCACCATCTAAAATTTCACAGTCAGGTCTTCCTCCACATTGGTCAGATAGAATCATAGAATCACCAGGTTGGAAGAGACCCACCGGATCATCAAGTCCAACCATTCCTATCAAACACTAAACCATGCCCCTCAGGACCTCGTCTACCTGTGCCTTAAACACCTCCAGGGAAGGTGAATCAACCACCTCCCTGGGCAGCCTCTTCCAGTGCCCAGTGACCCTTCCTGTGAAAAACTTTTTCTCAATGTCTAGCCTAAATCTCCCCTGGTGGAGCTTGAGGCCATTCCTGCTCGTCCTGTACCCTGTCACTTGGAGGAAGAGGCCATCACCCTCTTCTCTACAACCTCCTTTCAGGTAGTTAGAGAGCAATGAGGTCTCCTCTCAGCCTCCTCTTCTCCAGGCTAAACAACCCCAGCTCTCTCAGCCGTTCCTCATAAGCCCATGTGTGAAAACTTCTGAATCTGTGTTGAACAGCCTTCTACACCCAACCCACACATGCTTAGACATGCAGTTTTCCATTAGACCTGCATGGAAAAGATGTATTCTTTTAGCACTGTTTCATCTTGAGGACTTCAGACTCACTAGAACAAGAACTGTCTTGGTAGTCCTCCTGCTGTTCAAGGACAAGCATACACTCTGCACCTAACAAACACAAACATATTACTGCAGCTATTTGCCTACTTCTGTAGTAAAAAGTTTTGACACTTGGCATTAGCATTTCCAGACCTACTTATGCATAATCAAAACTACAATATAATTTCTTTCTGCCTTCTTCCTCAATATTGTGGTGTCTTACTGCATGCCTCAGGCAAGCATAACATCTGTCAAAAACAGGACTACCCTTTAGATACTCTTTGGTATGAGAATGCAAGAACAATCCAGTGTAATTTTAGAAGATAACTTTCTTTAATATGGAGAAAAAAAAGCTTTCACAACCATTCTGTAAACCCTATGTGTACTTGTAAATTATTACTGAAATAAAATCATTCTTTAATCTGCTATGTGGGAGAGAATGGAGAGGAAGAAAATATATTACAGTTTATCATCAAAACCACTACAAAACTGCATGTGCAGATAGATTTGCTGACCAATAGAACAAGCACTCTAAATGTACATTTTTAACTTCTAGTTTCACTATTTAGCTGGTTGCAGTTTAAATAGAGAAGTTAAATCCAGCCAAATGCTCTTAAAAGCAGTGCACAGAGCAAAGGCCTAGAAAGTAGCTTGGAGCTGATACCACACTGGATCCAAAGAGAGAGAGGCTGAGGTAGGAAACCAGCTAACACGTATATGGTGAAAGGCAGAAAGCACATTGTCTGAGCTTACATCAAGAGAATCCAAATGGAACATGTATAGCAGGGTGACAGTGGCATTCAATTCCTCCAAACTCCACCTGACTCCAGTGAGGAGAGTCACCTAGATGTCCTCATCCTTTGTCACTGTTATCTTGGTGCTGCAGTAAATAGGATATCACCATTTGTATGCCAGCAAGTTCAGTTAGCACACTCTGAGAAGGTCCTGCTACCTCTGGAGACCAGGCATAGAGGGCATCTAAAGTTAATACACCTTTCTTCATGCTGCAAAAGCTCATATGCACTGATAGTTGCTGTGCCTCAGTCTCAAGAGAAGGAACCTTTCAAAGAGCTGCTGGCTTACTTGTACCCAGTGGAGCACATCCCTTGGTTCTTCTCTGGTATCACCAAGCTGAGAGACATGGAAACTTCAGGTGCATCCATGATCAGCAGACATCGCTGCTATCCTGGTCCTCTCCCTGACTCTCAGCTGCCCATTTATAGATATGGGCTAAGCCATTCTTAAAATATCTGAAACATTAAAAAGGTCACATTACACTGGCGAACCTGACCTGATGTCTTCTAGCAAAATTATATCAGGAAAATATTTTTTTAAAGACATAAAAATCAGTTCTGAATCTCACTTCAACACATACAAATTCATTTGTTCTACCAATATTTCAGACACAGACTCTAAGTAGTGCAGTGTTTTTTAACTGTTGCTCCTTAACAACATTAAGCACCTATATACAAATCAAAACATTTGCTGCATATGCAGATACTAAGCTTTCCCCCAAACCACCTTATTTTAGGACATACTGGTCATTTAGAGTCAGAAGGCTAAATATTGCCAAGTTCTTCCAAGCAGAAATGAATGCTTTCAGGCAGCTCTTGGGTTTTAAATGGGCTATTCAAGCTTCAGAAGATTTGCCAAGCTCTACACCACAAAATTTAGCATGCACTTTAGACTTAAAATTTGTTTGGCCTTCTGACAGTTAAAAAAAAAAATTAAATGGTCAACTTATAAGGAAAAATATCCCTTCATATCGGTTTCATATTGATTTGACTGTTATTCTCCCTCTGTACTCAGCACTGGGGAGACCGCTCCATGAATCCTGTGTTCAGTTCTGGGCCCCTCACCACAAGAAGGAAGTTGAGGTTCTGAAGCGGGTCCAGAGAAGAGCAACAAAGCTGGTGAAGGGGCTGGAGAACAAGTCTTACGAAGAGTGGCTGAGAGAGCTGGGGTTGTTTAGCCTGGAGAAGAGGAGGCTGAGAGGAGACCTNTGGACTTGATGATCCTGTGGGTCTCTTCCAACCTGGTGATTCTATGAATCTATCATGACAAGACCTCTGTTTAAGAACAAATGACAGCAGTATTGCCATTCCCCATAAGGCACACTATAACTGCCCCCCCTAATTAAAAGTACAAAGTCCCATTACTAATAAAACAAACACAGACACAGAACAAACAAATATTGATACAAAAACCTCAAAGAAAATCAAACATTTGCTAACAATGGCAATGTTCCTACTTCACCCTTTCTCTTGTTTCTTATCACCATTTCTCTTTCATCTTCCTGCCCGTTATTTGCTATCACAAATTAATGAGCTGGCACTCTTAAAACCTGATCTACATAATCATCTCTTAAATTCTGTTAAAGTCACATAAATTCTAGCAGTGGCAGGCATCAGCTTACAGTCACAGAAGAGAGGCTCATAGAAGTGCACTTACAACACTTGAACATTTTGGAATGAATAGCAGAACAATCCACATGGAGAAAATGTGATAATGGAGCCATAACGTGATGGCATCAGACTCTTAAAACATTTCTACTCAAAGCTCTATTGTATGCATGATTTAGTTTGAGCATAAGAATATCTGGGAGCCACATCAAAGGACTAATGGATAGACATTTTGTTAACATATGTAGAACTGATGCCAGGCCATAAAACAACATTGTACTGAGTATTACACTTCTTCAGAGAAGTCCTTTTTTTTCCAGGGTTGGTTTAGTGTTTTGGGCTTTTTTTGTTCTACAAATTATTTCTTTCCTTATGTGCATGAATGCCTAACAGGCTCAGAAGCCTGGACAGTTTTCATGTCCTCATCCTGGCTGGAGCTTTGCCCAGTATCACAAATTCTGAGAGAGTTCTGATTTTTTAAATAGGAAAAGGAAGAAGAATGAAAAAGTAAATAAGGTGCTATTTCCTTTGTAGAACAGGTTCTGTAATATCAGCCACAGACTGGTAAAGAACTTCACAATCTACTACCTTAGCATCTCTGTTTCTCAGGCCATTCCTAGGACTGCTACTTTCAAAAGTACAGCCCAAATTTGGCTCATAGCTACAGCACCTTCTTCAATAGTCTTTTATGCCTGTGGTGTTCAAAATAGAGTCACTTTTCAAATGGTGCATTTTGTAGATATGGCACTCCATAAAAACAGGAGGTAAAAAAAGGCAGTGTAGAGTGAATTCCTGGAACAGCTATTCAAGATTCCAAAAAGCCACTTATGAGCCCCTCTGTTTGTGCTCTACAGCATTTAGGTTAGATCACAGAATAATGAGCAACCATTAAATTTATGTACTTCGTAGGGCACTTAGGAAACAGTATTCCCATCACTTAGTAACTGTAAGATAAGTAAAACAGCACTGCACATCAAGAAATACATGGTGTAGAAAGACACTGAGAGTCAGGATTACAGAAGAGTTATTTCTTTATCCACTTTGATACCTTTTCAGTTAGTCGTGTATTTTGTGGTTACATGTTTTGCACATTAGGTAGATTGAAGCCAGACTAACAAGAAACAGCCACTATTTATAGACTTTCCCAAGAGATGGGAACGGTTGCTTCTGCACTTTAAGGCCAATCATTTTACATCTGTATTGAAATGAGAAGACAAACATGTTTTACTGCCAGCTCTGCCTGAATTTCAAATGAAAACCACATTAGTTAACTTGTGAATTTCTCAGTCAGTCTGTCTCCAATGTCAGCTTACATAGTTTAAATAAAACATCTCACCAATACACAGTACAGTACAAAAGGATGCTAACAGCATTGCCTCAGCAGTGTGCTTCAAAAACTCATTCTCAAAGATAAAAGTCAGGCATATACTGCAAATTTCTCTAGCCTGCAATAGCCTGGATGTCAGCAGGTTTGGTTACCATAACCTTTCTCATTTCACAGACTTTTTGGCTCAACTGTCAGCAGTCATACAGGCTTAAATATGTTAAGCCCCACAACCCACAGGTTTTCCACTCTCACTGCTGTCCTAAGCACCGTGAGAACATGATCCCAGGCTCAGAAAGGCTGCCAGGGCATCAAGTCACAGCACGTTTGATCCCACTGCTTCCAACCTGTTTATATGAAGAAAAGCTTGATCTTGAACTCATTATCTTATGGGCACAGGATCACCTCCTTTGGGCACTTACAGGGATTCAGGCCTCAGCAGGCACTAAACGAGGACTTCAGGACTGACAGCAAGGATGGTAGATACCTCTGCTCAGAACACGCACAGTCCCGCCTGCTCTGACATAAGCAAAGGTCCTGTCTGGGGAGAGCTGTCCTTCTCTAACTTAGAAGGGAATATACAAAGATAAACAGAACAGAGACATAGGTGAGACACTGAGCTTTACTGACAGCATGACAAAATCCATTTCCTTTTTCTGTTCAGATGCTTTCTGCGCCACCTGAAAACTTGGTACTGCAAAGTTGCAACCTATGATAGGTTTCAAAACACATTTTTCTTAGAGCCATTGATGATAACACATTTCTTACTGCTACTGGATGGCTGGACAGAACAGTGAAATCAGAACAGAAACCTGAAGTATGTCAGTATATACTTTTCAAAAGTATCCACATGCCTTGGGCGCAGAACTGCCTCAAAAAAGCTGCAAGACAACTGCACCTGTGTCACATCATCACTTCTGGAGATAAAGGCATTCCTGACAGCTTGTTGCTTTACAGAGCAGTAATTATATTTTTTATTGCTTTAAGATATTCAGAAATGTAAATGTGTTAAAGTTAATCATAGGGGCCTAACCACAGTCTTCCAAGTTAGAAAATTCTATCAGTTTTGATGATATAAAACATTTCTTACAACAGCAAAACAAAACATCTATTACAAGATTTCAATAACACTAAGTCTAAAATAAAGCAAGCTTTTAGAAAAATATCTCATAAGTATTTAAACTAGATTTTATTCCTGTTTTCCTTAACACTTTTCTAGTTTTATTGTTTTCCCTCCATTGCTATACGCAAGAATCAAAAAAATACTTGGAAAAGTGAATTAAAAAGGAGGGACTGAACTGAACATGCTGCAAGAGTGGTCAAATAAAGCAAATTCTCTGGTTACTGGAAGAAAAGTAACACTGTGCCCATTTTTAAAAAGGGTAGAAAAGATGACCCTAAGAACTACCGACCTGTCAGCCTCACCTCTGTGCCTGGGAAGATCATGGGAACAGATCCTCCTAGAATCTATACTAAAGCATGTAGGCGACATGGAGGTGATTAATGGCAGCCAGTATGGCCTCACCAGGTGCAAGTCCTGTGTGACCAACCTAGCGGCATTCTGTGATGGGGTAACCACAGCAGTAGACATGGGTAAACCAACATATGTGATCTATCTGGACTTCTGTAAAGCCTTTGACATGGTCTGCCCACAACAAACTTCTCTCTAAATTGAAGAGATATGGATTTGATGGGTGGACTGTTCGCTGGATAAGAAACTGGTTGGATGGTCGTATTCAGAGAGTAGTGGTCAATGGCTCAAAGTCCAGGTGGAGACCCATGACAAGTGATGTCCCTGAGGGGTTTGTGCTGGGACCAGTGCTGTTTCATATCTTCATTAATGATACAGACAGCGAGATCAAGTGCACTGTCAGCAAGCTTGCAGATGACATCAAGCTGAGAGGTGCAGTTGCCACACCAGAAGGATGGGATGTCATCCAGGGGAACCTGGACAGGCAGGAGAAGTGAGCCTGTGAGAAGATCATGAGGTTCAACGAGGCCAAGTGCAAGGTCCTGCACTGGGGTTGGGATAATCCCCCATTTCAATACAAGACAGAGGATGATGTGATTGAGAGCAGCCCTGCAGAAAAGGACTTGGTGGTGCTGGTTGCTGAGAAGCTCAGCATGAGCCGGCAACGCGCGTTTGCAGCCCAGAAGGCAAACAGTGCCCTGGGTTGCATCAAAACAAGCGTGGCCAGCAGGGTGAAGGAGGTGATTCTGCCCCTCTATTCCCCTATAGCAGGGGGGTTGGAACTAGATGATCTTTAAGGTCCCTTCCAACCCAAACTATTCTACGATTCTATGAAATAAACAGGTAAGAAAAAACAACAAGTAGTTTTCTCTTTTCAAGGATTTAAGTAATAATATTCATCATCACTTGTAACATTAACTTTTCAGATAAATATGATTTTAGTTCTTAGACATTATTTTTAGTAAACAGGCTAAAATCTCACAGGAGGAATTAATGAGTTACTTATAAATCAAGCAGAATATTAGATTCTAGTCAATATATAGATGAACATGTGCAGTTAGTTACATCTAGAACTCTATCACCCCTTCCCGGAATTCTTCAGTATCCTACAGTGACCCTCATTTTCAATTAAGTTCCATTTTTTTCAGCTACAAGTTGCTGCAATTTCAAGCTGTTTTGCTTTAGAACTTTGTAAGAGCAATACCACCCACTGCTGATTTCTCACCCAGAGTTCAGAGATCCAGATTCACTTTTGTTTCAATTTAAAACTTAAACTGAAAATTTGGCTTGTGGAAATGGCACCTCTTTATTCCCCTGGATTTGTACTGCATTTTGAAACAGTTGGGCATAAAAGGCATTATAAGACTTTGGGTCTGTAATGTATTTTATTGCCTAAATCACTAGATGTTTCCAATTTTTACCAGAGTAACGCAATGGAATGAGCGTGGTGAAGCATCCATTAAGGCTCCAAGAGGCACTGAGTACTAAGAACCTAAACATTCACTTGTTTTATTTTTCTGTTTCTTGGTTACATTTTCAAAGTGTGTCCACTACCACTCACATTAACATCAGCAGGGGGCTTGCAAATAAGTCTTTACTCAGTGTTTAAAAAACTGAGCTGCTCAGTGGAAGAAGTGAAGAAATCCCAATGCATTTCAGTACTTAAAGAAACAGAGCAGAATAGCAAAGAGAAAATCAAGTGAAGGCAATCACCTTAACGTATCTTTGAAGGTTACATTTCAAATTCCATAATCTGAATTGAAATGTAAAATTTTGAAATATTCCAAATGTAATTCATGAAAAATAGCCTAATAGCTGGTTAGAAGAATGGCTAAAAATTCCAATGACAAAATTAACTGAACCCTAATTTAGAAGTCAGGGCATTGTCTTTAACTTGGTAAATAGGTGTTTCATGACTCATAGGTGACGGATGCTCTTCAAAAAGGAAATCCTAGNAAATTTTGAAATATTCCAAATGTAATTCATGAAAAATAGCCTAATAGCTGGTTAGAAGAATGGCTAAAAATTCCAATGACAAAATTAACTGAACCCTAATTTAGAAGTCAGGGCATTGTCTTTAACTTGGTAAATAGGTGTTTCATGACTCATAGGTGACGGATGCTCTTCAAAAAGGAAATCCTAGCAGCTCAGGAGCAAGCCATCCCCATGTTCTGGAAAAGGAACCAGCAGGGAAAAAAACCCAGCTTGGTTGAGTAGGGAGATCTTGAGAGACATCAAAAAGAAGAGGAATGTCTGTGAGCTTTGGAAGAAGGGACAGGTGTCTTGGGTGGACTACAGGAGGAAGTGAGACCATGCAGAGAAAAAATCGGGAGGGCTAAGACCTGACTAGAAATCAGACTGGCTATGTCTGTGAAAGATAACAAAAAAATCTTTCTATAAATACATTAACAATAAAAGGAGGACTAGGGAGACCATACAGTCCCTATTGGATGCAGAAGGAACAACTGTGACAGGGGATGAGGACCAGGCTGAGGTACTTAATGCCTTCTTTGCCTCAGTCTGGAGGCAAAGGAAAGTTGTTCCCTCTGGGTACACACCCAGGAGTTGGAGGAGCAGAATGCGGCTCCCATGATTCAAGAGGAGATTATTAGAGACTTGCTTGCCCAACTAGACACCCACAAGTCCATGGGGCCGGATGGGATCCACCCAAGAGTATTGAAGGAGCCGGTGGATGTCCTTGCCAAACCCCTTTCCATCATCTCCCAACTGTCCTGGAAGACTGGGGAAGTTCCATTGGACTGGAGGCTAGCTGATGTTGTGCCCATCAACAAGAAGGGTCACAGGGAGGATCCAGGGAACTACAGGCCTGTCAGTTTGACCTCAGTGCCAGGGAAAGTCATGGAACAGGTGAACTTGAGTGCTATCATGAAGCACATGCAAGAAAACCATGTGATCAGGCCCAGTCAACATGGGTTCACGAAAGACAGGTCCTGCCAAACTAACCTGATCACCTTCTATGACACAGTGACTCATCTGCTGGATGAGGGAAAGACTGTGGATGTATCTTCCTGGACTTCGGTAAAGCC
>WAAB01012395.1:204345-217795 GCA_013389865.1 Piaya cayana
GTCCAGAGAAGAGCAACAAAGCTGGTGAAGGGGCTGGAGAACAAGTCTTACGAGGAGCGACTGAGGGAGCTGGGGTTGTTTAGCCTGGAGAAAAGGAGGCTGAGAGGAGACCTCATTGCTCTCTATAACTACCTGAAAGGAGGTTGTAGAGAGCCAGGAGCTGGCCTCTTTTCCCAAGTGACAGGGGACAGAACAAGAGGGAATGGCCTCAAGCTCCACCAGGAGAGGTTCAGGCTGGACATCAGGAGGAAATTTTTTATGGAAAGTGTCATTGGGCACTGGACTGGCTGCCCAGGAAGGTGGCTGATTCACCATCTCTGGAGGTGTTTAAAGGAAGGGTGGATGAGGTCCTGAGGGGCATGGTTTAGTGATTGATAAGAATGGTTGGACTTGATGATCCTGTGGGTCTTTTCCAACCTAGTGATTCTGTGATTCTGTATGTAAACTAATCATTTTCAATGGTAGTTACTTTTCCCCTGCCCAGTGATGAAGCTTCTGAAACCATACAGTCATGTAAATGCTGAAGATCTCTAGACATCACAAGCCAAAGCTACAGAACTACCATCTCAGAAAAGATAAAATCTTTAAAGAGCTATGCTTTGTTTAAAGGACAGAGATAGTCATTCTAATTTGCCACTAAGGCTATAAAACTGCAATGTTTAAAGAATAACCACGGCTCAGTAGATGTAATGTAGCAGCAATTTCTAGTGCTGATGTAATTGAGGTTGTATTAGCATTTTCACTTGTAAACCATACTGCCAGAAAATTCATTCCATGCTGTAAGCTGACACAGAATACCTAACAGGCACAAATCCTTCAGCACCACAGATTTAGTTGGCATGATTTTTGGCTAAAATATTGGATGAAAAGAGAGCAAGAAAAGTCTTAAAAAGGAAATCAACAATTTAGAATTACCTAGAGCTCAAATAAAATTTGCAGATACTTTTAGCACAGATAGTTTATTTCTCCAAACTAACACACATACAACTCCTGCTAAATTCACTAATGATTTGCACAAGAAAAAAAGATCTTCAAAACAGTTGAACTGACACCCTGCATTCACTTTTATATTTGATGAAAAACTGAGAAAAACATTTTTATTTCTGGACAGCAGAACCTCACTTATTTGCCTGTTAAAGAAACCACCTGAAGATTATTAACAGAACAATTAGCAAACCCCAAGCACAAATTATTATCGTAACCTTACCTTACTACTTGCTTTTTAAACCAAAACATTTGTTACAGTGTTAGGATTTCACTTCAGCTTACATACGTGCTTCTTTGTAAGCCTGTGTGGATGGTACTATATCAAGTGAGCTTTAAGAAAGGGAAAGAAGGAGGAGGAGGCAAAACTGTGAACAGTTTAGTTGAATTTCCTGTTCTTAGAACACAGTAATTCCTATAGTTTTCTAAAGTATATTTCTAAAGTATATTCTCACTCACCTGCTCTGGGTACTTGCTTCCAACTATCTCTGCCACAGTGTTAAAGGAAGGAGAGTCTGGATAGGTCCTAGCCCCCATCTTCAGGTGCACAATGATTTTAATGCCCCGGGAAGACATTCGTGACATCATTTCAGCATCTTCCACAGAGATGCAAGCAGTGGGAATCCGGGGCACATCAGGCTGGTAATTCTGCCACCCAGTATGTGGGCTGTGAAAAGACAAATAAAAAACCAATATTAAAAAACTTGGCTATATAAGTTATTACATTATTACAGAATTATTAAAAATAACACTTTTACTACCCTTCCCAGCAGACCCTCAAAAAGGATATATTTACTATTTTTAAATAAACCTGTCATGCATCAGGGGTTTTTACACTACCCAGAATATCTACCATTCTATAACTGCTACCATTCTATATGCCTGGAAAGCCATTCTGTGTCTGCTTTATTTAGGTCATTGCCATGCTTTGACATTTTTGTAGTAAATGCTCTGATACCACACTTCCTTCACCGCTTTATCAGGAAGAAAAGTAATGTTAAGCCAGTAAGTGAATCATTCGTAAGAAGTGCATTTTTTCCCCTGTGACAAGTAATGACATTAAAATTCACTACTTCAATTATTTCAACAGCAAACCGGAGGTTCATTTTAAGAAGCAGTAATATTAGAGACTTCAGGAAAAATAAGACAATGAGACCATTTTAAAAATGCACATATATTTATACTCAGTACACTCAAGATTTCAACCACTACCTGTGGGTGAAAGAGAACTACAACAACCAAAAAACCAAAAAAAAACCCAAACAAAAAAACCCCCCATAAAACAATGAACTTAACACAACTTAAGCAAGAAGAAAAATATGCAGTGCTAGATGTAAGGCTTCAGTGTCTTCCCTTTGCAAATAGCCTCTGATATTCACAGTGTGATATGGAATGAGTTCTTCTTTCCCCTCAGAAATCTTCAAACGGTTTCATGACTAATTGAAGCAATTGCTCCCCTTTCAGAGGCTCCTTCTACTACCACTGTGTGCAGAGTTAACTGGAGTGAGTGATTCTACATCCGACATCACAGGATCCCTATAGGTAATGGACAAGTTCCTTACCAAGTTCCCTCAATTCTTTTTCACATTTGGCTATTATTTACATTATTTCTCATTTTCTGATGCTCCTGTTAAAATCTTTGGATCTGACTTGCAGAAGTATTCAGCATCATAACTTCAGCTGAAGTCTATGCCTTTCAAGTAAAGTTGTATATAAGGTCAGATAAAGTGGAAAAAAATCCACATGTGGGGAAAAACAGAAATCAAGATCTAGATGTACACTCAAATTTGCAAATAATCCTGATGTTAAACCCTTCATTGCCATAAAAATACTGCTTGTTTTACAGACATGGAAAAAAAGAGAATAAAAATACTCTTTGTTTCAAAAGGATAGACACAATGAACACTTGAGAACCATTCTGATCCCATGATAACAATCGGAAATAGACTGGTATAAAATTGCATGTCCTAAATCCTGAAATAAGCCTAGAACTAAGCATTGAAATATTAGAGTAAAACTCTGAATAAGCAGCTTTGCAGTAACAGCCATATTCTGCAGTAAATTTGTAAGCTGAAGTAACGCACCTACAACCCTTTATTTCAGATCTACTCTGTAATTCTCACATTTCAGTCACTACTCCAATGGTCCTTTCAAAATACATAAAATATTCAGCCATCTAGAGGTTTCTTCAATATTCTCATGAATATGCTAAGTGTCTATTTTTCTCAGTTACTACATGTTGACATTATTAGCTAAACACCAGTGAACCAACTTTCCAAAGCAAATTTCTAAAGCCAAATCACTTCTTTATCTACATGTTACTCTATGAAGAAGGGCTAGGGTTGAAACTTTCAAAATAGATTGCAGACATTGTTTACATCAGCTGTTATAAGTTTTAATACTATTTATCCATATATTAATAACAGAATCACAGAACAGCTGACATGGGTGAGGACCTCTGAAGGTCATCTGGACCAATGCCCCTGCTCAAGCACGGCCACCCAGAGCTGGTTGCCCAGATCCACACCCCATACATGAAAATCTTCACCTATGAGACAACTTACAAGAGCAGACACATATTTTTATACATTTAAACTTTTTTTTTAATGGAGGATTTTTAAGACTTCTGAACTGGAAAGAAAGCATTTAAGTCCTGGAGGAGATATGGAAGGAAGAAATCCACCTTGTATTAGGAAAAATGGGAGGGATTATTCAGTTGTATTTCTCAATAATAACAATTCATACTGTAATCAATAACATAACCCACAATGTAGGTATGTATAAACATTTTTGGAAAAGAAAATACTAAAAATCAGTTACTGAGGTCTTATGGGAGCTGCTTCAGAGTGCAGACAGACCTGTTTATTATGTGGCAACAACTGAGGAAGTTATTGCTCCCAGTTGTTTATGGCAGAACCTTCTACAAAGACTGGTAACCTTTCTCCTCCTCAGGTTTACAGGTAGGGTGACCCATAGCTCACCTTTGAAATAAGTTACCCAGGTTCTCAGAATCTCCTGTGCCAAAAAATCCTCCCCAAGTGGGATAAATTCACAGAGACTTATAAGCTCAGATCTCACATATCTTTTTCCTTCCCTTTGTCCCTTTAAAAGAAAAAAAAAGGACCTCTTCACCCCTGCTTTTAAACTGAGACAGTTGGCTGCATATGTTTAATATTTCTTTGAGTGTTTGGGGATATAACTTGCATGTTAACCAGGAGACTGTCAAAGAAAATATAAAATAAACAACTCACTTTAAAAAAAGATGACAATTTCATGTATTCAAAGAAAACCCAGACGTTTATTTGGGAGGGACTGTTTACAAAGGCTTGTAGAGATAGGGTGTGGGGCTACGATCTGGAGAGGAGTAGATTTGGACTAGACATAAGGAAGAATTTCTTCACTATAAGAGTGGTGAGGCACTGGCACAGGTTGCTCAGGGAAGTTGTGGCTGCCCCATCCCTGGAGGTGTTCAAGGCCAGGTTGGATGGGGCCTTGGGGAGCCTGATCTAGTGGGAGGTGTCCCTGCCCATGGCAGTGGGGTTGGAAACGGATGATCTTTAAGGCTGCTTCCAACCCAAACTATTCTATGATTCTGTGATTCAACAACAGAGAAGAAACAAACAGTTCCTGCTCATTTTAAACTAATTCATTCACCTGCATCTTTTGGCAAGACTGTGTTTTGGTACTAACACACCATGTATGCTGAACTGCAGTAATTCAAGTTTTATCACCACCTGTATTGATTTCACTCTCCTTGTTATTTCCCAGATGCTCAACAAAACAAACCCCTAAAACTGTATTTGTTTTTCCAATATAAGTACCAATTACATTTCTTTCAGATGCTTAGTCCCGGTGCTCCACCACAAGTGTGAGTAAGACTTCTAACAACTCACTTAGATGCACACATGCTTACACATCCCCCAATGAACAAAAGTCTGCAAATACAGAATTTACACCAGCTAGCTTTAAAAAAAAAAAAGCCTTGAAGTCACCTGGCAGTCTTGCTATTTTTATGTTTAAATTACTATTTTGCCAAGATTACAAAGCTAAGCCAAACTACCCAAATTAACACATTTTGGTGCAGGGAGGCAGAGCAGTTCAGGTAATAACAGGACCTGAAGGGAATGGATGACTGCCCAAATGATTGCTACAGAAAGGGAAATGGACCCTAAACATTACCAGTACAGAGGCAAAAGGCAATATCACAGTTCTGCATATTCCTAAAGCTAGAAGATTAACTCACATAGAAAACATTTATAGCAGATGCTAAGCATTCTGGGATATACCTGATTAAAGTTCACATGCATGCAAAATACACCATGTGTTAAGTAGATCTACATAATAGGTTGCTTAATAAAGTGTCAAAGAGTACAAAAAATACATTTCAGAGTAAAGAAAATTAAGGTCCTTTTATGCAGAGATAACAAAAACTGGAAAGGTTGCTGACCATATGGCAAGACCAGAGCAAGAACAAAATAGAAATTACTAGCAGACGCAGTGCGTAACAGATTCAGATAAATAAAATCATTGGGGTTTGCTTTCGAAAAACCCTTAGGTTTCACATCTTGGAAAGTATTTAAAAGAAGTATCACGGTATGAATAACAAAGCAGAGGAAAGCTCCAAACCATAAGCGTTTTCTCTGTTAGAAGTGCACATCAAATGACTATTAAGAAACAGATGTGGCATACATCTTAAGAAATATGCACAGTAAGGAGAAAAAGTCAGGAGACAGCTAATTAGTTTCACTTCTGAGTAAAATGATCAAATGTGGAGAACTGAAAGTCATGGATGAAAATATGTGCTAGCAACAAGTCAGCTCTGTCTTTCTTTATTGTGGTAGCTGACCTTGTATGCTTTATCACTTTGTTCCTGGACTACCCACTCTTATCTCTAATATAAGCTAAAACATCCAAGGACAAAAACTGTGTAAGAACCAGTGCTTCAAGCTAAACTGGATACTCTGATGAAAAATTGAAGCTTCAGGCAAATAGTCATCTCCTAACGGGAGAAGCAAGCATGACATTACAAGAACTCTAACATGACTAAAAGAAAAAAAATCTCAAAACTTGATTACATGAAAGCTTACAAGGATTTACTTCAGCCATAATGTGTAAACACACAACCCTGACGCACAATTCTTTGTATCAACCTCATAATGCAATCTAGGGTTGGGAAATACAAAATTAATGTCTAAGTATCTTTAGTTTACTCACTCATAGAAACACATTGTGAGACTTGTACTTTGGTTCTGTTTTTTCACTTGTATGTTCTACATATATCATAGAAAACCTCCTCTCATAAAAGCTCTACACTTTAGAGGAGTGATGGAAAATTCTGCAGCAAAATAGAAGGGAAACTGTACATTTTCATCTCATGCTTAGCTATGAAGAATAGCTACTCATGAGTGCCTCACTCTTGTATTTTCTCTTTATTGACAGCAGCACAGAAAAGGCTGAACTCCATTCAAGTAAATCCCCTTTTCCTGCCCCATAAATTCCTTACAAAAAAAAAAAAAATGTTGTCCCTGTATGCACTCACACCATGTACATTCATTCAAGATTCTCACCATTACCTAGAGAAGCCAAACTTTTAACAGAATTAGTCAAAACATCTACAGTATTATTACTCTTCTCAGAATAATTAGGTTTTTAAAAATAAAATCAAGACTACTCCCCGTTTGAAATTAAGGAGCAAACTACAACGTGGTACAAATATGAAATTAAATAGTACAACAGCCTGTGACCAAGGATGTGACTTGAAGTTGAGTAATATAGCCTCTTTCAGATCACTTTGTACTAACCTTTAATTGATGTAGCACCTGCGCAAGTGCAATGAAGTGTAAACGAGACTCCAGATACCACTTGGCTTACCACGGAACACTCTCTTTCAAAGAGTAGAGTATTATTCCACTACCACACAGACTCCATTTAAATTAACATTTGGAAAACTGCACCTAATCAGTGCAAGGCATTCATTAAAATTAGGCTTTACCAAACAAATGTAATACCTTTGTCATAATTACATATGTTCTAAGCTACAGAATGCAACTAACATGTATACGTTTGAATTTCCTTACAATATTCAGTACTGTATGCACGAAGGGAATTCTATGATAAACAGAATATTTAAAAAATAGCATAGATTAGAAGTGGTCTGTCAAACAAGAAGCAGAAAACAACTGTGAATGGTAAAATGATCAAATGAAGCAAGTCCAACAAATTGCACACCGGGACTATCCAACTGCTGGGAAAGTAGACAAGTCTGCACAATCTTTTCCAAATGCCTGTAGGAAACGGAAGGCTTGCATCAGCTGCTCTTCAACTGAAAAAGAAAGTTGCTGCATCTTACAGACATGAGGATGACTCCCCAGCAGCTGTCAATACCTTAAGGGAACCATTTAAGTCATCCACCTGTTTGGCCTCCTTCTGGTCAATATGAACAACCAAGCTCCCTCCTCCCATGTTTATGCCCCCACCTTGTGAGAATGCAGCTGCCTGCTTCATGCTACCATAGGTATGATAGCAGAGGGCTCCAAGAGGTAACACCAGTGACAATCCTAATTGCCAGCAGCTGCAAGGCTTCATGGGGATTCATTTTATTTTATTGTTCAATTCCAGGCTTCTCAGCCTTGAGCAGAAGCCATATTTACATCTCCAGTGACCTCTCTACCATCAGAGACTAGTGAGCACACCGGCCAAATTAAAAAAACCTTGCTGGAGACAGATGTTATATTTCATATCTACAGGAAGGGAAACCCCAAAACAAAACCAAACCAAAACTTTCTTTATTTGGAAATCAGAGAATGAAACAAAGAGGCTTCACAGGGCTAGCAATAGATACGCAAACAAAATAACAGATAGCTGTCCAGAATACTGATCTGGCCTTCATACCTTCTCCATTTACTTACGTTTGTTAGTATTGATAATAAATTCTTACATTAAAATTATCAGGCAAAAACAGGTGTGAAGAGGCATCAGAGCTCTCCGAGTAGAATCAATCACCATATCAGTGCTTCCAAGTCTCTGCTTCACTGCAGACAGTAGGCAGTGGGGAAGGTTAAGCCCTCCCATATGCAGGCATACACAGTAATTCACAGCAGAAACCTGAGCCTCCTCTGGTGCTGAACGCAATATATTCTGGTACAGTATGGGCAGGTTCCTCCATATCCAGAAGACAGTTATGGTAGAGAGTAATACACAGCCAACACTTTCAGTGAGCTGAAAGAAAAGAGTAGGGATGGAGGACACTGATACAACCCACCATAAAACCTCCTTTTAATCAGCTGCTCACAGAGGTAAACAGAGTGGAGTAAGGTCTGAAAGGAGTCAGGGGAATGTTTCAAACTCAGAGAAGAGGGTGTGGAGGGAGCTTTTCTTCTTCCCTTTTTTCTCCACAACTCACACCATTCAGAGCAGAGAATCCTTTGGACACTACCTTCCATTACCAAACTGAAATACAAAACTATCTTAAACTCAAATATATTTAGGAATAGCTGCTGCAATTTCCCTGCAACAGGTTGGGGCAATGGAGATAAAATTACGAGGTGTAAAAAAAAAAAAGAGTTAAGAGTCAACAAGAATACAAGGACAGTCCAGAAAAAAAACCAACATAAGGTAGGAACAGGAATTACAGAGGGAAAACAAGTCTCTGAAGACAGTGGGAGAAATAACAGTATCTTAGTACCAAAGACAACTACATACATGGATAAAAGGGTAGAGCTTTTAGAAGTAAAAAACTAGAAAGTAGCATAACTTAAGTTGTTATCACCATAGCTAGCATGGAAGTAAATCCCAAAAGTGAAATAGAAGAGGAAATGCAGAAATCCTGTCATCTTCTCTGCTGTTTGTGAGTATAACACTGTTTCCACTCAAAATCAGTGGCAATTCTTCCACTAACTTCAATCAAAGAGGGGGGAAAAAGACACTTTAAAAGCTGACTAGATAAGAGAAGAAAGAACAAAGGGCCTGACGATTCAATCTTAAGCAGTGAGTAAATCAAAAGCCACCCACTGCAAGTCACTTATCTATGTGAGCCCCTATATTTTCAGAAGAAAACTGAAACTCTGTAACATCTTCACTACATAAATGCTTCTTTTACTCCCACAGATCTAATTTCTATCTCATATTAAACTCCTTTTTTATGTTCTATTCAACAACGTAACACTTTCACTGTTTAAGTAAACAAATAATTTCAGATCAAGAGAATAAAAAGTACATTAGTAAAAATAATACAGAGGGGGTACCACTTATTCCTTCCCTCAAGTGAGAGTGCCCAATGAAAGGAACTATTATAACCTCAATTGATCATTATATTTTGCCTATCTAGTTCAAATATTATACAAAATTCATGCAATGTAAAACGTAAATGCTGAAGTGATGAGGACACTTTGATTTGAGAAACTCCTTGTCCAATAAAATGGTATTTTTTTTAATTTTCAAAACACTGGCAAGTCTTGCCTCTCACTCCAAAGTTACAGGTACACCCTGAATTTTTCAGTCTCAAACTTGAAATCCACTGTCAACAGGGAAGTTCCTTTTAGCAACAGAATATATCTTTAAAGTTTATTATGACATGATAATAATGCCTGTAAACTAGAATTAGGTACTGAGCAGCACAGCAAAATGTGATGCCAAGCATGAGCATTCTTTCCCCAGCTGCACTTGTTGACCATGGCAGATTCTCCCAAAAGTTTCATCATCTGCATCAGATGAAATGCAAAATGTCCCAATAGGCACACATTTCCTCTGAATAGCTCCTTCCCTGGCAATTATGGTTGTGTCTGGAAAATGAGTCTCAGATCGAGAAAACAACAAAAAAATCTTTCCAGTGGAAACCATGGATGGGAGAATGAGTGAATCAGTTGTGGGGATCTTCCCATGCTGCTGGTTTCTTTGGGAGCATGCAGGAAAACCACCCAGTGCACAGCGGCTGCCATGAACAAATGAAAGTAGGGGTTTCCTAAGAAGACAGTTAAGTCTTGAGAATCCAAGTAACTGTCCTTCCTCAAGAGGAAAAGAAAAATTGTTGTCAAATGGCAACACTTTCTCATCATTTTGCTTCAGCTAGCAACTTTGCCATGCTCTTCAATACATACTATATACTTATTATTTTGCTTATTGTTTGAGGGTTTGTGCTCTTCCTACTTAATCCTAGAGATACTGAATTCTTCATCATCTACTGAAGGGGGGAATAAAGATTATTCTCAATCCCACTCTTAAATTTTATGGATTTCTTTAATATCTAATACAGGGTGCATAGGTGAATCTCTGCTGGAAGAAAAACTGTCTGAAATAATTCAGTTTTCTTTCCTTTTCATTAGTTGATCCATGCTGCTGGGGAAAACATTGGAAAGAAAGGTAGCAGGCTGGAGGCTTTTGTTTGAATGTACAATAATGATCACAATTTTTATAGTCTGTATATAAATTTAAATACACAAATGCTTTCGGTCTCTAACCAAGAGATACAGGTATACAGCCAGTCAGATCAGATGAATTTTGTTGGAGATGCTGAACTGGATTTAAGGACACGATGAGATTCCAGATTACCTGAAAAGTGACAGCCATGGGAATGCTGCAGCTCTCTGAGCTTACCTCTAGCAGCTCCCAGAGACGGGGGCTGCCAGGGAGGATCACAGTCTTCCCTACTTCCTTGTCACCCATCTGTTCTGGGTCGTACTTTTCTGCTCAGCCTTCACAAGGAAGGGTATGCAGCTAGCTGCCCACATTCACAGCCTTGTGCACAAAAAACAGCCTTAGAGCTCAACATACAGAACCAGGAAAGCCCAACTAGCACAACACAGTAACAGAATTAAAAGTGGAAATTTTCTTCCCAGTGTTCAAATCAAACTAATGGGTTTTTTACCCCTGAAGAAAACTCTGCAGGAAAAGTATCTTACTAATTGTTCATGATTAATATTAACACTGAGACCATATATATAACTTCATCAATAGTATAAATAGAAAATCTGTTTTTAAAAACTGTATCTATTTTGAAAGAAGCACATTATGCAATTTTAGAGGCAGAACTATGTTTTACAAGCTAATTCCCACAGGCTGAATTAACTTGCAGCTGTCAAGTGAAATTTTGCTTTTGTAAAATAACCTGTACAACACTTCTGTGTAAGCACAGTTGAGTTACTTACATTATTCACTGGAAATGGTACTTGTTTCAAATCTAGCTTGTCTGTAAACAGATACTGAACTCTACAGAACTACTCTGAATGTGTGCAGTTCACAGCTGTTTACCCTGCAGTTGTTCTTTAAGTCCAGTGCAAAGATCACGTGCAGCTTGGAAAGCCTTTGTACACCCAGCCCCAAAGCAAGTTCTAGGAGTTTTATCTACATGAAGATAAAGGTTTACTGATCTGCAGATGAATGTTGTCATGCAGCCAAGATGCTGATTAAAACCAGTATTAACAAAACTCCTGGTTTAACAGGACAGTGCTTGGTCTCCACAACTCAACCACTGAACTGCTTAACTGCAATGAACGTGGCTAACATGACCCACAACACAGTGCAAATCACAGAGTATCACTTCTTCCTGCCAAAGCTATGAGACTGAATAGCCTGGAAGTAAAGACGCGGATAAAACATCCCTCCATTTTCCCTTGAAATTCTTGATTTGTCAGTGCCAAAACATTTGGGAGAGGTGGATCCAACTAGGAGAGTCCTTCTGAAATCCCAACAGCCAGGCTTGGTTCCAAACCTGTCTGCTCCCTTGCTAACTCTGTAATATCCTCCTGAAACCTCGAGAAGAGGAAAAGTAATATATTTGTGATTAGAACTTCTCAGCCACGAACACACTTGGACTAAAAACTTCTTCAAGTCTCAAAGATACTTTCTCTAATACCAGGCACACCAAATTGACGTGTATGCTTTGAAATGCCATTACATTTTCTTTAGTCAGCTAGATTTACTTGAGTAACAACATCCCCTTCCTATACATCTTCTGTTTATACATATATACAGGCAATCACATAGTATGATGAGCTGACACTGATCTGAGCATTTTAAATTCTTCTCTGTTTTTAATTTTTTATTAACAGTCTGACAATTACACTAGTTGCCTCAATTCAGACACCTTATGGGGGAGATCCTCGGAGGAATGAATGGCATTCTCCTTTCCTTTCTCAGGAAACTTCTATAGACAAGCACTACATAGAAGTCTGGTATTTTACAAGTGTCCTCCAATTCCGCATCATCTCTTTGCACTTGCCTAGATTCTGCAATCTTTTCACTAACCCTTAAGACATTCCACCACTAAGTAACACGTAAATATCCAATAAATAAAAAAGTACTGCTCTATACGGGAAAGGGTTAAAAGAATCCATCACTGATTGTCATTAAGAAGTACAATACAGAGATGTACATGACTGAAACCTTATTTTAGGCACTAAAAACCAGTTATGATTCTAAAATCATAAACTGCAGCTGTGCTTATTATTCCAAATAGCTCTGCTAAAGTTTCCTCATGGGTATCCCTAATCATATCACATATCTGGCAAGACTGAAAGACTCTCAGACACTATAGCAGACCATTTCTCTTTTCTGAGATTGCCAATGTTATAAACTAAGCAATGAAGGAGAAAAAAAACCACATAGTTTTCTGGATTTACAGGCTTGGATGATCTCTCAGATGAACCTGTCAGCCCAGGATTCCAGACTCAACGTACTGGCTGTGTCTGGATAGTGTTGTATCCCTGTTCAAACTCTTTGGGCTTGAGCATGAACATAGATCCCTCCAACAACCTTTCTGGAGACCCAGAGTGTGTAACTCAAGCTGCATGGTCCCTTCACATTTTTTCTGGCTCTCGCATGTCCCCATATCAGCAACTGGGACCCTTGAAAGTAGTTGTTTCCTTCTTTGGAGACTGCAGGGATAGTTGGAAACACACCCTCCTCAAAGAAGGACCACAGTCTACTCCTTAAATAGATGCAAGCAATACACATGTTACAAAAGAACAGCTAAAGTCTGCCTTATGTCTCACCTGCGAGCTCTTTCCAAACCTCAGACTTCTGGGAAAATCACATTTGAATCCAAGGACATGATTTCTAAAGTTCATGTTGCTCTTGATGATAAAGAGCTATTACTCAGGAAAATCCTTGCACTGCTATGAAATTCTAGCTCTTTCATTCTCTTTCCAGTGGCTTCGGCTATCTCATGGTGAGTTCTTACTGAACTGAACTCAAAATCCAAATCATTTGAGCTACAGCTGGAAGTGTCAATCTGCTGGAGTGTAGGGAGGCTCTGCAAAGGGATCTAAACAGACTGGACCGCTGGGTAGAGTCCAATGGAATGAGGTTTAACAAGGTCAAATGCCGGGTCCTGCACTTGGGGCACAACAACCCCAAGCAGTGCTACACACTAGGAGAAGTCTGTCCAGAAAGCTGCCTGGAGGAGAAGGACCTGGGGGTGTTGGTTGACAACCGACTGAACATGAGCCAGCAGTGTGCCCAGGTGGCCAAG
>WAAB01012395.1:217897-228213 GCA_013389865.1 Piaya cayana
ACCAGGGGAGATTTAGGCTAGACATTAGGAAAAGATATTTCACAGAAAGGGTCATTGGGCATTGGAACAGGCTGCCCAGGGGGTGGTTGAATCACCTTCCCTGGAGATGTTTAAGGCATGGGTAGATGAGGTCCTGAGGGACATGGTTTAGTGTTTGATAGGAATGTTTGGACTCGATGATCCGGTGGGTCTCTTCCACCCTGGTAGTTCTATGATTCTAACCACTTGTTTTTAAATATCTGCATTTGAAAATACAATATTCCAAGGTAGCAACATGTATTCTCTGTCATACACTTCCTGCCAGGGCCTTCCCACAGATCTCCATGAGGTTAACTGAAAGCTCAATCTAACAGAAGTTAACAATCAAACACTACATTTTATTTCACAATAAAACTCCACAGTTATATAATGGATTATATAACCCACTGCTAGATAATAATTAAAAAATACCCTAGTTTTGGCACCCACAAATTATTGCAGAATCTAGTATTGACTATTTAAACACAGTGTAAAAGAGTCAATTTTTAATAATGTCTTCTTTACAGTAAAGAATGTACAAATGTTGCACTAAATTAACATTCAAGAAACAGTACCACTGCTTGCAAACAGGGAGAGAAATTAACGTGAGCTACTAAAGATCCCATGGGGACACAAGGCAGAGAGAAGAATGGAACTTCAAAATCTGTGGGTTTAGTTAATTCACATAATTATTCTCCCTCATCTGACAGACACAATTTTTGTTGCCCTGTGTACAAATATCTAGAATCAACCTAGGCTTCCCAGAGCTAAACGGTACGATATTTTCAATATCTCTTGCTGAGGTATGTTTTGCGTGCTTCGTAGTCACCAGCAAACTAATGTGATAAAATCCAAATAGAAATAAGTAAATGAGAAACTACATGGTTTCTTTCTGTTTTGTGTTCTTAGAATAAATATTCTTCTATTGTGATCACAGTAGATTAAAAATCTAAGAATTGCTGTCAAAGGTCAACCCTACTTAATAATAATGAACAGGAACATCAAAGACAATCCTCTGTTTTGCAGAGTATTTGCAACACTCCTATTAGACAGCCAATGCAGAAGGACTGTGAACAGTGACTGGGAAAGCAAGGTAAAGGTGAAACAGTTTAGCATAAGTCACAGGCCCTAGCTACCTTCTCAGTTAATGACATAAGGGAACAATCTATAAATACCAAACCAAAAGTCAGATTTAAAAAGCAAAGCTGGAAGAGAACAAAGTTATGGCTTTAGGTTTTCACCGTCCTCCTAAATATAGAAACAAAATGAGAGAAAGTAAAAGGTGCCCGTAGGAGAGAACAACGGGCAAGTAACCCAAGCTGGCATCACTGGCAAAGCAGAGACAGAGGTTGGCATCTCTCACTTAATAAAGCAGATGGAGAAGGATTTTCACCATTTAGCCCTACCCTGCAGGCAAGACCAAAGGATGAGTGTTTGATGCAACAAGATGAACACAATAAGAGAGAGGCTCCAGTGACTGATTGGACTTGAAGGGGAAAACAAAGCTGGAGAAAAGGATTAAAGTAATTGAAATGGTTACACTTACAAGGCACAAGATATTATTTCTACAGAGAAAAGCCCATTGTTAGTGTTGGCGATCAACATCAGGCTACATTTAGAAAACAATTCTAAACAACAACTGTGGGATAATTGGCTCTCACTTCCAAAAAACATTGGCTCTCACTTCCAAACAACACAAGTCAAAATGTGTGCGCCATAAACAAGGTCTATCATGCAAACAGGTCTAGCTCGTCATACTTAAATGCCTGAAACATGTCATAGCAGGGGTAACACATCAGGGTAGGCCATACTATGTGATGACAACATTTAATGAACCAACACAGAAATCCTCTGTCATTTGGACCAGTCACAAGCACAACTGTGGAAAGTGGAAGAACCAACAAAATCAAGAGGTCAACCCCCACTTAGAAATCAATGCAAACATACTTGTAAAGAGAAATCATAATATCTTGGAGCAAACCATACACGTTTTCTCACATGTTTAAGCAAACAAGGCAAAACAAAATAAGGAATTAGCATTTCCAAATGCTCTACATGCCTGGGGCATAAACCAGAGACATTGTTGATATTAGCAGCTGACTAGTATATTAAGCGTATTCTAAAAAATGGCACCTACATTTGTTTGTATTTCTTTTACAGGATATAAGTAAGATGTTACATATCAAAATTAAACATTTTCATATTTGTATAAGAGATTCTGAAGCTCACAAATACAACTTGTGTTCACTTTAGGAAATCAGCAGTAAACTTAAAAATAATACTTCAGCTGTTTTACAGCAGATACAAGGTGTTTAATAAATAAAACTGTAATATATACATGCTAAAATTCTTCTGTAATATGTAGACGATTTTTAGCAACATCAAATTAAGAACACTATCAAATAGATTCTGAAAAAGTTTCTTGAGTAGAACAGGAAGTAGAAACAGTATTTAGTGGAAAACACAACTGGAAAACTAATTATAAGACATAAAAATAATAAAATTGCATAGACAAGTGAATCTATACAGTAGACCTCTGTATAAGCTGTTTCAGCATTGCCTGGATCAAAGTCAAAAAGTGTAACTCTGTAACTTGATATTAATGGAGGTCATCCTAGAATACATCAAGAAACAGAGCCTTTACTCTCTTGGCTTTTTGTTTAAAATGAAAAAGGGAGAGCATTCGGCTAGGATTCCCTAAACACCAATTCTGTGCCATTCTAGCACAGTCATTCTGGCACTATTTAATCTCCTCCAGTTGTCCAGACCTGTGTACTCATGTGCTCTGAAGATGAACACCCCAGATAAAGCCCTCAGTACTGCACTTACACAGAAAAAAATCGCGGAGAATTACAGAGAAATGAAATGTCAGTCCACATACTTCTCAGATCTTATCAGCAGCTAAAAAGAAATACGCCCCTTGTGAAAATAGTTCATTGGTATTGTATTACTCAGATTCCTCTCTGTAATCCTTATCTGCATTTTTGTTGTAATGTTTCCCTTCAATACTCTACATTTATGGTTGCTACACACTAGTGAGACAAAGCTCTATGTAATCAAAACACTGTATATTGCAAGAACATTAAAACAGAACCTGCAATTGATGCATTAAGACATTACAATCATGTCAGATGCTTCTGAACTTGCTAACAGTGCTTTCTTAGGCACAGCAAGCCATACAGACTCAGAAGGGGCTGGCAGCACCAAAGAAAGCCGGAGCTGATTAGAGTGGAACAGGAAATCATGGAAAACTGCTAAAGTTCCCAGTGCTCAACCCACAGCAAGCACAGCTGTAACTCCTTAAAGATCAGTACAAGAAACTCAAGACTTGGCAGTTTTATATGCTCAACATCCTTATATACACGAAGCAGTAATGCAAAAGCTGAATGAAACCGTTCCTCTCTCTAACTCTGGAATATTACCAAATCTAATCAGTGAACGCTCACAGTACCCAAATAAGACAAGAGTTAACACATGTTATTCATGACATGGGTGGCCATCTAGCCATCAACAAAATATATGACTCAGTGATGTTAAAAGAGTTGGTGAGACAGAAAAGAGGAAAAAAGAATCTTTAATACTACATCAATAAAGGTTTGCCTTGGGAAGCTATTGGTGAGGAAGTAAGGACTTCAAAAGGACTGTTAACCTCACATATTTCTGGATAAGAAAAGTCAAAAGATTTTACTAGCCATTTACCCACTCCTACCAAATTTACACAACACTGCTTATACTATGAGACACTAAATGGATGAAACTCTTCCCACACATATTCCTGAATAGAAGTAGCCAGAACTAGGAGAAGCCCTTGTTAGTCTCATCAGCATTTTACTGACTTTGTAAGAAATCAAATACCCCAGAAGTATTAAATTACCCAGAGGTTCCAGACGTCACATCAAACCCTGTCTATGTTAAAAAAAAACACAAAACAAAACAAAACAAAAAACAAAAAACCAAAACAACAAAACAGTTATGCAGTTCAAAGTAAAAAGAGGAAAGAAGTTAGGCAAAAACCTAAGAGAGACTGGGACTTAAGAAACATCATCTACAGATTTCTCTGTAGTGAAAGTCAGTCAAGTTACCTGAAATTTAATGCTCAAATAGTAAGAACCTACTGTACAATACAATCATCTCCTAGAGGACAGACTCCATTTCTGCTAAGGACATGTAAGTTCTCTTGCTGACAGCTACTATTTGCCCAAAACTGAGCACAAAGATTGCACTGCAGAATGCAGTCTGGCATGTTGGCCTCCAGGGAACACAGGAAGCAAAGTGAAAATTTATGAATTGTCAGTCAACAACATATACAGACCTCCTGGAGGAAAAGCCCCTATGTGCAGGGTAAGAAAATAAATACCTCACAACCAATTCGCATCTCTAAGAGCAGCAAGATAACATGCATAGCACTATGAAACCAAACTAGTATCTTCCACAAGCTCACTAGAGACTTAAAAAACATGGTCTCCTCTTGTTACACCACAGACAAGGGTTTTATCCTTGTTACCTGCTCCCTTAGTAGAACAGAAGACAATATTCCTGCATTCTATTGCCACAGGTTACTACCATAGGACAATCTCTCATTGAGCTGTTTCCTAAGAACAATTTCTGCTGCTATATGAGTCTTGTAAGCAAAAAGTGTTCATAACCAGTGGTGCTTCCTCATTTCTCCAGTCATGCTACAGCATTAATGTTACATCTCCACAGTTATCACTCAGCTTCCTGCTGCCTTTATGCATTGCACATTACCCAAGCCTGTGCAAAGTGGACAGAAGCTACTACCTGCTCAGAAGAGGACTATTTCTATAACAATTCTGCAGTGTGAAAAGTGAGCATGCACAGTATCAGGCAGTGGAGAATCAGGTTTGTTGGTTTTCCAACTCCCTCAAAGAAAAACTCTAAACTCCTGTGACCACAAGTACATTGAATGTATGTGCTGAAGAGTTAATTTCTTCCTCACTGGAAGAAATTAACTCTTCAACACATACATTCACCACTTCACCCTATGAGCATAAAACTCACATGCTAGGGAGGAAAAAAGTGCTTTAAAAACACAAGTCAATAATAAGAACAGAAACTGTCACTGGAAGATTGTAATGAGCAAAGAGAGTTTCTTGAGTAAACAAATGAAGGCATCAGATCCAAACACAATATAGGCAAACTCTTCATTTTCAGTACTTCCAACAAGAGCTAGTTCCATGGAATTAGGAGTGCCGGCACTGCTCATAATAGTATGCAACAGGACTAAAGAACATAGCATTAAAAGTAAACAAGGAAAATTCCACGTACTAAAATAGACAGCACTGTCAAATGAAATGGGGAAAAAACATATAAATATAGCAGGGTTTTTTACTCAAGGAATATAGAAATAGTTTATGTTTACACTCAGAGAAATGTCTCGTGTTTCAGACATCCTTTGATGGGAATTAAATCCAGTAAATTTCTTCCTTCAAAACAGATCTTTCCTAGTACCTTGTCTTGACAAAAAGGCAATCTAGTTTAGTCATTTGTATAAAAATATTTTTAATAACAATGACATTTGATTTTATGTACATATCAGCATCAAGGAGATGTACTTGGCTGACATGCATTGAATATCTCTAAGTTTGTCTTTCCTGATTCACAGAAAGCCTTGGCTCTGTCATTGTGCTCCCTCTTGGAATTGACATTTGATAATAAAGAGCCACAACCTGCAATGGTGAAGTGAATCTTCATATCACAGAGGGCATATCTCCAGCCAATACAACAGAAATTACACCAAAACCAGTGTAAATTATTATACAGATGAGACTTTAATACAGATCTCACATGGTATGTTCATATTAGCCTTTCAGTTCAAATAAAGAATAAGTTTTTGATGTGAACCTCCCAAAATCCTTTGCTGATTGAACATCGAGCAGCCTTTGAGCACAAGTGCTAGTTTCCTTTCTGATGAAACTAAACCAGAGGATGCGCACAAAATGTACACATAGCACAGCCCAACAACTAAAACATGCTCAGTCTCAGCTGTTGCACCTAAATCTTTAATTGCAGCTTTATTTTTTTAATAAAAGAGATCTTTCCATCATCAGATGGAAAAACTCCATTGCAACACAAGGATTTTTATTTTAAAAGATGTAAAAATGATTTTCAATTAGAAAAGGAAAAATATTTGGACCGTCTGTAAAATATTTTCCCTAATCCCAAGAGAATGAGACTCAAGATTATTTCATTACCTAAAAAACAAGGAAACAGATTTACAGATGGACTAAAATACATCCCACCTCTGCAGACCTGAGAGCCCAAGGCTAGCTTAATTAGAAGCAAATAAAGAATTGAGAGGACTGAACAGAACTGCAGGAAATTAACTCACATACCACATGCGCTAGCAGGCCAAAAGCCAGAGTAACCACAAATTACTGAACTGACACAGCACTTGGAGAAGGGACCAAAATTCAAATATACCCAGGGCACTGGCAGCTCACACACACTAAGCCTGTACACACAGCCAGAGATGTTGTGTTGGTTTCTCTCCAGTTACGCATCCTGTGAGCATCTGCCAGGCTGTTCCCAAGTGTAGCCAAATACACCAATGAGGCCGCACAGTTTCAGCAGTCCAGATATCACAAGGGTGCTAGAGGCAGAGCAGAAAAAGGTATGTATGACTGTTGGACAGAAAGAGGAAAGCAAAGCAAAAACTTCCAAAAGCTAGTTTTACAAAAACTCCTACTTCATTTCCTAAATATAAACTGATCTTTTTCCTTTCAATGAATGCCAGAGGCAGTGAGCAATCTTAGTTATACTCAAATGCCTGAAGACAACTAGGCTTTTTCAGTTGAGCAGCAATCTGGATGACCAGTCCCATGCTACAACACCTGGTGTCAGCGAAGAAAAAGCGATGACAAATCTAACGCCTATTTTGTGCTACCAAAAGCTCATGTATTCACAGCAGCTACTTTGTTTACTAAATAAGCAAAAGGAAAGGACAGTAAAAATGAAACAGTCCACTGAAGAGCTCCTGAAATCTTTTAGGATGTTGGTTAAGTTTTAGAAATTTACACACAAGTCAAGATTTTTTTGCTGAAAAGAGCAGCTGGTGGTCCCAGTCATCTAATTGGCAACAAGGGCAGCGTTCTAGGGCAAAATGACCTGTCTCACCCACTCGACTCCCAACCTATGACACATGAAAAGGAATACAAGTCTGCTTAGCCAGATCTCATGCACAGAGGGCAATAGTGATGCTCTTGCACCTGACCTATGGCTCATGATCAGACCAGCTCAGGTCATGTCGAGTGCTGTATTAACAGAGAACTGCTCTCTTGCTCATGTACAAGCCTTAGGCAGTGTCTACCAGCTGAAATACAATCCTGCATGGACATGGCACTGCTCCCCCTTTACGGAGAGCAGAAAGGGTCATAGGAAGATAGACTCCTAAGATGGTAGGAAAAAAATTAAGTATATTGGAATTCATTGTGGAAGGAGGGGCAGAACAGTAGGCAAAGGAACTTTCAGGGATCATGACACAATCAAAGGACACAGTATTTCATAGATAACACATCAGTTACAAAGGTCTAATGTATCTCTTCGCTGTAGAGAACAAATAAAGGCAAAAAAATCCTATTGAACCTACTCTACTACTTCAGATTTCAGAAAGCTTGGCAGCACAAGTAGAAGAAACTGAGTGTCTCTGGCACTACCGATGAGAAGCCGCCTTTATTTTCCTTAAACATGCAGTTAAGGGAAAGGAGGAAGCTCTGCTTAGCAAGCAAGCCTCACATCTAGAACCAAAGGCAGCAGACCAAGTATTAGGAAGAGGCAATGTGGTAAGAAGTCACGGTGCTAGCACCTGAAAAATGACACTAACTCACATACATTGCCAGTGTGATTGAGAAGGGAAATAATTGCTTACATAGTAGTGAAGAATAAAAGGAAAAGTAGGAGAGGAAAAGGCACTTTGAGAGCACAACGCATATACAAAAAGGTATACATTGCTACACATGGCAGGAGAAAATTAACCAACTGAGGCTACAAAAAGGAGAAATTAAGATAAAGGAAAAGCATCAGTTATCAAATTACGTAAATTCCTGCACTTAATTCTGTAATATGCATCCACTCAGGCTATCTATGCAAGCTCTGCCATAAATACAGAGTTGCACCATGCCACTCATGAATTCAGCTTTTGATTAGAGCTACTAGAGCTTCACAAGCAGACATTGGGTCTTGGCCACTTGTAGCCTGAAGAAGGGGAGAGAAAGTGAAGGAAATAACTAATTCAGCCAAGTATAAAAGGCTGAATTCAGCCTCAAAAAAGAACTTTACCAAGTATTTGCCCTTGTTAACAGTCTTCAGACTATGCCAAAATACTATTTGGGCTATTTTGGTCTTGGATTATGTTCCCTGTTGAATTTATTATGTATTGGAGAGATTGTTCTGCAATATTTAAAATAAATATGATTTCGGCATTTATATTTGAGGATGCTTGGGAACTTTCTGGGGTCTTCAGAAACAATAGATTTTACTTCTTTCTAGAACTCTTAAAGGGGTTATTATTACAAAACACAGTGTTACAATTTTATCTAATCTGTGGTTCTTCAGGAACAGAACAGTTTCAGATTCACAACAGCACACACATCACAGGATAAATACTGGACCATTTCAATAGCTAAAAGACACCTTTTATCTATAAAATGTTCTAAAAAGGTACAGCTAGGAAGGAAAAAACAGACTTATGACTAGGTTATTACAACCACATTTTTAACCATGCCTTGTAAATTGAGCATTTTTGTTGTAAAAACATCCACTAAAAGCTCAGAGATACGCATCAGTTTATTGTACACAACAGTAAACATATGTATTTTAACTTGTACAAGACCATTAATCACAGCACAGTCAAGCTATTAAAGCAAAAAAAAGTCAACATCCGGATTTCTCCAAAAAGCCAAATCCTGTGGATACTGTTGACTGATTACAAAAATACATGTTATTTGAGAAGGTTCACTAAAAATAGTTCTGTTACTCTTTAACTCCTAATATCCATGTTTAAATGTTTTCACCACCAAATTGCCAGTGCTCCAGGAAATTATTACTGGAAAAAGGCTGTAATAGACACACTGTTTGGGGGGAGGGCAGGGAAAATTACCTACCTGTTACAATGACTTTCTTCTAAGTAAAAAAACCCATTCTCCCACTGATAAAGTAGCAAGAAAATTATTTGACCCTAACACAACATGGAGACAATGCCATGAGACACATAACATCATAATACCAACCATGTAAAGACAAGGGAGATGTTGCTAATTTCATTTCCTATTCACTCCTTGAAACTCAACAACAAATCTTTTGAGTCCTTCGCTGTCACCAATGAGTTGGCATGAGCCCTAATACAAACATGGCAATAAGTCTTCCCAAGTATATTCAAATTCATCTCTTCTTGTCCTCATTCACAGCTGGGATGATGGAATCCCCAAGCTATTGCATCCACTCCATCACTATACTACCACATCTTAAAGAAAAAATGAACTGTCTACAGAATCACCATTTAAAGGTTCCCTTTACAAATTTTGCCCTCGACAACGTGTTAGCCACTTGCCATCTCTGAAACACGTAAGAGCCACCAAGCTGCCAGCAAGAGAACACTAATTTAATTCCTGTTGTGGTTTTACCAGTCTTGTCAGTACACTTTAATAATGAGCCCTAAGATATTAATCTACTAGAAATTACCTAGTTTGAACCTATCAATATTATTCATGTTGCAAGATCACCTAGAAATCACACTATGAAGTGACTTCCATTGTTCCAGACACCTTAATTAACTGCAAGCAGAGTAAGTAAAAACCAATAAGTTATTTTGGACCCCATAACCCCCCAGTATTTAAGGGCAAGGATGCCCATGAGGGCTGGGAGCTCTTCAAAAAGGAGATCCTAGCAGCTCAGGAGAAAGCCATCCCCGTGTTCTGGAAAAGGAACCAGCAGGGGAAAAAAACAGCTTGGTTGAACAGAGAGATCTTGAGTGACATCAAGAAGAGGAGGAATGTTTATGGGTTCTGGAAGAGGGGACAGGTCTCTGGGTTGACTACAGGAGGGAAGTGAGATTGTGTAGAGAAAAAATCAGAGGGGCTAAGGCTCAACTAGAAATCAAATTGGCTAAGTCTGTGAAAGATAACAAAAAATCTTTCTATAAATATATAAATGTTCAATGTCTTTATCAATGACCTGGATGAAGGCATTGAGTGCTCCCTTAGCAAGTTTGCAGATGACACTAAGCTGGCTGGAAGTGTCGATCTGCTGGAGGGTAGGGAGGCTCTGCAAAGGGATCTAAACAG
>WAAB01012395.1:238684-260360 GCA_013389865.1 Piaya cayana
AAAAATCTTCACAGAAGGGGTCATTAGGCAATGTAATGGTCTGCCCAGGGAGGTGGTTGACTCTCCTTCCCTGGAGATATCTAAGATGTGGGTGGATGAGGTACTGAGGTGCATGGTTTAGAGATTGGTGGGAATGGTTGGACTCGATGATCTGGTGGGTCTCTTCCAACCTTGTGATTCTATGATCCTATGATAACAAACTAATCAAATTAAGGCTTGGTGTCAGGTTGAAGCAAATGAAAGATTCATATCTTCACTTATTTTCTCCTTCCTCAGAAATTATTAGCATGTACTGAAAATTTAAAATACTTTAACATCTAGAAACACATTTGCTTTATCAACACATATCAATATACACTGATATAAGAATTACAATACAAAGAAAATATTAAATATCTTTAGGGAACTATGAAATGATGAGGAGTTTTTTATCAAGAAGAAAGATTTTGTATAATTGGAACATACTTCTGGAAAATGTGACCTCACCTACTCTGTGGAACAGCAAAGAGAATTACTTCATGAAACTAAAATTACTCAGGAGAGTTATTCAAAACGATATGAGGCTATTTCTCTCTGATGCATAGCAAAGACTAAACATATTACTCCATTCTTTAAGAAGAACACAAAGGAAAATAAACACAATATAGTAGTTACATTTTCAACAAATATGATTTACAATTTCCAAAAAGTTTTGGGTCTCATTAGAGCAGTTTTATTTCAGTAACTTGTAGCTTACTGTGCCGCAGTAAAACCGAGCAGCAAGGGGTCTGGACCCAACACCCAGCATGGAACCTCAGAGATCAAAAGATCAGGGCAACAGGTCTGGTTCTCCCAGGAGTAGTGCTGCACAGGACACAGATTTGCTATGCATTTTCTGGGGAGAATCAGGGTCCCAAGAACAGGATTCAGAAATGCCAGTTTCAGAGCACATATACAGAGAAATATGTTCTGATCCTGACACTGTTATTGCAAGGCAAGAGCTTCAGCCAGAGCTTGATGTAACAATCCTTGAGGTAACCTCCCTCAACTCAGCTACACTGAAGAGGGCCAAGACCTGAAAATTTAAAATGTTGCCATAGCAAATCCACACAGTTGAACATTCACTAAAGAAGCAACAGGAGCCTATGTCCTTCCCAGGCAGCACATCTGCCTCAACGCCACACAGCTACTCCTACTCTCTAAATCTTTGACATACCACTGAACTACTACTTGGTCCAGATGCTGGGTCACTAAACACCAGTGTCTGAGGTCCTTTATGGACATCATCTTCCACATTCCAAGAAAAACAGTAGTATAATTATCACACCGCAAGCAATTCTGCTCTAAGTAATAATAAACAATCCAGGCACCTACTACTGAGGCTCATGGTATTATATGTGAATCAATAGCTCCTCATGGTGAAGATAGGAGAGTTTTTCCATACATTGTCTTCTCCTGCCTATGACCCTCTCCAACCATGAATCTTTCATCAAAGGGAGTACTCAAGCCCCTCCAGAAGGATCTCCCCCTCTCCCAGCAGGTCAGTAGTCATCCAAGACGCTGGCAACACAAGGGTAAATCCTCTGATACACATTAAAAGTAACTTCTGTGAATTCCTTAATCTACTTCACCACTGAGAAACTAAAAACGGAGGGTTAACACTGGGGAAAAATACATTAGCCAGAACTGGGCCAGGTCACTTCTTTCAGCAATATCCCTGGCTTAAAAAGACTGTGAGCTCAGAGCAACAGAGCACGCCTTCAACAGCTTTGAGAAACATATCCCTATTTTATAAATAACAGGCTAGAACTATTTTCATAATATCTAAGTGGAAAAACTCCCACCATCATCTATAAGAGCAAGACTGGACCAAATGTTGTTGATAGTTAAACAAACCTATGACTCAAACATAAAAACTAGGAAAAAGGCTGCCAACACTTAACATTTATATTATTTTAGTTTTGCTGCATCAAACAGTATAGATAAAATCCAGAGACTGTTCCTTTTTTGAAGAGACATTTCTGACAGGTTGCATTCTGGGATTGGTTCTACTTGTCAGTGTTTACTTAAAATGGAAGGGTAGGGTCACTCATAAGGAAAAAAAAAATCATGCATTCTAAATACACATGCAAAAAATATGAATTCTCTGATACTTTATGGTCAAACATCTGCTACGCTACTACTTTTCTTCAATTATGGGATTCTCAAAGCAGCAATTATATCTATTTCCCTCAGAATCTGAGGGACATAATAAGTACTACCAGAAATATACACAATCTCTCTACATATATCTGTATGTTTTGCCAGTGTAGAAACACTGGAACTGGGAAAGGACACTGACTAAATTTGGTAAACCTCCAGTTTGTCAGCTCCCTAAACTGAGCACTTTCTAACACTTAATCCTATTTGTTACCTAGGAACCTCTTTCTTTGAGGTGGAGACCATTTTCAATCTCTACTGCCTTCTGGAAATCCAGGTCACACTGTGTTTCATGTTTCTCCTCTACCTGTCACCAAGACAGGCATGAAAGCTAACTCCCTCCTTGTAAGGAGATTAAAGGAAGTGAAAACTTTCTCTTTGACCCAACACCTTCAAATCTTGGGATATATTGAAAGGGAAAACTTTTTTTTCCTTCCTCAATAAAAAACTCTAACCCTTTCTGTGCTGTTCCTCTTTGCTGTGTAAATCAGACTGAACCTGGAAACTTGACATCCTGGCATTTTGCCCAGACCTAAAGAAGAAAATAGGGGAGATCATAAGGTACCGAAAAGCCTCCTGTTCATCATCAGAACTGTTCCAACCCTGAACAAGCCAACCAGATCTATGCCAAACTCATATCTGAGCCAAAGTGGTCAAATCCCAGAAAATCCAATAAACAAGCAAAGCTCTATCCATGTCTCATAGGGTTTTCCATCCCATGGGCATGGGTTAGATAGAAGACCTACAGAAAGAGATGCTCTTCGTATCCTGGAGTCAACACTGGCTCAGACTCCACAAATACTGCTACTCCTTAGGGTTTCCTGTTCCTGCCCCACAGAATCATGGATTTTTTTTCCATTTGCACATCCCATGTTGAAATGGAAAGTGAGCAGACAGGGTGTGCTCTGGCCATTGGGTCACTTAGGAAACAATGGTTTGAATTTCCATGGACAGAAGAAAGAATGAACCCTGAATTTCAAACATCCACAGAGTTTTTTAACCACTGTTAGGCTCTCCCCAGGTTAATAAAGAGCCCTTCAGAGCACTAGTTCAGGGAGCAGAGCTCCAGGAGGAGTTCTAAGAGCACAAGGTAAATCACTAAGCACATCCAGAGAGAAAAAACACTTTAAGTTTTGTCCGTGCTTCCATTTTATTAGTTCACTGGGTCTCAAGCCTGGGGCGTATAATGGGAAGGGAGGAATACAGGACATAACTGAGAGGATGATAAAGCAATAAATGGTTTCCTGTACCTCTTGCTGGGAGGGAGGAGTCACTCCCTCTCATGTTAACCACATCCCCAGACCTTAAAAGACAAAAAATCCAGGCAGTGCTGTCCTCTGGTTTTAAGTGGGCATCAGCAATGTCAAGGAAGGGATCTGCCAGGGCTCTTTAGAGAGAGTGGTTCATAAATAGAGGCATCTGAAACACATCCGATAGGAACACTGATTTAAAGCATGCAATAACTATCAAGCTAATACCGAACACCCACCAGGATCACCTGTACAGACCACTTCAGAGGCAGCTCTGAAAAGTATCTCTGCCTCTGGGCAGAATCCAGGTGCAAATGACCAGATCATGCAGCCAATATCTGAAAGCTAGTCCTTGGTCTTTAACACATCCCTCTGACAAAGCTCAGCACAGCAGCATTACAACTCCCTGGTCTGATCCCATGCAGCAACAGCAGTGCAGTGCCAGGAGAATCACCATCAAACAGTGCATATTGAGTTGCACTATTTTGATTATAGGATGACTCACACTCCCACAGCTTCTTGGCTAAAACAAGACAAATCAGAACTGCTGATATTCCCCTACTGAGGGAAATTGTTCAAATATTTTTGATGTGATTTAGGGCAGCCGCCTATCCCTTTTTCTCAGCAACAAGGCTTGGTCACAATGCAGAGGGAGCAGATCTGGTAATGAATTCCTCAGAAGTGATGAGGCAGTGGTTTTAATAGTCTAACTATACATTTTCTATTCCATGCTTGGGATGATTGTGAGTTTCTGAGCAGCAACATCTTGCAAATTTCTTACCTGGAGAGGCTGGTGACAAGCAGCTCTCGCCAGGTATTTCCGTCAGCCAGGCAGCCAGTCCAGCAATTGGGAGAACAAGAGCCAAGAGCTCACCAGGGACCAGCTACCTCGCATAACCTCCTCTAGCACAAAAACCTGTCACAGCTTGCACAAAGCAAGATGAGACCAGCAGGAATCATAACAGCCACAAACAGTAGGACAGATTTTAACTCAGAAGCTAAGTAATTTAATCAAAATGATGCCACCAAGTGTGAGAAGCTGTCTGCTCTTCTATGAGACATCTCCTTGCCATCACACACACCTCTTCATAAACACAGCAGATATCAGAGTAAAATAAAAAGACGAGGAAGAATAATGTGGTATAATAAGATCTTTATAGACAAAAAAGGACACTATTAGTTTCTGGGAGCATTTTGAAACATGTAAACTCGGTATCTTTCCAAGTAAACAAGGGCAAACCTAAGAGTAAGACCAGTCAAGTACAAATAACTACACAGCCAAGAAAGGGAAGCAAAAATCAGATTTCTCATGATATGAAGACATTCACTGAGATTAAACTGCAGGTTCTCCTTGCAGGTTCAGTAACATTTGCTCCACATAAAAACTTGCCATTTTAATTTTAGCTTACTTTTTAGCTTTCTTTTTAGAAAGTTTGGAATAGGACTGGAAAGCATATAAAATAAGTTGTAGGTTTAAACTTCCCTGTAAATTTTCTCCTATCAAAGCACTAAACTTCAGACATAACAGGATAAACAGGCATTAATAATGGTTTTATTTTTGAATTTTAGGCATATGTTTACTTCAATATAACAGAAATGCCCTCAGACAAAATTTACAGTAGCAGTTTCCCAGACCAATTAAGATTTATTCCACACATATCTTAAATTACCTAGTTTTACTTTGTTGTATTTTGAAGGGCTATATATTTTTTTCTAAAGAAACAGCTTTTATACACTACTTGAAATGAAACAAATAATAAGTTCACTAACACAAAACTTGACAATTCATTAAAAAAAAGTATCATGTTACCTTTTATTTCCTAAACTGAACTTATTTCCTCATAAAGGAATAAGAATGTTTATGAAGTGGTCTAGGAATAAGTCTGCTATTATTTATGGAGTGCAGTCACAGAAGGAGGTTGTCATCCTGCCTTTAAATAGCCACCTTAAGAGTGCTCCATATCATCATGTACAAAATGGAATCTTATAAATGTTTACAAAGAAGCTAATATTTTGTGGCTTAAAATACCTGAATTTTGCTGAGCCAAATTAATGATCATTCCTGCTCCCAAAGTAACATATCACATATGATTCACTAAAAGGCAACATGCAGTTCAGTATCAAGTAAGCGTCAAAGAGTTTTCCAAGGTGAGCATGAGACAGGGGAAAGAAAGGACACATTCTAGATATCAACTGCCATGTTTAGCAAGGGCCTGGAACTTTGCAATCTCAGCAGGAGATTCTCCTCCTCTTCCTGCTGTCTTGTTTTTTGACAAAGTGAATTGCTGAGCTTGGCAGGACAGGAAAATCACGTGTCAACTCAACACTCCATGGAGATCTCCAGCCAAAATTAAAAAGAAGAGCTGGAAAACTCCAGATCATAAAAACAACTTCCAACCAACCTCCAGAATCCTTGTAAACAAGGTTCAGCAGTGTAAAATAAAAAGGAACAGATTTAATGGAGAGTTCAGGAATCAACTCTAATTTTACAAGCTGGTTCTACCAAACTGTTGAACCAAACTGACTAGTTCACAACCATGACATGCAACAAACTTTTAGAAAAATAACATATTGTCTTGTGGAGCTATTATAGCAGGAAGAAAACTGTTTGGCCATTGAGAGAAGAAGTTGTTAGGGGTATAATACAGTTTGGCATTAAAAAGCAAGCGACACTTCATTTCAAAAGGAAGAGTTACCTTCCGGAGGAGTTGCAACACTGCTCCCAAGTCCCAAAACAGCAATGCTGTGGTTCCTTGGTTCCAGCATCATTGCAAACTCTTCTCCTCTTTCCCAGTGTGGTACTTTCACAGGCTCCAGATGCACATTTTCCAGCCCATCTTCCTTTAGGGCACTGAACATATACTTGATGGCTGTATCTAGATTTTTTGAACCGCTGAGTCTTGGTCCAATGGTATCAGTAAAAACTGCTAATCTTTCATAGGATCTGTTCTGAGCTTTTCCGTGAACAGCAAGATCAATAATAGCTTTAGCAATATCAGTATAGCCAGCTATCTCATTTTTAATGTCGTCAAATGTTTTCAAGTAACTGTCACTTCTTCTCAAAGATTTTCCAGCATACTGTGGTAATAAATTAATGAAAAATATTAAGAATCCGTATTTCATTTTTTCGGGTTTTTTTTTCTTTTCCACGGATGTCCTGTTGAAGAGACAAAAAGAATAATAAAAAAAATATTAAAAACAAATACCACTATCAGCCATACTTTTTGTTATTTGGATTGGCAGACAGACCAAAATGAGAAGGAATCAGTTTATCATGAAAATGCTTTGATCAGAACTGGTAGGAAAGTAAACTCAATTTGGAGGCCCAACTATTGAAAGCAAATGAAAAAGATATTTAGACCACTGGACACAACCTTTGTTGCAGTCTTCAGAAATATCCTTGGAATGCTGCATCTCTCTAAATAATCATATCCTTCACTGAATCAAAACCCAGGGCTGCTCCCATCCAGGAGTTTTGTATCTCCTTTCTGTTAAGAGCAGGATTTACCAGAAGTGCCAAATAAAATGTCTTCACACAAAACATCTGGACAAAAATATTTCTTAGGCTGTTCATGAATAAAATTGTTTCTTAATGTCCATCTTCATAATTACAAAACCACTTACTGTTGCACTAGAAAGATGTCAGAACAATTTTGATCCAATGCCCTCAGGAAGAAAATATGAATTTCTGCATTGCATAAATCCATGGCTACCAAAGAAACACAGTTCCTTACTGTTTTATCTCTTAAGGACTAACTCCAATAGCACTGCAGAGATGCGGTGCCAGGGATGCTGTTCCTGTGTTGAATATCAGGATTTCTCTTTGTCAATGCTTCATAGTTTATCCATCTTATAATTTTTAAGATCTTACAAATTTTCAATCCCATAAAAGCCACAGATTGTCTATGCTATTAATTGAACTGACAAAAACGCCTTTGGAATCAGTTGGAGTAGTTGCAAATATCTGATAACATATGAATTACGATTATCCAAATCCAAAATATAAGAGTCTTAATTGATATACACAAAAGGAAATGTAATTGTTTCATTTTCCTTTGAATATAAATCAGGCTGCAATTTGCCCTCCAACTACACACAGATCTCCAGCTCCTCATATTTATTTCCCGTGTTGCGTATATTAACATACAGGCACTTAGAAGCACGGATTCATCCATGGAAACAGAAGAAGCAAGCCACTTTTGTGAAAGTTCTTTGATCAGCTCCCAAGAAGAGAGGTTGGCCTATCAGGCATGCATTCGTAAGATGTTATCTGAAATGTCGTCTGTGCAATGCGGAATTAAGACATTGAAAGAGTGAAAGAATTAAAACACATTTCTAGAATCTATAAACCACATGAAGAAAATTTAAAAAACAACCAACAAACACACCCACAGACTTTTTGGAGTCACCAAGCCTAGCTCATATGATTATGCACGCAAACTGCCAGACTTTCATAGGCCTTCAGGGGTCTTTTCATAAACAGCAATTTAAACAACAGCTTTAGCAATATAAGAATACAAAACTATTCTCTTCAACTATTCAAATGTCCCCTACACTTGAGATCAAGTCAGTAATAAATTGTTCACAGTGAAGTGTCATTTTCCCAAAAGAACAACAAAAATCATTTGTGATTTCATCTACGAGTGATAAATCTATCACACAGACTTCCTCTCTCTCCACAAGACAGACAAGGCAAAGGTCTTAACACAACCAGGAACAGAAGACACGGGTTATCTCAGGACATGGACAGAGAACTGTAAAACGCCTTTTATAGTCTGAGTAAGTGTTTGTTTGTGGTCATACTACACAGAGGGTAATGATGTGGGGGTTTTGCTATGCTCTATATTTTTCCCATGTTCCTTCCCTTTGGACCAGCTAATTACATGCTCACAGACATCCTCTGCTAGGGACATCAGTAATTTTCTCAGGATGACCATGCTCGTTCCATGATTTTTAGCACCCTCATCATCCATAAAGAAGCAAGCAAGATAATCCAATTTCTGCCATAAGAAAACTTTTTGGTGACTGGAGTAAACAACTTCTTAGAGTTAGTTTCAAGAAGTTATGGTTGGAGCTTTGTTTGTTTAACGGTTTGCAAAATCTACCAGACAAAGTTGATATATTTTGTTGTTAAACAAAAAAGTCAGGTAGAATGTTTAATTAGCACTGGTCACCTCAAGAAGCCCTGAGTTATTAACTTGATGCATTTTTTCAATGGAAAAATGAACCACAATTATCACATTTCCCTTAACTAAGAAATGCTTGCTTTGCTCTTCCTGGTCCCATTCAAAATCAGCAACATCCTCACTCCAAAGGCTGCCCCAGAGGAACTGTGTCAAGAGCTTCACTTTTTCCAGGAATTTCCCACTGAAAACTGAGAACAAATATGTTTCCACAGCTTTTGTAGATGTAACATACTCCTGCCATGCACAGAACCTCACAACCTGCCACCGTGCTGTAAGAGAAGTATAACTGAATTCAAACCTTGGGCAAGGACACAAGAATGGGAACATGATTTATTGTGCTTTCCTTGAATAGCACAGCATAATCTGTCCAAAAGCTAGGAGCTTTCAGAAATAATTCCCTGCTAGGTAAAATAACATCATAGTCATTTGGACTGCAATGCAGGAATCACTGTACCACCAATTCTGGGAAAGAATACCACATCTGTTGTCTCAGTCTCTGCAACATTAAGCTTATCACCCCAGTGAATCATATGGGAGAAGAGACTATGAATTTTGTACATCTCACTAGTTAAGACTCAGCAAATGACAGCACAGTGCCAGCCAAATTAAAACAACAAAACCAAAAAAAACCCAGGACAGTCACAATTGTTCAATGCATTTAATTATTTAGTGAATTTCTTTGACAGAAGTTAGAGCAAAATGAGATAGGAAGAACACACACTTTCAGGATGCACAGCCCTTTCTCATTCCATGGCTCTTAAGTACAAAATAACCATTTTCACAACTAGGGATAAGAATCTCTTGCCCTTCCAGGAAGCAAGGATGCTCATTCCAGAGCTACAGTCCCTCTACTCTATTTCACTGTCCCTGTAAATCTTGCATGTGTGAGAAGGCCACAGACTGGTCCCGTTCCAGCCTTGCCTGCAGCCTCATGTTTAGGATATTGTTCTCAAGGATGAAGCTCTGAAGATCACATAAAACTGACAACTCTCACCTTCCACTCCTTCAAAGGGACTTCTAAGCACTGACATAACAACCTCAAAGTGGGAGATGCCATTGCTCTCCTTCCCATTTTGAGCAGAAATGAAAGTCATTCATGTATTAGACACTGCAAGTTTATGCCAGATGAAATTGGTTTCTTCAGAAACTTCAGCAGGGCTCATGGATACATGAAAGGTGATGCCATTCTAACTTCAGGAAGTGCAAGAATTAAGATGTAGGGAACTACAAGCCAGTCAGCATCATCTCAATCACTGGCAAGATGACAGGAAAAAATTCTCCTGGAAATTGTTTCCAAACATACGAAGAACAAGACAGTGAATCAGAATGGCTAGCACAGATTTACCAACGCGCCTAGTACAAAATTACAGTCTTGGTAGATGAGAGGAGAGCAGTGGATGTTGTTTGCTTTGACATTAGGAAAGCATTTGACGGTCTCCCATAAAGTCTTAGGGAAGCTGATGATGAAGTATGGGCTGGATGAGGAGACAGCGAGGTAGACTGAAAAATAGCTGAACAACCAGGCTCAGAGGGTTTTGACTATTCATACAACATCTGGCTGGTGGCCAGTGACTAGTTGTGTCCCCTAGCAGTCAATACTTGGTCCAGTACTCTTCTACAGGGAGATTAATGATCTGGATGTTTGGACAAAGTACAGCCTGAACGGAACCAACTTGCAGATGATATGAAGTTGGGAGGAGCAGCTGTGTACACAACAGTTGTGCTGCAACTCAGAGTGAATGGAGAGATAAGGAAGCAACCCTATGAAGTTCTATAAGAGGAAATGAAAAGTCCTGCACGTCAGGAGGACTAACCACTGTGCACCAAGACAAGCTGAGACCATCCAGCTGGAAAGCAGCTTGGCAGATAAAGACCATGGGGTCCTCATGGATAAGGCGTGCGTGTGTCAGCAATGCAACATCATGGTAAAGACCAACAGGTTGGTGGGATGCACATTAGGAGAAGTGTTGCCAGCAGGTGGAGAGAGGTGTTCCTTACCCTCTCCTCAGCTGGTAAGGCCACACCTGGAGTGCTAGGTCTATTTCTGGGCTCCCCAGTATAAGAGAGACATATACATACTGGAGAGAGTTCAACAGAGGGCCATGATGATTAATGGACTGGAGCACCTCTCCTGTGAGGAGAGGCTGAGAGAGCTGGACTGTTCAGCCTGCAGAAGTAAAGACTCCAGGGGCTAGAGAGGGAGATGGAGGAAATATAGGATAGGAGGGAACAAAGACAGACAGGTTCTTTTCAGTGGTGCCCACTAATACAAGAGTCAATGGGCACAAATTCAAACATATGAAATTCCATCTGAACAGAAAAATGCACTTATTTTAATGTGAGGGTATTCAAACATTGAAAAAGGTTGCCCGAAGAAGTTATAAAGTGTCCATATGGAGACCTACCTGGACACAGGCCTGGGCAAGCTGCTGCAGTTGACCCTACTTAAAAGAGAAAGGGTGGACTAGATGAGTTCAAAAGATGTCTTCCAGCCCAAACCTGTGGTTCAGAATACACACATAAACATAGGCTCAAAGGATTATAAAAATCAAGAGAGAAAGGTTCTAGGTATGCAGAAGAAAGAGAAATTAAAGGCAGGAAGTAAGTCTCTTCCAGGTCCAATGAATATGAAAGAGAATGAAATGTACAGCACAATACTACATTGGTAGTGCAGAGTTGGTAGTGAGGACTGTGTCATAAGATATGCTTAATATTAGCTAAGCAGCTACTTTAAGAATGCTTCCACCTATTGTCTGATACATTTGTCTGTAGCTAACTGCTATCTTTGATGTTAAAGGGCAAGATCATTGCCATCTTCACTTTTTATGGTGCTCTTATATAAAAGGGCTTTAGCACAACCCATTCCGTAACTAGGCTAACTGGTGTTACCACCATTAAAATCATTACAACAGAAATTATTTAAATGTAGATGGAAAAGAATGAGAGAAAAGAGAATAAAAAAAACCCCAAAACTCTCAGAGAAGAACATTGTCTCCAGCAATTAGATAACCGAAAGAAGAGCAGAGGGAACAGAAATAGGATAAACAAAGCTAGATCAATGTGGCTTCTTCAGTGTGGCAAAGTTTTCCCCAAATCCCAGTTGAAAATACAGACAAAAGGATACAAAGAGTTCACAAGAGTCAAAGTTATGGGAAATAAAGAAAGAAAACAATAAATCAAGGATATTAACCATTTAATTGCTACTCTTCTAAATCTGCAGAATATCTACCAGTTTCCTAAACATGTACCATTTTATTTTCCTCCAAGGAATGTAAGAAACCTTGAAATCACACACAGTGGTTTTGATAACATGAGAATAGACTGAAAAGCCCCAGGGTAACAAATTCACATGCTGCAGAGTGATGTCTGATACATTTAATATCATCTAAAAGAAAGTTTGTTGTGACAGCTGTGGAGTAGGATGGCTGGAAGGCGAGGTGGACTTGCAAAATCAGGAGGAGATTTCTGCCTAAAAATAAAATCATAGAGTTCTTCTATCACTTAGAAAGGTAAGTGGAGGTTGGAGTGGGAAAATTTTATGATCTTGAGGAGTGAAGCAGAAAAGCAGGCATTACTCGAGGACTGCTTTTCCAGAACTGTCAGGATTCCTCATCTGGGAGAATGTTTAATCAGTTGGGAAACCTTGGCTTTGGGAACACTCACAGTCAAAGTTAAAATTTACATTACAAAGACCTTAAAATGAGCCTTTTTACATCTAAAGCTGATGTAAGGAAGAGGACAACACAATATAGATTAAAGACTTTGAATACAATACAGAATCTTGTTACTGGGACCGAAGAGTCTAAACGCCAAAGGAAACACTTGAGCTCTTTTACCTTTATGAACTCAATTTGCTACAACTGAAGGTATGTCCTGAAATCCTTGAAAGTATCAGGGTGATCTAGCAGTGTATGACCACATAGAGCCCGGTTATTGATACCAACTTACACAGAGAGAACAGGAAGTGAAATGTTTAAAGAAAGTTAGGAATTATAACAGAAAATCCCTATGTGCCAGAGCCACTGGAGTCATAGCTCCTCCTTTGGCATGAGAAGTTGTTCATACACTATTTACACTGGTATGGTGGAAATATATAGCTTAACATAGGGAGGAAGCAGTAAAAGGAACTACACTTAACTCTTTCTTTACCCACAAGCCTCAGAACAGTAACAGGGTACCTTGATATAATCTTATTCAGCAGCTGCTGCTAAAATGGATCGCAGTAATCCTGAAGAATCACACTGTAATCCATGTGCAGAGTAACATATCAGCAAAACTACAGAAGCAATCAGCCTGCTACTTCCCCAAGCAGCAGGGAAGCTAAGACACAAAAAATAAGTTTTTTTAAAAAAACATAGACACTACCATCAAACAATGCTTAGGCTGAGTAACAGCTGATATTATTCTCAAGGAGCGTTCAAAATACAAACAGTCCTCAAAAGGTAGTACATTATAAACAACATAAAAAGGTACAACATAAAAAATTAAAGAAAGGAAGGTAGGAAACAATGACACCAAAATACACAAATATTGTTCATATTACAATGAACACCAAAGCAGACAGCTAATGCCAGCTGATGGCGTCGAAAGATGATTTTAGAAAATTAAATAAAAGCATAACAGAACAGGGATGCATTTATATTATCTGGTATTTTGACATTCAACTCCAGTGACACTTCCTTGAAGTTGGCAACTATTGCTCATATGTAAAAAACAAGACAGGCTGCCTTCAGACAGAGAGAGACTGGTTTATGAAAATAATAAATATATTCACATGCATCAATTCAGAGTAAAAACATTACTGGCTCCTTACTAATATAGAGAACCTTTTCCTGATTGTAAAGGCCCTTGGGATAGGCACGTCTTCTACCTTTTCGTGAAATTCATGTTTAACTGAGACACAAACATTTTAGAACTACATATTTTTCTTTCAGCCTTTCCTACAGGAGACAATAATTTTCTTTTTATTGAGGCAATATAATCACAGAAATCTTCTCTTCTGTATTTTTTTATCTGAGGACATGAATTAGGCTATGGGAAAGAATTAAGTACTCAACAGAGAGAAACTAGAGGCCACAAATTAAAGGGCAAAGACAAGAAATGCCAGCAAGGCCCTGTACTGAAACATCTATCACCCAAAATTCTACACCAAGTTTCTTTTTGAAAACATGTTCAACAAGACATCTTATATCCTGTATTTAGTTAAATTATTATCACAGTTCCGATGCTAAGTATTTTCTTTCTGCATTTTTATTGAAAGACTAGTAGACTGTATCTGGCCAAAGGATGAAACCTATCTTCATACCAGGAGAAAACCTAAAACAAAAGGTACGAGCTATGAACGAATGATTGATCCGTACTTCTGGAAAGCAAGAGCCGCTAAGGTTGATGGATGGACATTGGAACAGGAGCAAACCAACTATTGTTAACAACAGTCATTGCAGGGCTGTCACAAGCTGGTCTGCCACCCCTATGAAAGCTGAAATGAATTAAATTATACGGCTATCAGAAGCACTTGGTGCTCCTCCAAGCAGTGTTCCAGCAGAAGGCTGTTCAGTCTGACAGAACACATGTATGGTTTATATTGCTCCATATTTTTGCCAGAAAATACAAATACTTTGAGCATCTCCTTCCAACTATTATATCTCAGTTTTAAAGATGACTGTATGCTACACTACTAAGGGTTGGGATATTGGCCAAAATGAAACACCAAAATAAGGCACATTAGTTACTAGCTATGTAATGGACTGCAACAGGCCAAGTTTTCCAATGAGGTGACCTGTCTGGTTTAAACAAAATTATGACAGATGATAATCTCAGCTACATACATTATATACCACTCTAGCATTATAAACTCTTAAATTAAATTCTTAGCACTTCCATACATTACAAGAATAATATTTCTCTATAACCACACACCTATAAAGCTTTTGCTTTGTGTAAGGAACAAAATTTTTCATTTTAAATCAACAAGTTCAGGGAAAAATATGCACATTATTAAACACTTCAAAGAAAAAGATCAAAAAAGGAGAAGACTAATATTTTCAAAAGTATCCAACCATTTTAGATATTTTACTCCGTACACTTTCAATCTCATTTTACAGACTCTGAGTAGCACCACAGTTCCAGATTAAGTCAATAATTAGTCAGCTTTGCTGAATATGGTAAGATATTTAAGAACATTAATAAATAAAACTACCAGATTAAAACAACTCTAACTTTTGTGAATATCTTTTTATTTATTTATTTGTGTTTTTCATATAATCTTTCTCTACTGTCATAAGAAAAGGTATGTTCCTCATACTGCTACAGTAACTGCTTCTCAGAGAAGCTGAGAAATCTAGTGAACGTATGCTGGACTTGTTAAGAAAACTGATATTCTCATCTTTTGCCTCCTTACTGTACGATACGCCCACTGAGCCTTCTCTTCCCAGAGCAACAAAGGATGAATCTGTAAATACAACTATTTGGAAAAGATAGAGCATCAAGAATTTCTCATTACAACTGACAGAAAAATGATCTTTATGATGCACACATTTCTTTACTTATATTAAGGGAGAGAAAGGATATGAATTTCAATGAAATATGTTATTAAGTACATAGTTTACTATTTCATTGTGTTCACTAGGGCACAATACCGGCACTCAAATATAATACTGTATTCCAACATATTAACATCGGAAACAAATAGCTGCAGTTTAGGGGCAATGTACAATGCAGTGTAGGGGCCATCATCTCACTGCAGACTGCACTACAACCTACAAACAAAAGCAAGAATTAACAGTTTAAACTTAAAGAACCAAGGCAGAGAACAGATTATAAACATGATAAATACAGTTTACTTAAAGTGCTTCATGGAAAACTGGTTTTCAGCCAATTTTGAGAAATAAATTAGCAAAATCATATATCTTTCTCACATTGAATCACAGAATCACAGAATCACTGGGTTGGAAGAGACCCATCGGATCATTGAGTCCAACCATTCCCACCAAACACTAAACCATGTCCCTCAGGACCTCGTCTACTCGTGACTTAAACACCTCCAGGGAAGGCGAATCAACCACCTCCCTGGGTAGCATATTCCAATGCCTAATTGACCCTTTCCGTAAAAAACTTCCTCTTAATCTCTCTCCTAGTTGGAGAAGAGCTCCAAAACCATTTGACCATGGAGCACTACCACTATCATGCATAAGGTGGTTCTGATTCCACATTTAACCTTTAATTACTTTTTACAGCCATTTAAGAGACAAAAAATAATCAAATAGTTTGCTATTGCAGGAGAAAGAAGAGTCAGTAATAACAGCAAACGTCTATCAGGGTCAATATTTTTTTTTATCTCAAGTGACTTTCAATACTCCCGTTTAAGATCAGGGTCCACAGTGCTACCTACTTCATAGATGCAAGGAGACAAACATGTCTTTAGGGCCTTATAACTACACACACAGACAAAAGGAATAAGCAATTGGAATGGGAGGGACCCAAAAGTGACACCTTCAAATGATTCAGTTGTCAGACAAAAGACATTTCAATTAGCACAGCCGCTCAGCCCCCTTCTCCTGACACTGCCAAGTGGAACTGGTCAAAAGCTTGCAGCAGTGAAGCAAACAGTCGTGTTACAAAAAGTCAACTGGAAATCAAAGTGGAAAAAAAATACCCAAGAGAACATATCAAAGAGTAAACACACCAATTACGCAGAAAGGGTAGTAACAAACACAGACACCACTGAGTCTGGGTAAGACAACACCTATTTTTCCAAGCCATGCAATGCTGCTTCCAAAAGTAAATTTTTAAAAGATGTCTTTAAGTTATATTGGTATTTTTTTAACAGAGGATGGCAAAATAGTTATAAGCTAAAAAAGTACTGTATCTGGTATGCTAGTAATAAATATCTGCGTTCAATTTATTTTTGCTTACACACTAACACAGCTGGAATGTTTCTCTCCAGAATTCTCATGCAGTGGCTCAGATCTATCATGCAGGTGAACCTGTGAAATATCTTACACTGAGCTGCTACAGGCTAGTAAATCTTAAATAAATATTGACAATTTTGCATGCAGACAAAAGCTGAGTATGGGAAAATATGCACAAGGAAGCCCAGGTGTATAACATTTGCATATGAAAGTACCTCAATGCAAAACTTAAAAGTTCATTTTGCATATTTAGTTCTCAAACGTACATCATGCTTCTACCACCTACAAGTCCTCTGTTTTTTAACGTGAAAGAGAGGACAACACTACTCAGAACCAAAGAATAACTGATATGAGAATTAACACCAAATTCTTAATATCTTTTATGAATTACCACTCTAAGCAGACAGCTGAAACAGAAGCAACTTCTCTCTGAACCAACCAAAAAATGAAAGCATAAAACTGAGCAGATGTTCAAAGTAAAATTGAGAGTCTAAAACACCTTTTAAAGAATCGTGTTCATTTCTGAGTACAAAGAATTATCACCAGGAAAAGCAGCTATATTAGCAAATTATATTTTCAAATCCCACTCAGGCACTCAAATTAAAATATTTAATTGAGTGCAGTAGCATTGGACTAGTGGCATTATAAATTGCATTTTCTATTTAGTAAGATTCTCACACAGTGAATTACCTATAAAATTATATGCAGAATTTGCCTACAATATAGTTTTCAGTTTGGGGAGTATTAGCCATTTGCCTTGGTCAGCATTTTTCAAAGAGACCCGAAGGAAAGTTTCCAGAAAATTGGTGTTTTTTAATTTTCATCAGGGAAAAATCTTTAGAAGATCATCAGGAAATGCAATAGCATATGTTAGAATAAGATACTTTTTAGATAATATTGTTAATACAGATAACTGTCTAAACAAACATAAATGCCTTATGCTCACACATCTCTACTTGCAGAGACACCACAGAACAAACATGCATAAATGTCAACAGTAGCTTCAGAATAAATGAAAAAGGCACCACTACAAAAACATATTCAGGAGCTACAATGGGGATACATTTCCAAAATGGAAAAAAAATATTTCAGAAGGAAGGTAATTTAATGAACTATGAAGCTCCCTCTTCTCAATGCAATTATTGCTTGAATCTCATGGTATTGGAAAAACGCAGATCTACTCTTTAAAATCCTTACAGGTTCTTCATTCCAGCTGCCAAACTATCCATGGTATCATCTAATTGGTCCAGATGCTTAGTAGGGCCTTGAATGTGACAATACAAAACCTGATACTGTATTTGAGTGACATGCTAAGGGATGATACTGAATGTGGTAAACAGAAGCTGACTAGGTATCCATTTATGTTATTTTCTGGCACACATTTTACCACATCTGATAGACGTTTTACAGCACCTGCAATACTACTGAAGACAGAATGTAATAAACCCTCTCTGTGCAAATATTATGTTAAGACACCTCCCTGGCTTTGCACTGATGTGATTCTGCCACTGCACCTGATCAATAATACTCAGAGATTAAATTATGCCAGGAAAGTACAGGAGGAAAAACAGCCAGAAGTTTCCTCATGGGTCTTAAATACCTCTGCACAGTTCAGACTGCATAAGTTTTGACACTGGCCATCTTTAAACAAACCAGCTCACCATCAATGCCAAGAACACACCAGGCTCAGGTGAGTGACTGCACCTAAGCTCAGGAAGCACCCAAGGACCTCAGCCAAGAGGAGTCCAGAGAGCCCACAGCTCCATTTCCAGATCCCTGCTGCTCATCCTATCCTTCTGCCATTGCAGCTGACAGCCATGAGCTCTTTTTGGGTCTGCTGGAGGAGTTATGCCTGGAACACAATAAAAAGTGATGCCATTTAGACACTCTTTAAATTTCTATTTAGATACAGAGTTATCAAACTGCGCAGGGACCCCACGTATTAGGACACCTCTGGCTTTTATCATTCCCGCTAAGTAGTACCCTACCAGCACAGCTGCCTTTAAGTGTTCCTAGTCACAAGACCAATCACTGAGGAGACAAAAGCTTGCAGAGACAACTAATTTACAGCACTTTCATTTGATTTAGCTACAAATGGTGATTTACAAAACCCTACATTTGCCCTGTCAAAATTGCATATAATTCAGAGGGGTTTATCCAAAGCATAAGTACAAAGACTATTTAACATTTGGGTCTCCGGTGTTACTAGTATGAGGAAAAAAATAGACCCCCCTCCTCCTTCAGTGAATGAAGATGTTGCAAACGTCAGTCTCTTCATTAACTAAATGCAATTCCAAATTAAAATGAAACTGGTTTTGGAGGATCACTTATGCTTGGTTTTTATTTAAACTACATACATCAGCTTGCAAGCAGAGGTAATTGATGCAGTAGTTCACATAAACTTTCAGCTGCTCCTTCATTCAGAAACAGCCAAAACTCGTCTTTGATTTCTCAATGAGGCACTGATCCTTTCAGGATGAAGCTCGCACCACATGTGCCCATACATTCACAATCTCCATATTAGTTTCACTCCTCAGAAATCTCTTCTTCAAAACCATTTGACAGACAGGCTGGGACATAAACTGTGCTTTGGGAGATGAATTACTTATCAGTCCAGCTCCCCAGTGACAACAACTTCCCAGCTATCCATTAGAACAGACTGATGGTAACACTAATCCTAAATTCCTTACTCCATGTTTACCAACAAACCGTCCTTGTTGAGTACAATGTATTTAGATACAGACATCTGGAGAGCTGGAAAGGTCAGCATGAAGCCTACATTTCCTAAGTTTACCATCCCATTTGATTCCTGCATTAAGGCTTTTTCTACAGCAGTTACCTTCTGTTTTCAAAAGAACAGCTGAGCTTGCACAGAGCAACACCCACAATTGCAGCAATGTATGCCCAGCTGTTACCTCATCACAGCAGAAAATGTTTTGCAGAAAAAAAGCTAGTATTAGTTGACTTTCATCATTCCTATGCCGCTTGTATATAGGGACAGGAGATGTTAGACAGCGTGTTTCATTTTGATTATTCTGGGAGGCTGCACTAGACAGATGCCTCCTCTAGTTATTGTTACTTATCTAGTGTGCATCTGTGTTTTTTATATACAGTTCACATACTGATAAGCTCCCAATAGTTATTTTTATGTAACATTCTTCAAAGGAATGTTCTCCCATTTCTGTCTGCATGCAGCTCAACTAGACTGCATGTTCTGGATTTTGAGAAAACAGCCATCACACAATCATAGAATGATTTGGGCTGGAAGGGACCATCAGGAGCTGGGACAACTTGTAACTACATCAGGTAGTTTAGAGCCTGCTCCAACCTGGCCTTAGATGTTTCCTTTGGTGGGGCATTTGTCACGTCTCTGGGCAACCTGTTTTAGTGTTTCAGCACCCTCATCATAAAAAATTGTCTTTCTTCTATCTAATCTTTATCTTATAGTTTAAAATCATTACCCCTCAAACTATTAGCCGGTGCCTTATCACAATAAGCCCTGCTAAAAAGTCACTATCTTTCCTGTAAGGATCCCTGCCCCCTCCCCCCCACCCTCAAGTACAGAGAGATTGCTACGAAGTTTCTTTGGAGCCTTCTCCAGGCAGAACTCCAACTCTATAGTCAGAATACATTTAATTCTAATACCAACAATGCTGAGAACAGAAGGAATGGAGAAGCATCATATCTTCCAGCATTACAACAATCAAGAATGGCCAAAAGAGATAAAACAGCATGTAAAACGGGAGAAAAAAAAAAATAGAAAATGTGACTACTACTCCCCCAAAATGTAACTGTTCTGACTTTGGTAAACCCTTGACACTTGTAAATGTGTGACAGTGGGACTGACAAGAGTGTGCTGTGTAGTACAGTGATGGGATAGCTGAATAGCGGAGAGAGCTGCACCATCATCACAATAAAATGGCACAAACACATAAAATCAGATACACTTTATAGACACATATATCACACAGGTTTTAACTGCTAGGTTCATCAAAACAGAGTCAGCAAAACAGGATTCACTTTGTATTAGGGTTTTTGAATGCTGCTTCTTTAAATAAAACTTGCCATATGATTTGAACCAATGAAAATTAAGTTATATCACTATTGATAATGACAACCCCTCAAATAAAGCTTAAAACATGCGTTGACTTCCTTCAGTCTAAAAGCTTAAACCATAAAGCAATTTTCACAAATATGTTTCACAAATAACATTAGATGGGGGAGTGTGATGGGGGGGGGGGGGTGAGAAATACCATTTCTAGCCATGTCAAAATTCCCAGAACATAGAAAACAAAGTCTTGTTCACTCATGAACACAAAATAACTCAAGCTGTTGTCTCAAAAGGATTATATTTACTCAAAAACAACATTCTGGGCATAAAAAAATCAGACATACTTTCAGTAAGGAGAGGATGCTAACAGAAACATGACATAGCACTGGGAAATACCTGTTCTTCTAGTGCAAAAGCCATGCAAATGAGTTTGCAGCTCATCTACTGCCAGATGTAAACACAAAGATAATCATAATATTCTGACCAACTTGTTTTCCAAAGAAATAAAAAAAATCCATTGCCTCAGCCAAAATTTAGATGCGATGCTAAAGACACTACTGTCACCTGCTATGAGCACAAGAAACTTAAAAGATATTGTGACATTCAACACAAGCCTTCTCTCCAAGTTTCTTCCAGTTCACACTTCCAGCATTAGGTTTGCTGAACAGTCCAATATCAAACAATTACAAAAAAGCTCTGTATGTTCCATCCATATTTGATATAGAATCATACAGTAACTAGGTTGGAAGAGACCCACCAGATCATCAAGTCTAACGGTTCCTATCAAACACTAAACCACGTCCCTCAGCACCTCATCCACCTGTGCCTTAAACACTTCCAGGGAAGGTGACTCAACTACCTCCCTGGGTAGCCCGTTCCAGTGCCCAATGACCCTTTCCGTGAATTTTTTTTTCCTAATGTCCAGCCTAAATTTCCCCTGGCAGAGCTTGAGGCCATTCCCTCTTGTCCTGTCCCCTGTCAGTTGGAAGAAGAGGCCAGCACCCAGCTCCTCCAGAGCTCATAAACATTTCTCTTCTTCTTTATATCACTCAAGATCCTGCTGTTCAACCACGCTGTTTTTTTCCCTGCTGGCTTTTTTTT
>WAAB01012395.1:267035-318245 GCA_013389865.1 Piaya cayana
GGTGATTCTGTGATTCTGTGATCTCCTCTCTTCTCCAGGCTGAACGACCTGGCTCTCTCAGCCTGTCCTCCTACTGGAAGTGCTCCAACCCTCTGATCATCTTTGTAGCCTTTTCTGGACCCATTCCAACAGTTCCACATCCTCCCCATGTTGAGGATTCCAGCACTGGACACAGTATTCCAGATGAGGTCTCACAAGAGAGGAGCAGAGAGGCAGCGTCACCTCCCTCAACCTGCTGGCCACACTTCTTTTGATGCAGCCCAAGATAAAGGTACATTTATAAAAACACTTAGGTAAGTGAGTGCAATTTCTTCTGTAGATAAGATCTGAAAACACAGTCATGGGTCTTGATCTGCAAACACTTCAATTGAAGCTCTCGATAGGTTTTATTTAAGTTGATGGGACTACCCGGGTGCTTACAGGTAATTGGTTTTAGGATCAAAACACTTGATGCACTTTTAGAAAGCTGCTGTAGCAGGAAGACAGTGAAGAATTTCCCTCTAATATTCAACATAGCATTCCAATATTCATGAACTATCTGCCTAAATGGAAAGACTAATGCTAATGAGCTTCACGGGCGTGTACCTTGAGGAGGGATTTGAAACATGAAATTATAAAATAATGGCTATCCCTGCAACCTGACTCCTCTACCCGTTTATTTGAAGTGACTTATTTATATTTTTTCACTTAGCTTTTTCAGTGCATAATCTGGATGATACATTTTCACATCTGGGGCTATGTTCTCTGCTACAGATCAGGAGCCTGTCAGTGGGATGCAACAATAGGTTTCTCTCAAACTGCCATTTCTTGAGAGTCCTGTTCTACAGAAGGTAGCATAATACCCGGTTAGACAAAAATGTTACACAACTGAATGGCTGTTAGAGAGCTGCCTACCTCCCTATCTCCTCCCTGTGCATTCTGTGTGAATTCTTAACTTATTGTGCCCTATTAAGCTGTAAATGTCCACCTGGGACTGTATCTCTGGAAAGAGATTATACACAGTAATTAAATAGCTATAAATGTGTCACTGTAAGTCATGCAAGAAAATATTCCATCCTCAAAGGCTGGCTGTTGTACATACAACATCTTAAACTTAACCACAAATGTATGGCTTTCCTTTTTGCTTCCAATGAGAAACAACACAGGACAGGTCTGCGTGAGGAAGCTTATGAAAAACTGTACTTGAAGTATTTGAATTTAGGATTTTGGTTAATTCTCTAGAGTGATTCCTTCTCTCTTCATTTGCTTCCTTTACAATTAAATAGCTTCCTAAATCTGGTTTCCCATTAATTTTTCCTGAATTATCTTCCTTTGTTAATCCCTCCACAGCCAAGAGGACAGAAGGATGAGTGATAATAAGCCATCTTTTTTTCTCCATCATCAAATAGTCAGAAGGATGGATAAAACTTGGCATGGCTGTCAATAATCCCAGGTGAGAGGGAAAAGAACACAATGCTCATGTCTTCTGTTGGCCTTACCTGAGAAGCAATAAATAACAGCAAGTAAAGAGATATTTACCACAAAAACGAGAGCTCCACCCAACAAGCCTCTTCAGCCAGCAACATGCACAAATCTGTTTATGAGTTTGGAACACATCAATACCCACTTAGCCTCAGAGAAGGAATTTCTATCACACCCATCTCTTACATTATTTTCTCATATTTTACGTTATTCACTAAATGCATTGTTTTGTTTCCCTGTAGTTTGCAGTTTCAGGACTTTTGGATTGCTATTCTTCCCTCACTGGGGTTGTAATTGTAAATCAGTGAGACACTAGAGCTGAGGAGACCTGTGCTCAGTTTCCCAGACTTCATAAGCTACATGCTCAGCAAAATCCTAGCCCCTCCCCCCATCCAGAAATCAGCCCTGTGATCCACCTTGCATACTTCTAAGCTCATTAAGATTATTCAGTTGCTTGAAGGTCCCCATATGGATGTATCTTTACAAGGTTGCTGTGATTACATTGCTAGGAACAGTGTCACAGTCAAGAACTTAATATTCAAGAAGAGATAGGATATATAGGAATGTCAAAAATGATCAGAATTATCTGATTGTAACTTGGTGCTTCAGGGAATAAGCCGGTCTCTAACTCCTAGAAAGGGGAATGAAATCTAATGTGAGCACAGATGACACTTCTTACAGTTGGGTTTTTTTTTCGCGTTTTGTTATACAATGTATAAAGCACCTGGTGGAGTGTGCTGCTGGGCACAGGATGCTGTCTGAATGGATCCTGAATCTCTTCTAATAGGACAGTTGGTTGGTGCCATGCTTCCCCCTGCACAGAACGGGAATGAGGGATGGTGCTCTTTCATTGTGCTTTGTTTTTCTGGTCTAGTTAGGCTGCATAGGTTTTGGAGCAAGGACTGCTTCAGTGGAGCTCCAAACCTTATTGAAGTCTCTAAAACTGTCTGTATTAAAATAAGAAGAAATCACAAGCACATTCACCAGACTAATTATTATGCAAAGCGGGGAGAGGAAGGGAAGAAAGAACAATATTCCTTTGAAAAGCTGCCAGCACAGGTCCAAACACAAAAGGTGTTTGAAGTGGGAGAACACTATCAGCCTGGAGGAATTACCAATATACCAGCCACAGTGGAAGCACACCCTCAATTTTCATTTTATGACATTTATTTACTTTACCAAAACATCTTCTATTTTTTGACGCAGTCTCCTAAAAGTGTTCTCCAGGTCTACATTGTATTACAGTACTATTAGAAGGTTTTTTTCCTCATTTCAAAATTTTCTTTCTTGCTTTGCACCGTAGTCAGGTAAATATGGACAGCTAATTAATGCAAACTGCAGCTTTTATTTCTGCTTCTTTTTCAGTCAGTGTTGCTGAAAAGAAATATTCCTAATTTCCAAGAATCACTGCTTTTCAGTTCTTCCTCAGAGAAAGTGTTCAAACTTGATCCTGATTTGTATGTCTTTCCATTTATGCAGCCTGGCAGCAATTAAATATGTCCTAATAGCACACAGAGTGGGGGGAAAAGGTAGGAACGTCACAGAATCAAAACAGCAAGCATCTCGTGGCATATATTCTTCTACAGAGTCATGACAAGCACTAGCTGAGAATAGAACATCTGCCAGCAGTGGGCTGGTGGGGTGACCTTGCATGGGACACATCTTAGCTGCAGCCTCTCCAATGCTGCACAAGTTTATTGTCAAAAGTCAGCATCAGTTGCCCCAAGTTTCTTTGCATTCTCATACTAAATTGATGTAAGCCAACAAAATTCAGCCTCTCCTGCCAAAGTGAAATGTCCTCTCTGAGCAACACAAGCCAACATATAGCTACCAGCAAATGCCACTGTATATGCGTTCCAATGACACAGCAATGTTGGCAGCTGCAAGCCCTGGGTCTTTACCCAGTGTGCAGCAGCCCTTCTGCTGTTACAGCCTCTTGCAGCAAGGGCATGCGGCACCTCAAAAAAAATAGTGATGAATACACATGTTCCAGGGCCATGAAAACGTAAGCAACTCATGACCTCACAAAAGTTCTGGCAGCAAAACTTACTAATAAGACATGGCCTAGCAGTTTACTTTCTCCTGCAGATTACTACAGGTTTACTTACAGGGGCAATGGCTATGCCATGCCACAGAAAGCTTTTATTAAGCATTAGTGGACAGCGTTCCCACTTCCCTTATAAAATGTGTGACTCGTGCTGCCATGGGGAGAGAGCAGAGCATGGGCACCTGATGTAAAACAAGAGGTGCAAGGAGCCATCTCACTGTGTTTCTATGGATCTCCAGTCTTCAGGTAGCAATTGGACCAGCAATATACATAAGTCTTCCTCTACACCTGTGTTTACAAAGCAAAGGCATTTGGATGCCTAACATCAATTATCATATATTTGCTTTTAAAAACACATTGAATAGTGCTCTAAATAACTTTCCTTATGATGAAGAAATTAAATTATAAATAGTTTACCTCAGCATCTCTCTCCAGTACAGCTAGGTATCCTTATTCAGCTCAATATTTTTGTGAAGACAAAATCCAAGTTGAACTTATTAAACACATATTTGTCCCAAACGAGTTTAAAGCCATAGAAGCTTTTAAAATGCAGATAAAATACATCTTTTATTTCTGGATATATGGACTTAGAGTAAAGGGAATCCTCTGCCCCACTGTTTAAAAAAATAGACTTTTTTCATAACGCACCTACTGTAATGATGCGTTCCAAGTTCAAAGGACATCCAGTGCAACACCACTGCCCTCCGTGAAAACAGTTACCCCCTGGGCACAGCTTGGGATGGATTGTACTGTGTTGAACACATTACAGAATGTCTTCATACAGAATGAGCGAAAAAAATATCCATCGAACAGAGGCAGATGGAAAGCCAGGCGGGAGTGTGATTTCTTTGGCTAGTGATGCCATTGTGCTGAGAAGGGGAGCATTCTTGGAGTGGCAGATACTGGACAGATGGACAGAAACAGAGAGTCAAAAAAGCTTGTTAGCATGTAAGCAGGACCAAGAGAGGTGTTTTATTTAGTGATGGATTTTGAATGGAAACAGACACAACTCCCCACTCACTGTGGATTCATGCTTTGAGACCCAGCTTCACCAATATCTCACTCTAGGTTTAACCACAAGACACTGAACAGGCTGCTCAAGTCAAGCAGAGATAACAGAGCATTAATGATTTAAGCTACAAAAAAAGGTGATTCTGTGAGACAGTCAATGAGTTACTGTTAAAGCTAAAGTTTTGCAGTTCTCTTCTGATCATCTACAGTATATATTTAGAAGATGGCATGATTCTTACTCAAATCTGCAAAGTCTGTGTGATCACAGCTTGAAAGATTTGATACACATGCTGAAAAGTAAAAAGCTGATATACTAAGAGCTTGTGTAAAAGAATATATTGCTTATTTAAGGACACGTACAGTACCTCTTAGAATCTAGAAGAGCCAGAGCTGAACACGTCTATGGAGTTTCAGAACCTGCATTAAAGGTCCCATCAGGGAAAGCTGAAATAAAATTTCACTTAGTTTTTAGTGGTTGAACATGTGTTATAAAAAGCACAGACTGGCAGAGAAAATTCGATGATTTCTACTGCCAGAGCTGTTACCAAAAAATCAAACCATGAACTGGGAGAAGTCACATGGCTGAGCACCTGTAGCCAGTTTTTGAGATGATAAAACTCCATACTCTTTGACAGCTCTTCTCTGGGTCTAAAATTCTCTTTTTTATTTTCTGGCTTAAAAAAAACCCCAACATTTAGAGGCTGAAAAACCAGGAAAGCTTATACTCTTCCAATGTATGGGAATAAAGATTGAGACCTACTGGTTTTAAGGTCTTAACAGACATTGGGATTGGAATTACTCAGTTCAATAAATAGCAGAAATGATTTTGCCTAATAAATAAGTTGCTTCCAATAATTATATATGCTTTAAAGTGAAAATGGTTTTGCTAATCTTTCTTCTGATGTGCTTAATAGATTTTACTTTATAAGAAGTGCTAATTTTATGCCTTCTTAATGAAATCACAATTTCCATTGAAAAACAAGTTGAAACAAATAAAAGCTATAAACTAAATCAGCCGGTAAATAAATATTTATTTGCCATTTTTAACATAACAGAATGGAAAAATTGTAATATAAAAATAGAAGTTAAGCTTTGTAACAGCATAAATACGCAAATAGTGTGTGCTCCTGCAGAGCAGAAAGCAGTACAAAGTTTACTGGAAAGATTAAATTAAATTACAAGTTAACAAGTCCTCTTGTTTACCAGCCAATGAAAACCAATTTTCTTTAGGGAAATAGCTGAGCGCATGCAAAACATGGTGAAAACTGATGATTTAAAGAAAGGTCTCTTGCTGCTGCTTTGATTGTAGTCAATAATTTAAGCTGACTGTGATTCTCAGAGGTTTTACTACAAGATGCAGCTCAGATGATTTACTAGAACTGTTCCCAAAGCTTTCCCTCACCAGCATGACGGTGGGACATCCACTAGCCTGGCAGTGAGGCACCAGGTCAAGGCAGGGTTCTTCATTCGAGCATTTTAGTCTGACCAGGATTTAAGCTATCCCTCAGCCATCTAAGGCTCTGCCCCAGCAGCTGCTCCTTCCCAAGAAGAGGTTTTTCCCCCCCCCAGTCAGCATTAACTCAGCTGGCACTGTAGGCTGGCCCAGAAGGAGGAAGCACATGCTCCGCTTCTCTTCCTTTCACAAGGGACTCTTCTGTTAGCTCTGCGCTAATGGAAATTATAGGGATGAATGATGAAAGAAAACTGAACTTTGGACTGTTTTACATTCTTTCAGTACTGTTTAGTGTGATGGTTGTTGACTTCTCCCCTGCCACTATATTTAGAAAGGGGAGTAGGAGGGAGATAAGTGTTGGTATTATGGGTCATGACACAAAAACATCAAAAAGTGAGTTTGTTCCCATTTCTCTTCGGTGTCCTCTGGGGAGCTGTAGTGTTTAGAGAAAGCTCCTGTTGCACTGCAGGAGCTCAGGAAAATGGGTACTGAACTTTGTTTAGACTCTAGGACTACATATGGCCATACAAGGTGGGTGGGTAACTAGGACACACAACTTTTCTCTCCACTAAGCATAGTTTCCCACCACTTGATAATCTTCAAATAGCTTGTCTGGTGGAATTATTGCTCCTTATATATCAGTACTTGGTTCATTTTTAAGACTAAATAAAGAAAAAAAATCAGAAGCTTCCTCTGCATTCAACAAATCAACAAGAAGTCCATGGGAAAAAAAGTTGCATAATGCCCCAGAAGAAATCTAAATGAATTAAAGTTACCCCCTACAGAGAGCTTGGGTTCTGTTTATTTTCAACAAAGTATTACAGGTTTTGCGATATTTTTCTGGAAGTTTTTCACAAGCATTCCTACTTCCTCTCATTCCAGGTCAGGGCTGAACTACCAGGCTGGAGGAATTCTTTGGATCTGACCTTCAGCCATGAGAGAAAGTGACCCTCAGCTCCAGCACAATTACAGTACATTTTTTAATCTTCAGTAAGAAGGAAAAAGCTCAAGAGTTCTGCAGGCTACACTGTAAACACATTTGACATAGGAGTTACACATAAGGAAAGATTGGCATGTTTTAAGCATGGAGAAGAAATGGAAAGTTCCTTCAACATGCAACAACACATCTCAACTGCAAAGCTCCAGTTGGACATCTCATCCATTTCTTCCCACCTACCATAGACAAAAGGCAGTATCAACCCTTCCAAGTGCAATGCACCCCTCTAATTGTTGCTTCTTGCCACCCTCCCAGCACGTCTTGGGAGTAGCAGAAGGTGCTCAGGGTCAACATTGTACATCCTTGACCCATTGTCAAAAAAAAAAGTCCTACTGATAAAAGGCATCTTGGGCTTTGATTTAGTATACTCAATTCATCTCCCTCATCACTTCTGCATTTCTCCGTAGTGCTGCTTTTGTTTTGTTTCTGTTCTCCTCTGATGTAGTAGTGGACAGGTACAGTTGTATGGTTGGACTTGATGATCTCAAAGATCTTTTCCAACCTGGTAATTCTATGATTCAGCTGCAGCAGTTCCTCTGCAAATCTGGGGGATGAGCAGCCAGCAGAAACTGTGACTGGCAACATGTGCAACAGGTAGCACAAATCTCCATTGTGCTGGGAAGCTACGTGCAGTCAAGAGTGTCTCTCAAGGCATGACACCAACATCTGCCCACGTTTAGCCTACACATTCTGGCTGTCAAAAGCAAATTCAGTGTGATGGTAACAACTCCAGAAAACAAAATTCCTTGTAACTTCCAGGGAAAACATGGGCTGTCAGGACAGTTCTTCCTGCCTTTTTCCACTCACCCCAAAGTAACGTGTAGTTCCAGAAGGGTCCTATCCTGCTTTCCTGCTCCCCTATCCCCACTAGAAACTAAGCTCAGATACTGCGAACACATGGAGAGTTTTTTGATTTTCCACCCACGCAAGCAGCTATTCTGCGCATCCAATGCACATGTGAAATTGGTTCAGAGTGGTCAGGGCAGGAGCACACATTTCCATTTCTCGCTCTACTGAGCTTCAGTTTTATCATCTGTTTGTTTTCAAAGCAAAACATACACAACTTACTTTACTTTACAGGGGAAGAAATCTCAGCAAAGCATCTTTTCCATTGGCAGGGTTAGGTTACAGCTCCCCCCTCCCACCCACACATCTGAACCTAGCGCCTGGTCAGCCCAAGAGTCAGGAAGAAATGAAATGCACATGTCAGCATCCTCTTCCCCCGCTCCAGTTCCTTAGCAAAATTACTCTTCTGCTCCAGCCATGAACCATTCCGGGACCAGAAGACAGGCCAAGGAGAGGGATGCTTGCTATACCTTTTCTCTTGCAAACTGGACAGCAATATTTTGCTTCCTCAACCCACGGAAGTTTTGGAAAGGCAATGCTCTGAAAGTTCACAGCACCGAGTTCTCACACCAAGGTTCAGAGTTCTGTCATACACAGGCAAGATTAAAGGTAACAAAACTAAGTAAAGTCCATTAAAAATTGACAATATTGCAGATTCATAAAAGGAAATTATGCCAGTCTGATTAACCAAATGCTAAGTAACAAATATAAATGTTTGCAAGCTTAAAAAAAAAAAAAGCTAAATTATTCCCATCTGTAAGAATACTTTGATTAGAGATCTTTTTCCCCTCAGATGCCTTTTCCTCTTTTCCTTGTTTGCTTACTTAAACAAAGAACACAATACTACACATGCTGTCATCATTTACCTCACACCAACAATTTTTGTTTAATGTTTATCTGGATACATTGTTCCTTACAGAAATTTCCTGTATTCCATATGTTGCTTAAAAATAGTATCTGTCATTTAAGACTCCACCATCATGTCAGTACACACCTCTGAGGGAAAAAAAAGAGCAACAACTAGGCAAAGTTACAAACATGATGTTCTCCTGTTAGGAGACACAAGAGGAAAAATTTGGTTTTAATTTATCTTATTTCAATGAAGTGTGATGCTCAAAGTGAAGGGAAAACTAGTAACGCAGACTGTAAACATGAGCTACAACTGGCTTTTAAATCTGGCAAGAGGTACAAGGAACTCAACTTCTGAAGTTATTTTTCCACAAATAAAGCAAAGGCAAGAGACTTCTTTTAACATAAACTTTACGTTACTTGCATCAGGCTTCATTTTCAAAGAATCTAAGCGGAAGCAACCATTTATAACCCAGAGTAAATCAAAGCAAAATGGCATTTTGATAAACACTAGAACCTATCAATCACAAGGAGGCACTGGATCAGGTTGCTGAGGAATTTCAGAGCTGCTACAGCAGCTTCAGCAGAAAAGAGCCAAGGGTCTTCAGCAAAAGCCATCCCAGAGGTACAGATGCCACTGCTAGGCTGCAGGCATGTGACATAGCACCCACAGCCTGGCACTAAGACTCCCAACTGCCCAGCAACAACCATGAGTAGCCAGAGTATTGCTAGAAACACATCCAGGAAGGCAAGAACAAAAGGGAAGCAAAGCCAAAGACCAACCCGTGCTAGGAAAGCTCAGTGTAAGAGACAAACATTCAGATCCCATTTCTTCTGAGCAGCGTTGCTGGAAGCTGTCTGCATCAGCCTGGTTTTTGGACTGATGAAAATTGAACCAACATTTATAATCGATATAATAGCTCTGTTAGAATTTTTCCCTAATAGTATGGTTTGGCACCGAAAAGAGAAAGGCAAGGAGATCACAAGATTACAAATGCCACAATCATGCCTACTGCATGCTAACTAAGTTTCGAGTTTTTGTTAGGGAGGGTGGGAGGACTGTGATACTCTGTTTCCATAGCTGAGGCATTAAACCTCTTCTTAATATAACAGAGTAGATGATGGATATGCAGGAGGGAAAAAGCAACGAGTAAAATAGAGCTGAAACTTTACCATTGCTTCTGCTTGTAAGCAGATGCAGAAGGAAGCCAATAAGCATAGTATTTAGCAGCCTACATAATTACAACAGATGTCTACGTCAGATAAAGTGTCCTGTGCATTCAGTATCCAGGCAGTCTAACATATATAAATAAAACCTGCTTCTTAATATCAATTTGCTTATGAAGAAGGAGGAGACAATTTATCTGGTGTTTAACATTTGGATCTATATTTACAGCGATATTCATTGCACCTTTAAAGAAAATTCATATCTACTACCTTAAGCAAAATGGGCTTCAAAAACTGAATGTCAGACTATACAAATAAAGTATTAGTTTAGGCATGGTAGACTTTATTTTGGCACTTCAACAAATGCTTTATTTTACAGCAGTGGCACAGCATTTGCCAGAAATTTTCTTTTCTTGGCACAGTTATTTCAAGCAGTTATTTTACTAATTGAATTTCACTAAATATTGCACAATAAGATATACCTGTTAAATTCTTACCCTGTTTTTACTTGTTGAACTTGTATGGCTTTGAAAAACTTGCCAGTAAGTATAAGTAATTTAAAAGGCAATATATTAAATACTTTAGCATGGGATAGCATTTGTTTGTTCCTAAATGACCACTGAACTTGGGACAGCAACAAATACAAGTTATGCAACTCTTATGTGAAGAACTACCAGATCTTATTTACAATAAACTGCCATTTCTGAGAAGCAGTTCCACTTGATGTCCTGAACACCTGTTTTGGAAATCTCAAAAATAAAAAATGAGGAGGTTAACAGAGCAGAAGACGAAGCCATTTGTCTGTTACAAAGCATAATACAAAGAGGCAGGCTATCGTCTTCTCAACATGCCCCTCTATCCAACACCTATCTGCAGTCTAAGCAACAGAGCCTTTTCTCTTCTATTCAGAATATTTCTTTCTTTTCTTATGAAGATATTCCACTTGTCTCAATTCTTCTGCTGGAGTTCAAGCAGAATAAAACAAAATCCTCCAAAAGGCTGGGGAAAAAACCAAGCCAGAACAACAAATAAAAAAACAATATACACAATAAATGAAACTGGGTACTTCTTTGAATTTTACAGTATGGAAAACAACATTTCCAAGAAGGACATGTCCATGTCAATACTGCCATTAAATAAAATGCAAAAGTCGAATGACTCATAACTCATATGCCAGATGCAAGGCTTAAAACATTCCCACTTTTCTCAGCAATAAATCTGGTCCAAGAATCAGCCTGAACAACAGCCTTTTTTCTTTTTGATCTGGATTTTTAAGATTCACTAGATGTTCTCTGTGACATTAAAACATAAGCAAGTAGAGATAAAATAAAAAGCGTACAAAAGTATATATCACAATGGAATTCTCAGTATTAGGCCACATGATTTATTCAGTAGTGTTTATATTCCCAAATTACAATTATGTCTATCCATGTATGACTACAAAAGTTACCATTAGAATCATCTGTGCTTATAAAATACCAACATTTTCTTTTACTGTTATATACTCATTAACACCAGTCTGCAACGAGTTACATATAATCATAGGCACTTCAAAGGCTTTAAAAGACTTTTACAACTTAAATGAATTTTTAAAGAACAAAAATTTAAACCCCTACTTGTACCTTCGAATTGCAAATAATTAACAAAAACAGTGGCCATAGAAATCTGCAGCAACTTCTTAAAATACTGTTAGAGTCTTTGGGTTTGCTTAGGTTTGTCAGTAGCTTACTCCAAATCTTCCTTACAGGAGATTTGTTTAGTAAGAATACGACTATACAGTTTGTAGTAATAATCCAATTTTACACATTAATTTGCTGTTACAAATCTCACTGAAGCTACAGGTACGCTGAGAAACAATGCAAAGTGTAAAATTGATATTCTGACACTCAAATTTATACAAAGTGGAGGTTAAAGTTTACATAGCTGAAAAATTACATTTACACTAAAAGTTACCGTTATCTGAATTATCTGAAGACGAATTGCACCATGACAACTACAAAAAGGCATTTTTTTGGAAACAGATAAATTAATGAAACAAAAACTAACTTGTAAGATCAATCTGAGACATGCTGACAAAAATTAAACAACTTTCATTGAACCATAGGATAAAACAATAATTTTCATTATTTTATATTTATGCATAAAGTTTTAAAAATGATTCAGTGAACAGCAATGGTTTTATAAAATAATGCTTTGCCACTGTTATTCACAGAACACTGCAAATGTTAAGTTTTAATTTTACATTTTTATAGGAATACAAGAAAAGTTTTAAATACAATGGGTTTTTATCATAAAGGTGCCATAATGGCTCTTTAATGGAAAAAAAAAAATCTTCATTATTCTATGCAAAAGCTTTATTTAAAAAAGTTCAGTGATCTCATAAATAGAGACACTAAATAGGAATTTTATGCGTAAAATTCCTTAGTAGGTGCCTTTTGATAGGCAGCACAGGATGGTTTACGTTCACCAAGGTCGTAACTGCCTTCATCCTTCTTTCTCATGCGATATACCAGCAGCAGGATAAGGAAGATTGCGAAAAGAAAACCGATAACTCCACCAGCAATAACAGCTGTAATCAAAGAAAGAGAGATTCACAATATGCCAGAAAAGCAAGTTTAGCACCATGTTTCTTTATAATCTCACACAATGAGTTTGCCATTACTTTCAAATTACAGAAAAGTACTCCTATTATGCAACTGTCTTGATTACTAGTATCCTGAAATATGTTCTCGGAAAGCTGGCTTGTGTATGAAGGCAATAATTTAAAAGGACATTCCACCTACAAGTGAGTGATCCAACAACCCACAGTTCTGAAGAAGTTATTAAATATTTTACAAAACCTCAATTAAGAAAGCCAGCCATACTGCCAGAGCATAAAGTTGTCTTCATTTATAATGATAGCATTTAAGTTTCTTTCAAACTCATTTTTCAGCAGTTAACATTTTCAGCCTTAAAAGAACTACTTCACATTAGCTAAGAAATTAATTTTTCCTTCTCTACATCAGTTTTCTTTCTTGCTCCAGACTGAAGTGAATTATCTACTGGTGAGTAACATGAAGAGAACATTTCGTCGAACCACAGGAACAGAGGCATTACATTGACCATGCACTCGCCAGTGTGTAGGAAGTATCAACTCCAACTAGACTTCAAGGGCAAACCTCCATGCTTCCACTGATGTAGATATTAATGTTATTTCACATTACGGTGCTCAGAAGAAGATAAGGTCTAAAACTGTGTGACCTTCATGGTTCCTAACATACCCTCCAAGGACACAGCAATGTGTTTACACACCTGTAAACATTGTTCTTATACCCAAAACCCCTCACGTGTAGGAAAACCACATGAAAACATTGGTGGACAGCCTGTGCCTCCCTGGGTTATGCATGGAAACAGACCCCCTGCATCCTAAGGACGGCACTCATCCATCCCTCTCCATCTACCCACCCCTGCTGTGAGCTCATCCCAGGCAGTGTTCATCTTCACCAGACAGACCAGAAAGTAATATGTTCTCAGAAGCGTGGGTGAGAAATATATTACTGCACCGCAATCATCAATCCAAATTGCAGCTCCCTTTTCTGAGCTCTGCAGGTAGCGTTCAACTTGTGGGTGTTAAATCAATTAGTAAGACTTCACTATTCAGTAACCCCAGAAGATGCCATCTCATTCTCATCATATCAACCAGTGGCTACCCTCATTAATGTAGTTTTCTATCAAGAAAACACAAACATTGAGTTTGCATTATTTGACATGGATCCCCTCTGTTTCCTGTGGTATGAATCTCAGCAAACAAATGTCTCACCTGCTAGAACTTCTGTTCTCTGGAAGAGGTTTTCTGAATGCTTCTCGGTGAACACATCAGTGTCATCCCCTGGCTCATCACTTTTTTTCTTGGCATCTACCTCAGGCCTTTCCTCTTTATCGATTTCTTCTGGTGACTGTGGCACAAAAAGGAAAACAGAGCATCACTTGCAGACAGGGCACGCTGCAGTCACTGCCCATCACAGGCAGCCACGAAGCTGTGGCTCCACATGCGTGCTCCACGATACCCACAAACACAACACATGAGAAGCTTTTCGACCACAGAAAGCTGTGCTAGGCATTATAACTGCAGCTATTTGTCATCACTATGTGGGAATGAAAAACACTATTCACAAGTTTAAAACCCCCAAAAGTATATCTAGCAAACAGATTTTAAGCACTGCCCATGTTTATCAGAATAATGGTCTCTGAACGAAATAACCGTTCTGAAGTTTAACATATCAGATATGTTATATTCAGAATGCCTTTGAAGGTAACTTAGACAATACTGAAAGACTAAATGGATCGGGGCAAGCGCTCAAACTACAGCCAAACCACACAAAACTCTCCTTTGAGAAGGAAATTTTCATGTAGAATTTTTTAGTAACCCTTTAAGAGATGCAAAAAAGGCACATATCAGTTTCTTAGGTATCATGAGAAACCATCTTGTATATTGCAAGATATTATTTTTTGCATCTATGTGCTTTTTCATGTGAAATCCAGAAGTTCCTACATAGACATTCTAGTAGGAATGAAACTGAGCAGCTCTGTACTCATTTAACAGGCTGCAGTAGCACTAAGTAAGATTTGTAGAAGCTTTTTAATTCACATAAATCAATGAAGTTAACATCAAGGCATCAGTAGGATACAGCAGAACCATCATAAATAGTGTTGCTCTCCAGTCACACACCTTTGTTTGTGCAGGCACCTTGGTCTGCATTTTCACCGTGGTGGTGTCAGCCCTAGATGCATCACTAGTTGTTGGTAACTTTGGAAGTGTTCTAGATGTTGTTATCACTGCACTATCTTCATCTTCTTCAGCACCTAGAGACAAAAAAGGTGACATTCCTTTGACTTGTGAAATTCTTCCAGACCAATAACATTTTTAATTAGGTCACCAAGGTAGAGGGCATTGCACAGTCCACCCTAGGCAAATGTCTGCCAAGATAAAGATGTGAGTGGTGAGTGCAGTGCGCTCTAAACTGTCAAGGTGCTATTTACCCCAAGTAATCCCATGAAAGAAGAAGCAAGGTCAGCAGATGGATTAAGCAGTAACCAGGAAATTACCAATATTTTTGAAACAGAAGGAACCAGCCTGAAAAGAAGTATGAAAAAAGCATAAACAACTGCAATAGGAGAATAAACCCTGGAGTCAAAGAAGCGACCATCAGGGCTTGCATGGCCCAGTCTCACATGGCCCCATGGCACTGTGGGCTCTGCTGGGGCTTGGCAGTGCCACCCCATGGGTGCCCCAGTGGCCACCTCCAGCTCTCCCACATCCACCGTGGGGGCACCACTGGAGCTCCCACTTCCAGGGTGCAGGGTCTCCTCCTAGGGGACAGGAGGAGGTGGCAGTGCCCCGGGTCATGTGAAGCTGGAAGCACCCACCTCACTCACAGTGGGGTTGTGAGGGCAGAGGGTCCTGCACACCCCGATGAGCAGATCTTGCGTACTTCACAGCCTGTGAGGGGTGGATGTGTGTGCATACAAATCTGCGTGCATGGCACATATTGGGATCAGTTACAGAAGGCGTGTTGGAAATTTGAAGTTGCATGTTAACCAGAATATCAGCCGCTTTAAAAATGGTATTGATTGTTATTACTGATATTAAGCACAAAACTATAGTTCAATGATTGCCAGTTAATTGCATATCATAAATTGATTAATAAACCTCTTCATTCTGACTTGACTTAAACCACATGAACTTAACAGCTTTTACCTGTTTTGCACTGCTTCAACAAGAAAATCTCTCCTCTACAATAAATCTCTTAAACCCTCAAACATGAAAATCCAAGTAGCTTCTATCTACAGGAAGATTGCTATTACTTCATGTTTCAGTCACTAGGAGTTCAAGTTTTTAAACTCCATATGATTCAGAAGCCTTTTTATTTTGAAATAAAGAGTAGGAGGACAGAAAACTCCCTAAGGATGAACTCTAATTTCATTTCTTCCACATTCAAAGCCCTGCTGGAGTATGAAGGTTTCTTTAGAATAAGATAATGGACATGGCTAATATATATCCTTTAGTGATGCTGGAAAGAAGAGCACACAGACAAGAGACTAAATTATTGTAAGGCCTGAAAGAGGAAAAGACTCGACCTATTCTTGGACCACTCCTTAGGAATCTCTATGTGTTATGCTCATTACAGACACCAGTTACCCAAGTAACTATTGGGTAATAAATCCAGCAAATGTGCATAAGAGTAATTCCTAACAAATAGAAATATAACCTCTTACAACATAATAGTATGACTCACTCATTCCAAATTGACTTTTTGTCTTATTTTTGTAGAGAAAGAAAAGAGGCTGAAAATACGAGCCTGTATCAATTCTTCAACTCATAATCAAGAATTACATACATTAGGTATTAAAAGAAAGGGCATTAACATCACAATAACTAAAACAAATTCTTTACTGTAGCTGAGAAAATTTGAAATCATTAAGTGCTACGTTAAAGCTACCAGCACAGAATAGTGCTGGAAAAACCTTCAAAGATATAAAATTACAGTGCAGCCTCCAGAATAAGGAAATCCCACCAAGAATCAGGTATTTTCCTGAAGTGCTACTCAAAGATCAAAACCCTAACACCCTGCTTCAGAACAGATGTGAAGAAAGGCATCCAGTGGGAAAAGTTTTCTGGCTTTGTCTCAAGAGTTTTCTTTGAAAAATAAGGGCCCACTGGATAGCTCAGCCTGCTTTACCTTCCAGAGTTCCTCCAAATTACACAAGACACTCACAGTCATGGAAATTAAAACCGATGATCAGATAAAACACAGCTTGAGAATACAGAACTTGATTTTCTTCTTTTCATAGTCCCATTTAATAACAACTGCTCCTCCAAATCCTTAAATGCCACCTTTGCTTCAGTCAGTAGTTGTGTCTGCCAGATAAAACAGGTCTGAACCTCTCTGGTTACAGAAGATGCAGATCTCGGTCTCTCAACAAATGGGTGACTAGTATAACATCTGGACTAGCCACTAGATTTTCATCAAAGGTACCCAGGTCCTCTTCCACATGGCCTATGTGGAATCCTGACAATGCCCAAAACATGAGAGCACCTATTGTTTAGTCCTGATTTAGGTTATACACATCACTATGGTTCCTGCTTTCCAATTAGCTTTAGATAGGTCTCTGCTTGGCATGGAGTAGGTCTAAACAAGGGTAAGGCATTTCCCTTGCTAAACTGACAGTAGTATTCTCAGAATTACCCATAAGTAGGACTAAGGGATCATAAAAACCTGTCTAATGTTCTCCAGAACATAGCAATAGCATTTAATATAGCTTGATGTTCCCTAAACGCAAAAAAGCCCAGAACCCTGCCTCCCTCCCTGAATCAAAATAGAATTGGAAAGAATAAGTCAACAGAGTGTCATAAGTGTTAACTTCCAACTAGGTTGTTAAGAGGAAATATTGTGAAATAGGTGAGGTATAAAACCTTACTTCTCCGTGTTAAAAATATCAGTGTTTCTTTAGATGATATCTGGTTTGATCAGCTTGGGTGGCTGTGCTATGTATTAACTGCCTTGAGTTCCTCTAAAAATAGACACTGCCCTTTTAGTGAGGGTAACACAAAAACCCTACAGTAATTAAACCCACAGCCATCTCTGTGGTAAAGAGTTGAGAGCTCTCATCACACCCATCTGTTACACAAGGCAACTTCTTTAAGATGCCCAACTGCTGTCTTCTTAGTGGTCAAAATAGCTCTAAATTGTGCTGTAGTATTGGAAATATCTAAAATAGCCCTCAGTGACTTGTCTATTAGTTGCCTCTTGGGTGATGGGAATGCAAACGCTCTTTCACACTCTTGATGCTTGAGGAAACTTGTCAGGAAATCAAGTCTGTGCCAGCTTAAATCACTGTATACTACAAAAAGCTCAGGATAGTTAGCACTCTCACTTGCAAAGCAGTCACTGATTAACTCTTCCTATCAAACAAATCCAATCATTTTCACCATATCTTTTGGCATAATGTTTATTTGCCGTTGCACATCACACTCTGGGAGCACTACCACCACAAGCAAGGTTGTCATAAGGTGGGCACACAAAGTTGCACCATCACTTCCACACCTTCCATCTCTATCATCAATGACACTGTAGAACGACACATACCAGAATGATATTTTTAGCTGGCTTATCTTATCCCTATTCATGTGAAAATCTCTCAACACAACCCTTAATCAATACAGCGTCAACAAAACAGAGATGACACTGTAAATATTATACTATTGGGAAACTGCAGCTGAAATACATGGGAATAGTGCAATGATGTTATGTTTCCAGTCATTTTAATCTGAGCAGGTAAAAAACAAACAAACAAACAACAAAACTTGAACAAAACAAAAGTAAGAAGATTCTGAAGATTCTGCCCAGCATCACAAAACCACACTTTCTAACAGCATCATGGTAGGGTTTTATGTTAAAGCACCTGGAGAACCAGGCAGTCAATGTCATGAAGCATGCTTGGGGCTGGTGTGGCAAGAGGACAGGAGAATCTCTTGCTCCCAGCCAATCTGAAAGGCACGTTCAAGTTTGATCTTAGGAAGTAGGCAAAGGAATGCTTGCTGTGTTGTCTGCACCATGGGAAGGAAGCACACCAGTAGAAGGTGTGTTGCCCCATCTGGAGTGCCTGCTGGGCACTCTGCCACTCTGTTCAGCACCTGGGAGAGCGCCCACACCTACCCCACCTCGAGCCTCACAGCCACCATCACTAGTCAGGCAGCCCCATGACACATTCTTCCCAGTCTCCTTCTGGCCTTAGAGCCTAATTTCAGCTTCCTGTTGGCTCAAGAGCCAAAGCAGATCTGCTCTTCTGCTTCTTTGAAGAGCTCCAAGTCCCACTTCTGTAACTTTCCTCCAAGAACCTTCTCAACTCAAGCTGTTATTGACTGAGAAATATTAAAATCATAGAATTATAGAATCACCAGATTGGAAAAGACCCATCAGATCATCGAGTCCAACCATTCCTATCAAATACTAAACCATGCCCCTGAGCACGTCGTTCACCCATCCCTTAAACACTTCCAGGGAAGGTGACTGAACCACCTCCCTGGGCAGCTTGCTCCAGTGTCCTATGACCCTTTCCGTGAATTTTTTTTCCTAATGTTCAGCCTGAACCTCCCCTGGCAGACCTTGAGGTCATTCCCCCTTATCCTCTCCCCCATCACTTGGGAGAAGAGACCAGCACCCTCCTCTCCACAACTTCCTTTTAGGCTAGGGAAAAAAGAAGAAGGGGAAGGAAAATCTGTATCAGATTTTGATATATATTGCATAGATTTGTCTTGTCAAGTGTAAATTAAGAAAAACACAAGAATGGGAGAGTTTTCCAAAATGTGTTGGTAAGTCTAATACAGATAGCTTTTCTTAAAGCAAAGGCAGCTCCAGGTGCCTGCAAGATCAGGACTCAAAGCTAAGATCTTTTATGCCAGAGGTAAAAGAAGTTATAAAAGCATTTCAAGTTGTAAATAGGCAGAAAAACTTACTTTTACTCTTTTATTATTGTGCAACATACAAACACCTACACTAAAAAGTGACAGGTTGAGGCATCTCCTCAGAGATGGAACTGCAAGTAGGAAACAACGGAGTAATGAACTGACCTATAGATTTTCTGCTGTTCATACCAGACAATCAGGAAGCAGCCTTCGCTCCTTCAGAAACAGCTGACCGATGGATTCAGATTGAACACTTGGGCAAATGCACAACAGTAGCTGAATACACATAAAGACTAAAAAGGCTATGAAAGGAAAGAAAAAAGGCAGAACACCATCACCTTTTTTTCTCCTTAGAAAAAGCTATCAGCCAGTTTCTAGTTTGAAACGTGTCATGCTTACAGTGAAATTTGCCCATGTTAATGCTGCTTGCAGACCTGCAAGGGCATTAATGGTGGTACTGACAATTCCTGTTTATCTTCATAGGCCTGGTGGCAGCTAACAATTTTCATACCAAAGGAAGGAGTCAGCATGTTGTCATGTTGGATCGGTTTGCTTGGAGTGGAATTACATAGCAAGAAAAGCACTTCTGAGTGGGAAGGCTCTCACTGCTAGGAATACTGCATCACTGAGTATCAAGTAAAAAGAGACATGTTGAACACAGTATGAGGAAAATTGTTCATTGGTACACTTGCAGGACAGTTTCTGCTTCATAAAATGGAGACAGCAGTAACTATGGATGACAGGGTGGAGGGGATGCTAATTTGCTTCCCTTTTACAGGGCTTACAGATTGCTCAGAAGGTTATTTGAATTTAAGAGTTCTTCCTTTGTTTAAAAGTATTAGATTTGGGCGCTGCCACATGAGCTGTCTGGACAGGCATCCAGCTAGTCTCGGTCTACTACGAGACTCTTCCTGCTTTCTTGCAGAAAAGCAACAGAGATTGGCAGAGGTAGCAGGAGAGCATGTTATACACTCTGTCTTCCACGTATGTCTCATGGTTGAGCACAGGAAAAATGAAAGCCAAGGTGTTACTGTTGGTGAACCTAGTAGCAATTTCTGTCCATCTGGCTCCAATTTACCACTGAGATGGGTTAATAAAACCCAAAGCCAGCTCTTGTATAGTCCTTTCCAACTCAAAAGCAGGACTGCATTTTGAATCATACATATTAGAAACAGCTGAACTCCACAGAGGGCTGAAAAAAAAACCCCTATTTTTAAAAATTAAATGTTAAATTACACCTCAAAGAAGTCTACAACAAGGAGGTTCTATTGAGCCTCTGATCACATTATAACATCAAATTGCCCCTACGGAGGATTTCCAAAATGCAAGATGTTACCCAGGAGCCAATGGCAGATGGGCCTGAGTTTGCCTAGCAGCACAATCAGACCTCTGCAGCCTTCATTGCAACATATCTTTAAACCTCCAAAGGAAAATGAAAACAAAAATATACCCAAAAATCTCAGCTGTGGTTTACAAGGTAACAAAGACATGGTGCTACAAGAAGGGCTCTCCTTTTAAAAATTCACAAGTATAAATAAACATGAAAAGACAGATTACAAAAAGTACAATGACAAACAAATAACACAATTGGAAAATAAATGGGATTTCCACAATAGCTCAGCAAATACAACAATAAAGAAATTTATCTCCAAGAACTACCATAAAATTCTGCAATCCTGCACTTAACTTTTAACAGCTGGAGCCTCCCAGCTAATATAGAAAATACTCCACAAAGAGGCTTTCTATGAGAAATTATTAATGAAGTTTCACTGACAGTTTTTTGAAAAATGATGAGCAAGCTACGTGCCTCTCTGCGAACTCAGTATGCTATGTTTAAGAATTTCTTTTTTCACTATATGGATGCCATTACTTCACAGAAAACTGTTGTGCTTTTGGTAGCATCTAGACTTCTAAATTTAAAAGAACAGCAAAAAAGGAATAAATACCATGTTTATGTGAATTTGAATATATATTAAGAGAAAACAAGTTTGCTGCTGCTATGTTTTCTTACAGGCTACTAAATTAGCATTATGCTATGGGAGAACTAAGCCTTCTCTAATCCTTATTTCTAAACTCCAGAGAGATCTACACAGAAACCAAAGGACAGTAGAGATGCAGTGAAATGATGCAACTAAGAAGTAAAAAAAGAGTAAAAACACAATGTTTAAAGCCAAGCCTGCAGGGATGCTCAGCACTCTGTAAATAGACAGCCAAGCACTCACAGTACTCACTGAAAGCATCATCTCCAGCTTATGAAGGAAAACTGCACAGCTTTTCCTCAAATAATTGCATTACTTCTTACCCTTTTTAGAAGTAAATTGTGACATGTTATCTCACCTGAACCTGACCCAGAAGAATAATCATCATCATCAATTGGATAGACGCCTGATGCTTCTTCAACAGAGCTGTTGTCAAGGTATAAATCTTTATCAGAGGTCAAATCTGCTCTCTGGAAAACAGATAAGAGGGAATGGTTACAAAGTTAACAGTTCTTCAGCATAGCAGTCTCTTAATCTTCACTCCTGTTTTCAGAGTTGATGATGGCAAACTGAACAGTTTATTCTTCCAGTTTATGCAAAGCATTCGTAAGATGTTAAAGAAATTTGTAGAAACTATAGCATTAAAAAAACCCCAAACCAAACTAAGGCTGCACGATGAAAACTAAGAAGCCATCCAATCTTTAAGAAGCAGTCCCGCTTCAAATCACACTTCATCTCATTAAATGCATGAATGAATAAATAGGATTTACAATATACTCTGCAGAGCTTCTGAAACAAGCAAGCAGCAAATCCCAGGACTGAAGTCCTCTGTCAGGATCTCAAATATACAAATCCAAAGGCTGTCACTGTCACGTGAAGCCTGTCTTTTGATGTCAAATGTATATCAAAATGCATCTGTTGTGTACCTCATACAACCACCCAAACCTGCTGCTCCGAATCACAGGGGTTTCCACCTTACTTTTTACTGAATGACACCAATTGCTTCTTTTATAGTACCCAACATTCATCATAGCTTTCCTAAAGGGGTGCCAAATTGTGAAAGGGGTAGCTTCTGCTATGGAAAAGCCCACATAGGACTTTTCCAAGGTAATTTTTCACCACAGAGGTCTAAAAAGTATTGTTGAAGATGTGTGGCTTTTTTGAGGCAGCTTTTGACAACAGATTCCTGTTCTAAGCTTCACCACAGCAGAAAACTGCTCTTCAGTACAATAAAAAAAAAAAAGATTCTTCATGGAAAGCAAAAAAGCCATCCCAATTATTACTTTACAGCAAAAGACCTTTGCACTGGCAGTACTTAAAGGCTTCTCTGAACAGCTCTGAACTAAAACAATGTTACCTTGGTTTTCTTCCACAGAAGAAAAAAAACACCATACTTGGTCAAAGTCTACTCTTGCTACAGCAGCTTTTACCTGTGGCATATGTGGGAGGGGAATGGTTTTAAGATAGGTTTACAAAAGGCTTGCTGTCAACTGCAGATCACATGGTCTGCCTGGAACTGGATGTAGCCCAAAGCAGAAATTCAAGATGATACTGATCTCCATCAAATTACTTAATTCTTTTAAAAGATGTCTCCAAAGGAAGGCCTGAAGTACTGTGGTACGGGTATAGGTGGTATTGTAATTAAGACACAGCTGAGGCTGTTTCCTTATAGGAAAATGACTCCCTGTCACGGGACAAATATCCTGCTGCTGATCAGGCTACCACAATGGACCGAGCCACTTCACCCCATTTTACTTCCAGCCACAATTGTAGTACAAAATAGCCCACTCCTTAATATCAGACAGGAAAAAACAAAACTTATTTGAAAGGAAATGCAGGTGGCCAACCATGAGTATAGAAAAGGAATACAATATTAAAAGTCATCAGAGGCAGTAAACATTACCCAGTGCCAAGCTGGGAAAAAAATTGAGGACCTACCCAGAGAAATTCCTTGACAATGGAAATTGCTGATAGAATTTGACAACAGCTGAGAAACAGCCTGAGTTTTCAAATGTTAGTGAACAAAAACTAGTCTGCATGAGAACAGAAGCATCATGCATCCATGCCCAGAATTTTTAGTGTTGAATAAAAACACGAACTTGAACTCAATGTATTCCCTGGGCCATTTCCCACTTGTGTCTATATCAGAAGCAAAATCAGGGGAATTCAAAAACCAAGCAAAAACCAAAACCACCCCCTCTCCTGCCCCTAAACAACCAACCCTGTTATTTTGTTCTTTCCAGTCCCACGGGATTGAGAGAAGACAGAAATGATCCCTGACAGTTCTCCAAGGATCAGATTTTGTAAGACAGCTCTGCAGCTAATGTAAGTCAGCCCAAGCTGTGATCGCCTGGTCAGTGAGGCTCCCCACCATCATATTCACTCCCTTTCTTTAGATGAAATATGACTTTTCAGTTGCCAAAAGCTTTCATTACTAGCTATGCTGAGATGTTTCAAGATTTAAACTGGATTTAAACCAGCTGAAAGCAGAGGAATAGAAATAGAAGGAAAGCCTGGATAGTTTTCAGCAGCAGTTTGAGGATCAATAGCATTTTATTCTGGGGATGCAAAGTACACAATGTGAAGCATTATTTAATATCTAGTACTGTAGATGACACAACTCCATCAGAATGAGAAAACTATTCCCCACTAGTCTTACAGATCCAGTATAATATTTACTATAGGGAGAAATACAGGGTACAGTGAACTCCAAATGCATTCACATCAGACATCAAGCTCTGTCTGAGCTCTGTAGCTTCTGTGGCCAGAGCCCCTTACTTCTCTAGTGGAACTTGTGCAGGACACAAGCACCTTCTCAAACCAAAAGCACAAAGAAGCAAACTCTAGCGTAAAAAATCCCCAGGTATTTGCAAAGATAAAGGTATTGCACTGTCCCCAAACAGGCTCTCTTTCCAAGCTGGCTAGTAGACTTGGGGTAGGGGCGCTCTCTCTACACCCATGCCTTGCAGTTTGTTCCCTACTTGCTCACAAGCATGTAGCTGCCTTAGGTCACTTGGAAAGAAACCTGCCTTAAGGTTACGAACTAAAAGAAAAGCCTAACAGTTACAAATAATGCACAGCCATTAAAAATAACTCTGTGAAGTTTAAGCTCTAAGGAAAATGAGAGAAATTAAATGAGAATACTTCCTGGTGTTCACATGAGTATCAAGCACTGAAGCCATGCTTTGCAACTGTATGCTATGTAAAAAAAATTTTGATTTAGTATTTGCTCTAGAAATGTTTTCTTGCTTGTAAGCTGGGAATCCATGGAAGCCCGTGGACTACTTCCAGGGTGTTCACAAAAGATAAGTTTTAAAAACAAGTCTGTTGTCAGCAGGCTTGGACAGTGAAAGGTCTGTACTAGCACTTCAGTATGCTTAGGAGGAAAAATAAAGTTTGCAAATTCTAACTCCTATTTTTAGTCATTAGGAAGGTCAGATATTCAAGAGACTATTTCCTATGGCTAACAATTGAAATGAGGGCCCTCATGTCACTTTTATGTAACAGCTTTATTTTCAGATCTATTAAAACGGCAGGAACACTAGGCAAGGATGTCTCTGTTATCAGTCCTTTAATCTGGCCCTGAAGCCACAAAAACTGCTCGTTACCTCTTGACAGAGATGGCATTCTCGTCCATCATTGTTATCCCACTTACGTTTTTATTCCAAGAATATAATGCTGCAAAATCCTGTGACCTAAATACTTCACATGTTACATACCAATGATCACTGATTCCTGTCTGGTTATTGACTACACTGGCATAAACCTAAATTTCATGGATGTAGCATAGATTAGCACCTATTAAGTACTAAATAAAATATATCCTCATACTAGCTATATGCTGAATGTGAAATCTTAAAGTCTTTATTTTACTGAAGCTTACACTTTGAATTATTTTTAATTTAATATATTTAGATAACCCAGGACATACTTTAAAAAAAACCAACCACCTCATTCTGATGCTAAATGAGAGAGTAAACAAGGAAGAAAACCAACTTTTTTTCTGACTCATCTCATTAAATGCAAATATCATTCACAAATTACAATGGCAAAAACTTGAAAACAATCTTCAGACAATGGGAAGGCTAGGAAAGGATGGCACACTTCATCTAAAAAATAAAAAAGGAAAAAGGATAAAAGTGTCCTGTCATAGCTGTTCCTTTTTCCAGTGCTGCTGTTATAGTCAATCCTCCCATTACATGATAGTGATTAAGGAGTAAGACATTAAAGACTTTTCTGCCATGTATATGAAGCCAAGAAAGCTGGGGTGAGAAGTGGTGAAGAAGTAATGTCTGACATGGTTGCCATGGTTGTTTGAAATTCAAATGGAAGAGCGATGAATAACTGACATATGGAAGGAAACATTTTATTACTTACAGATGCACTCGAATTTCTGTTTTCTGCCTTTCTGGGTATATGTGCAGGACAGAATTTGAGGTTTGCAGCTGGGTTGTTAATAGTACATTGCCTCCCTTTTTCCCCACATGGAAGTCTTTTAGATGTAACTTCGTTAGTATGCACAGAACCAGACTAATATTTAAAAAGTGATGTTACATCCCAAATAGCTAAGCCAGAAGGTGCTGAAAATTTGCAAGCATTACAGCTGTTTATTAGGTAGAGTTCTTCTACATAAGAAGCAGAAGGAAAACAGATTTTCCTCAGCTATTAACAGACAGTCAGACAGTCCTATTCTGTTACTGCTTGTATAAAAGTGTGTTCAGCTTGTGAGTCCGAGTTCACTGAAGTGATGCATTCTTTATAAACACTCCACTTTTGGAAAGCTAACTACCTGACTACATTCATCTAAAGCCTAAGGGCCACTGCAGAAACTCCCACTGAAGGCAAGAGAAAAGGTAGTTGTGTGAAGGAGAAGCTTCCTGCAAAAGCAACTATGACCTGCCACCCAACAGGACACAGTCCTAAAAGACCTCAGCATTGCTGACCCTAAAGCCAGTAGGTAATTTGCTATCATAGTTTGGCACTTCTTTGCCTTCTGTCATCACACCAAGAAAACTATTTCACCAGTGAGACTGTCCCATTTAAGCCTTGCTAACCTTGTCCAACAATAGAAGTAATTATTTTAGACAAAACCCCTCGATAAAGCATGACACTTCAAAATCAGGTTTACACCTCAAAGCACTAAGTTTTCCTAGAAACGTGCTAACCAGAAGGGCATCCCTTTCCTGTTGTGTTACTAGTTCCTAGAAGTGAGCATCTGCTGGCTCTTCCAGTGCTGCTCATCAACCTCCTTCAGCCTTTGAATCCCTACACTGCCTAAACGTACCATGCTACAAATACATAATTTTGAAGTAGAATTTTACTTTATGAGGCATGTTTACCACTAACTGCATTATTACAGATGCCTTTCTTTCCTTTCACTGATAGGTCCTACAGCTGGACAAAGAAGACAAGGGAAGATGTAGTCCCCATTTTCTTTCAAGGTGATGGTGGCCACTTTTAAAGATTCACAGGCCAAATGCTTTCCAACAAACCCCACATTGTGGCACAGCGGCAACTGCAGTGAGAAGTTCTGCTTTGGCAGAAGTCATGGTGAGAGGCACAGTGGTAAGTAGCTGTGAGATTTTTTTTTTAACAAATGAGCCACTAATAATCAGTGATGTAATCTACACACAACATTCTAACGACTCAACATTTTCTTCCTTGGAGAAACCATACTGCCTGCATAATGGTGAGTGGGTACTGGTCACTGGAAGGTTGCTCTATACCACAGTCTGCATAACTGTGCTCACAAGAAAAAAAATATTCTTTTCATAACAACAGGCCACAGATTGAATTTTTTCAAGTTTGAGAGCAAGGGTTTCACACAGAAGTCAACGTCTGCATTGCTCATTTCGCATAAATCATTTTGACATAGTCACCATTTCCAAGTTTTACCTCAGAAGAGCTAAAAACACTCCCAGCATTCCCAAAGGCTGCTGCCTGTCTGTGCCAGTCCTGACACTCATCCGCATGCTCCAATGTGAAAACGAGCCCCATGATGGGACCAAATTTGCAAAAGCTACTGCCTCCTCCATCACTGCCTTTGGCCAATTAACTAACAAACTTTGATTGCAGTGATTCATTCTGGAGGGCTTGTTTGCGAGGCTATTTTTAAAAATACCTTAGAAGACATTTGCTACCCCTTTTTCAGGTAAAGGTAGAAGAAGAAATCTGCTTTGTATAGGTGTCACTATAAATGTTTTAAGTCAGGTATTTGCCCACAGGGACAGTGTCAGTGGCAGCAGCAGCAGGGCAGACTGAGACCCTGTCTGGTGCAGTGCAGAGCTGCTACTGCGGCTGAAGCACACGACAAAGATTATTCATGCCCCTTGTAGTTCATGTAGAAGAACTTCCTGATGCTGCACAAAACTATAGCTTTAGGCTTCCAATCTCCCACGACAGATGAAGAAAGGGTTTGACCATTTGTGGCTGCTGAGGAAAGGAAGAGAGCCTAAAATAAACTGCACAGAAGCACTACAAACTGCTTCTACTACTGCTAGCATTCAACAATAGAGGAGTCTACCAAAAGAGCTGATTAACAGCGATTTCTTCACATCAGAGCCAAGAGTCAAAATATGCTGGATTTTAAGATGCGCACAGTCTGTTATGCCAGACTAATTATCAAAACAGAAGCATATTTGACAGGAACAGTATTAATAAAATAACTCTTGCCAGTGTCAGGCATTTCAGCAGTGTATGCCAGCTTGCACTAAAGAAAATACACTGCATCCATGGTGCTCACAGGGATATGCTTCAAGGCAAACTGCCCTCCAGGGAAAAGAGACACCAACAAGCCACCACCACGCCAGCTGCTGTCCACTTATGGCCATGCACCAAAGAAACTGCTGTGCTGTAGTTGATAGATTCAAGTTCACATTCCTCACTAAATCATAGAAACTAGTGTGCCTGTTTTCTAACAGTTGTCTGTGCCTTCAGAAATATTCCCTAATGTGTAATTACATTCTAGATGGTGCATTAGGTGATACCAGAACTTAAAACAAAAATCAGAGAACTTGTTCAAGCTTATTTGAAAATGTTTTTTTCTTCCCATTATAAAGGCTCACAGATTTGGTTTTGGCCTGCTCACAGTGTCGGAGCTGAGGCTTATTCTGCCTTCAAGAGAAAAGTAAACGCCCTGCAGAATTTGCCTCTATGAGGTAAATTCCAACTTAATAAGCTTCTGTATTTATTTTCACAGAGTCTGATTTCCACTTGTGCATATTCTGTGTACTAGATGCAAACAGATACCAAACTTCAGTCTATGTTAATCCCTTATCTAGAAACCATGTTGCCCAGCATAGAACAGAGTATGAAAGATGTAGGAGAGAGGCAAGCAAGCACAGCAGCAAGATCAGGCAGAGTTTTCTGTCCTTATGCACAAGTACCAATGTCACAATTTGTGATGGACAGATGAAACAACCTACTCCATGTGCTCCAGCTACAACAGATATTTAGCAGATGAACAAAAAGAGATCTTCATATGTTGCCCAATAGCCCTCCTAGGTTATCCAACTAGGCTCAGTCCCACGTGAAGCAGTATTAAAAGACTGCTAGCTGATGGAGACCATAGTTGGGTCCATCCCTACAAAAGATGCCTTCATCATGTACCTTGCAGAAGATACCAACATCTTCATTCAGTTTTGCAGAATTTACCAGAGTAACAAACCTTACTGTCTCTGAACCTTTTCCACTGCTACACCTGCAGTGAAAAGCAGTTCTTCACCCAGGGAGAGACCTCTCAGAAGATGTCCCACAGCCTCATCTCACAACTCAGCAACCAAAAGCTTCATGGATCGCAGAATGTGGAAATGTAACAACATCCTTCTCCAGCCATGACAGTTTCCTGCAGTTCTACAGCAATTCATGCTGAAAGCCTACACTCAAGAGGGGACCTGCACCATTGTTCCTTCCCCAGATTTACAAACTAGGGAGCTGTGTGGTCAGAAAACCTACACATAGGCTAGAGGTTAGGACCAAGGGGCTTTCCTAACCCAATGACCACATAAACTTTCTCTCCATAACAATGGTTACTTAGGTGTGATAGAGTGACAGAGCAAATCTGATACAACAACCCAAGCAAACAGCGCTGCTGCATTGCTTACATGAATGCCCCGATTTGACATTATATCACGTACACTGACTCTACACCAACAGGTCTTTCCTCATACATGAAATCCAGAATTGAACACCGCGGTTTGAAAACTTCAAGATTACTTAACAGCCAGGGTACAGTATGCAGCAATTCTTGTGTCCTATGCAAAAGCAGAAATTTAACAACAAAGTTTTCCCAGGAATCCCAAAATTAAAAGACTCAAAGCCCTTCCAGCTTTCATGCCAAGCCATCATTCAGTGCAAAGTACAGCTTATTCTTCAACTCTGCCTTTGACAAAGGCACAATAAAACAGGGAAGCTATTTTAGAAGGACTACAGCTGAATCAGCTTCCTAAGTGCTACTCCAGATTGAAATATTAAAGGACAATGTGCAGGCAAAACATCATCAGAAGCCAGCAGCCAGCAATGTGCATCACAGATTGATTTATCTCAATTAGCATAGCAATTTTCTGCATGCTTTCCAAAATGCACCCATGGGTTTCACCAAAAATAGGATCAACTCCCATCCCAATGCAAATCATTGTCACAGCTCAAAATGCTAATCAATTTTTAAAGACACATCAGCCCATGTGCAGACAGGTTAGATTTAAGGCAAAGCCATGACTGAGAAGCTAAATGTGCTCATTTGAAACTGCTGAATGAAGAGGATAGCCTGTCTATGAATCACCCATCACAAGCCTGATAATAGTGGGCAATGCAGGTAGCTTTGGGTACAGAGGTCATAACTCCATATACCTGACCCAGCCAGTACATTTAAATCTAACACGCATAACTTCCCTCTCCTTTCATGCTTTGCTGATCCCTTTCCCTAATCAATCAGAAGAACTAACACTTATATTTTCCTCCCTCCTCTTGAGAATGTGGATGAATGATTAAAGCTGCCAGGGTAACCTCTTTGGCATGCATGCCAATAACTCCCCACCTAATAGCCTTTCCTCTGCCTCGCTGCCCTGGCCCACTGGTGATTACTGCAATCCCTTGAAGTGGTCAAATTGCAGGGCAGCCCCCATGGAAACCTATTTGGAGCTGTTAGAGCTCATACCAAAGAATGATGTTTTTAATACAGGTTGTTCTTTTTAAAGCCCTACAAAAGCAGCTGTAATCAATCGTAGTGGGAGCACTGCAAACCTCTACCAGTTTCAAAAGCCCTATATTGATTTCTTTCCAGTCCATGGATTTCAACCAAAAAAACCCATGTGAGGAACTCTAAATCAACTAATGTGAAATCATTTCAATTAAGATAGTTCTGCCTTTAGTAGCAAGAATTGGCAATAAAGTGTCTCAATCAAGTATAGTCCTTTGCATAAATAGGGGAATTATGTTTATGAACAACTACATTATTCAAGTTACATAAAGCACCAATTACACATTACTGAGAAAGTTTATGTATGGCAACTGAAGTCTGCCAAAGGTGAGGAGGAATCAGATTTCACTGCTTAAGGAGTGAGCATTTCCAATTCTTGAATGTATGATCTATTATTCAACAAGGTCTTACTGTTGAACAACAAGGTTCACAAGTCTCTCAGTGGATACTTCTGTGTGCCACCTGCAGCCAAAGCTCCTTATAGGTGGAAAAACTGCCACTTGTAGATCTGCAATCTGTTTGATCTACCTAAAATTGCGTACTATTGTAGCAATTAGCCAAAGGAATTTCCCTTCCTCTCACAAACACATGCAACCTGTTTCAGAAGATGGTTATAAGTTGCTCTAAATGAAGAGAAATCCTGTATCTACTTAAGGGAAGTACTATGACTCTTTCATTACAACAGAATATGCAGGCTGTGCGCTAAAAATGAGAGTTAAGAATCACCTTCTAAACAAATATCTCAAAAAAGAAAAAAGAAAAAAGCCCAACCAACCAAAAACCAATCCATCATCTTCAGTCTAATTCAGGCGCTGACAGAAAAAGATTTTCTGTTCAAAACTGGTACCGTCTAGTGATGCAAGTTGCAAACTGAACTGTAGATCAATGTGAACTTTCTATTAGCCAGCAGAATGGGCCACGTGTGCTGACTTCTTTCTCGAAATCATTAAAACAACTAAAACTTCCTTTATCCAGGTAACTACTTCCAACTTGTTGGGTGGTAGCTGGAAGCACAGAGCTAGCGGATCAGTTTGTCCTCCGGCAGGAGAAGCACTGGTAAATCCAGAACTTGGTTAATTTAGGCCAGAAGCTATAATCTATCTGGCTAAATTGATAAACAGTATCACTTCTACTCTTTCCACTGGTATAGTCTTCTCAGACAGAGACAGCAAACACTGAAAGCCAGATGAGATATCTCTTCACAGCCCAGATCCCCAAACAAAGATGACTTTATTGCTGCTTCCAAGTGCCAGTTAGTCTAAGACTCATTCATCTCACTGGTTTATGAGATTAAGTTGTTGGATTCGGCACTCTTATCCTGTCTTACTTAACTGAATTTTTGCTACAAAGGCTTGGTGTTCATATCCTCTCTGATGCATGCAAAGATAAGAAATGAGTTTACTTCAGATGGGATAAAAGATCAGTCTAATAACTTCTACTATAAAAGCAGTTGAGTGAAAGCAGAGATATGGCAGTTCATAGAGGCGATTTAGCTTCAGGAACAGTTTTCTGTCTGGTATGCTGCCCTTCAGGCATGACTCCTCTCCTTCCACTGGTTCATCACTGACACAAGCCTTCCTGACTTCCCAGCCAAATACAACTGAAAGGTTGGGCTTGGGGGGGGACACAGCACTCTCTCTGCAGTGCCAGCCAACTTTCTAGCCAGATGGGGCCAAGGCAAAATGCAAGGATTTTGCTTCCTGCTCTCCCCCCATCTTTGACTCTCCTGATGGCTCCCTGGGTCTTGCAGTACAGTATCAGACTGGGCAAGGGAACCAAGGGGACAATTTCTTTTGAAGACAAACACAGAGCAGGGTTCAGAAACTAGTTGGATATACTAGGCAGAACCACTAAAAGTGAATTTGAACTATAGTGTTAGGAATTTCTCCCACGGTTTTGCAGCTGGCTGGCTTCATATCAACTGCACAGCAAGACAAAACGAAGAAAGAGTCTTGGTGATGCAGTCTGCCATGAGCCTTCAAACCTGCTGTAAGACACTTCCACACACCATAACAATTAACATGTATTAATATTCCTGAGAAACAAAAATCTAACATACGTCTGCTCTTAAAAAAAAACCAAAACCCACAAACATACATAGCAAGCATCAAGCTGAAACTGCATAGAATAAGCTACACTAAGATAAAAGAGCTACTCCATGAGCAGTGGAAAGGCTGACACCTGATTTTCTACAGATTCCCCTCTCCATCACAACCCCAGATCCTGCTCCCTTCCCCTGTTCTCCTTATGAGCTGTGCAGGTGGATGAGACATAAAATGGATCAAACAACTCTGAAGATGGAACACATTTCTCACAATAAAAATTTCAACTGAAATTACAGAAGGAACCACCTTTAAACAGCATGCAACAATTTTCTTGGTTTAAAGTGTGGTATAGAAATTTGCTGCTTTAATTGAAGTATTAGTGAACTGATAACAATCTTTCCTAGTTATGAGGAGTGGCTACCTTTAATGAAAACTAGGTGAATTAAGCTTTGGCTAATGTTTTAAAAATAATGCTACATAAAACCAGAATCAAAAGTATTATATTCATAGCAACGGCAGGGACAGATAACACTATTTGATAAATTAGCTTCCCTTGATTGAAAGGAAAGCATGCCAGGTAAGTTGTTTGATAGCACTTTTAACAGTCTGAAGAGTAAAATACAACAAAGACATTTGTTAACAAAGAACAAACCTTTCTTTCTAACATTCATACTTTAAATCAGAGTTCTGCTAAAGGAAACAGATTTCAGTATTTCTATAGCCAAATTCTGAATCTTCATAAAACTATCCTAGCACCATCAATACAAGGTTAGCTGCACTCTACAATCTTTACTGCCTTATCACCTGTCTAAAGCTTTTAAAAATCCATATGCCTACAAAACCTCCTGGAGCTGTTACACATTGAGGATTTCACAGCATTATTGACCTGGGCAGCCTCTTTATCCGCAGTAAGTTATTTTAAGCAACTTTCTGCCAGCAAGCAAGTCTCTTTGTTAGGCTTTGTCTATTATTGCTAAAGCATCGCTTACAATACAGCACAAAACAGGGAGGTACTAAGCAGAAACCAGAACGGGGTCTATCAAGTTTCCTTTTTACTTCTTATTTTTCTCTACTTCCCTGATATGCTTCTAATATCCTACAGATCACTGCCCAGCTGCCAGGAATTCGGCTATGCACTTAAGATACCTCCTGAAAGAGAGCAATGTGAATGTACTGCAGACAAAACAGACCAAATCCACATGTTTTTTTGACCGTGCTATTTAACTTGCACACTTTCCTTTATCTTGTTGGAACTTAATATATTATTTATCATTCTGAAAAATAGAGAAACAGAAGCTAGCAATTGTTTTGCCTACTAAATAAGAAAATACATCACCTGGCTTGGGAGATGTGGAAGGGAAGAGGAAAAAGAAAGGTACATTTCTTGTACTTCCAACTCAAACCCCAAACTGTTCTATTCTTACTTTCCATATCAGATAAAAGTCTCCAGCTTGAGGATTATTCTGTGGAATGGTAGAAAAAGCAAACCTCAATGAAACTCTTATCACCACACACCAAAAAGCAATTTCATGGTCTTCTGGAGGCTTGTGCCTGGTGATATCAACTGAGAAGCCCAATGCTAGCACAGCAGTCTTCCTTGGGTTGTAACTTATCAATAGGCATAGTCATAGAATTGTAGAATGGTTGGATTAATAGGGACCTTAAAGATCATCTCGTTCCAACCCCCGTGACGCAGACAGGGACACCTTCTACTAGATCAGGTTGCTCACAGACTGATCCAAGCTGTCCTTGAACACATCCAGGGATGGGGCATCTCTGACTTCTCTGGGAAACCTGTTCCTGTGTCTCACCACCCTCTATTTTCCTTCTCATTAAAAATATTTATGGGGTGATCCTGTTCTGAGAAGCAACTCCTGCTCATCCTTTTACTTTTAAGTTTCATATCTTGAACGCTTGTATGGTAAGAGACCCATACTATTCCTTGGTGTCATCAGAACTACTAAGACCTATCCTGTTTTAATCCAAGGGTACACTACAAAAGGTACTCATCTGACAGCCCACACAGGCACAGAGACATTTAAATTTAATATCAACTTCCATATCACAATTAATAACTAGATTCTCAGCTGAAGACCATGACATACAGAGGAAGCTGCACAAGGAGAAGGGTAAAAGATTTACATTGATATAAATTGAGTCAAAAAAATCTCTGCTAGTGATATTTTATTTCTGGATGTTAGATCAACTTTCCTATTTCCTTGCAAAGAAATTGGAAAGAACAGGTGAATTCCAAGTTATCAATTCAGTAAAGTTTTCAAGTATCACAAGATCACCTTTTAAGCAACTAATTCAGCACTGGCACCTTTGCACTACTTAACATGGTTAAGTGTTGGCAAAAATAGTGGACAGAATGGATAAGTAACCTGTCAACACTGAGTCATTCTAGATAAAGCATGAATTTATTCCAATTATCTGCACCTTATTTCCACCAGTTCTGCTTCAAAAATACAGCACAATCTCCTCCATATAGCCATCAATCAACTGAACAAATTCTCTTAAGTTTTCTTTGCAGATATGTTGAAAGCAATTGCACTTTACAAGCTTAACCCAAGATTAATAACAAAAGTTCAATTCAAACCACAGGTTTTTCTCTGCAAGCAATAAAAAAGGTTGCTATACTGATGGAATTAGAAAGCTTCATAGTTCCTGTCTCTGTTCGTTTCAGTTAAAGGGTCACTTGACACTCAGAAATGGAACAAGCGAAAATGGGTTTCATCAGCCTAAGTGTTACAGATGTCATCTGGTTAATAGACCTGACCTCACACAAACCTGCTCAACCTCCCTAGGTTCTGGAGGCTTAAAAAAAATCCGAGGAAAATGAGGGGAAGTGTAGACTCTGCTCAGGGAGACAATACAGCAAGACAACACAGAATAGTTTTGTAACATCAGTAATACACTTGCACATGTACATCTAAGAAAACAGAGCAATCAAGAACTGTGCTTCAAATGAGAACAATGCAAGGCAAAGGAATATTTAACATATGCATCTATACAGCCAGATAGAAGAATACACCTGTAATACAGTTTTATTAGAAAGCATAGAGGAGTTTTCTATCACACAGTAATATTGTATTAATTTCTTCTCAAATTAGATACTTTGGTCAAGAAAAGAACTCTCTTTACAGGTCAGGCATGAAGCATGTAAATAAGGTTTTCTGATAAACATACATGAGCAAATTGGATCACAAACTTGTTGACAAATACAATTCTTCAAATAATATACATGAATGCTATTTTTTTATGGCATGTTGTCAAATACATCCTCAAGGAGGCAAATACAACACGTTACACCATAGCAAGCAGCACTTATTCACTCACTTTGAACAAACAGAACAGATATTCTAGAAAGATACTTTCATATGCAATTTTCCAGGACAATAATTGAATGAAGGTAGACAACAGCCAAGAAGCATTTGAGAAATGAGAAGGTGAAGATAACTTCTGCTGAGAACTCAATTCATGTCAGTAGCTAGTATCCCTTCTTAAAAATCTCTCAGAAGTTCATCTAACTTCATAAGGACACAATAAACAAAGGCACAAGAATGCAACACTACTGGCACTTTGATAAAGCAGAGTCATCAGCTCGTTTCTTTTTAAAAAAATGAGTCTGTACCAGACACATCTGATGAAAACTAATGACACTCGTCCAGTGAAACACACAGCTGCAGAAAAATTGGCTTATTGACATAAATTGGCACCCTAAGAGTTTGCTGTGCTGAAACTGCTCACTGAACAGCCTGACAGAACATGGGCCCTTCTGGAGACCAAAGCCCTGGTCCAGCTCCTGGCAGGGGCTGTCCTTCCTCCATTAATTATGCGTGTGCACACACAGACCCATGCAGCAGTCCTCCAGAGAAGCCTCTGATGGGCTGGGAGAGCAGATTACTACTGGCTTATGCCTCAGATACAGCACGTTACGCAACCAAAAGGCTTAACAAGCCTCCATTTCATTCTTTTAAAATTAGTTGGAAGAGAAACAAATGAACGGTCATGAGAAAGAACACTAAAAAAGTGGCATAACCCTCCCAAAACACAAAGCAGTGCAAAGCTGTGGGATGAGGCCTCAGTTTTCAATTACTGGGGTGAAGGCAAAGTCTGGAGGCTTTACCAACAGCCCTGTCCACCACGAAGCCTGGGGGAAAGCTTGGCCTCAGTCTTTATTTTCTGTTCAAATACCATTTCCTTCATGATTCTATTTACAGTTTTTAAACAGAAGGCCAGTCCATGCTCTGCAAGTCCAATATTATTGAAACCTGCTCCATCTTCCTCCACAGGCTGTGGAGGGGCAGGGAGGAGTTTGTCCCACCTGCCCTGTTGCCCATGGTACCAGCAGTCACCAGGTCCCAGGGATACCACCACTCATCACACACCAGCTCAGCAGTCACTCACTTCATGCAGGCAGCAAAAGTTGTCAGGAGCCAAAGGTGACCCTCCAGGCAAGCTGCAGCTTGCATTTACAGAAAATAAGGTGTTTTCCTCATTACTTTCCAAGTAGGGCCAGTATGAAGTGGCACACCATTTGCATTCAGAATGAAAAAACTAGTTTTGTCATCAGAAAGCTGAGGACAAAATTGCAGTGAGTTGTACCCAGGCACATGCCCACTGGATGTTAACCTCTCCGTGTTTTGTGCAAGCCAAGCTAGCACCGAGTACCCAACGAGGCCCCATTTTTCAGAGCTCCATTTTGTGGGGATAAAGGAGGGTTGTGCTATTCCTTTCCCTGTACTCATTACAGCCACGACTCAGAGGTAACACAGAACAGAAAGTGCTTGGGTTTGTAACAGCCAACTGCCATCCTTCAGTGTTTGCTGAAGCAAACTATAAAAGCTCACTTAAAGCTTTGACCAGAAATCCTCAGTACATATAGTTTGTACAGTGAGGGACAGGCTCCAATAGCACTGGTTTTTTTTGTCTTTTCTTTCTTTAAGCCAATACACAAAATTTAAAAAAAAGGGACTGTTTAGGATACCTCATACCTCTTCTCCCCCTTACGCTATTTTAGGAAATCAAATTAATGTCCTGTTATTGATTTATAACCAGGGTGTATTGTATTCTATTATAAATTTATAATCAGTCCTATCACCTTAAAGTTAAAGCCCACATTCACTAAAGGAGTCATTAAAAGAAGTTTCTCCCTCCCTTCCAAGCCTACTTCACTGCACCATGCAGCTGAAGGTTTCCATTTTGCTGACAAAGGCTGTCATTCATGACATTATGCAGCACTGAAGGAGCCAAACAGATTAAATGGACATCTGCCTTTCCAGTCTGTCATAAAAGTGGTTTAATACCAAGCAGTGTTTAAACAGTAAAACTGTCTGCAATTGCTGCTCTATAATCTGTGAGTAATCAATCAATCTCAATGCTGAGCTTCCATTACTGCTTCTCTGCAAGCAGCTGGAAAAAATTCTCAGGCACATACTTCTTGTTTATACCCCAAAGTTAAAGAGGAATTAAACACAGATTGAGTCTGCGTTCACAGTAACCCTGGCACACATCAAGTCTCAGGCTTATATTTTTAAAGCAAAGCACAGGCAATACCACGAAACCCCCAGTTAGGGCAGCTATTCACCATGCTACTTCCCTATGAATTCATTATTGCAATAAATGCCTCAAGGGTTTGCCAAAAGAAAGTAAAGTATCCCAACAGAGCCCTCACTCTGCTGTTCTTTGAAACCTCAGCACCTTCAGAAGAGAGTACAGGATGCAGCTGTGGTCATGTGCCACCACTGGAGCTTGGCTACTCCAGCTTCAAGTCATGTTGAGCAACAGCATCAAACTCGACACTTTTTTCAGACTTGTTGCTTGAAGTAATCCCACATTCACAGAATCACAGAATCACAGAATCACAGAATCACCGGGTTGGAAGAGACCCACTGGATCATCGAGTCCAACCATTCCTATCAAACACTAAACCATGTCCCTCAGGACCCCATCCACCCGTAACTTAAACACCTCCAGGGAAGGCGAATCAACCACCTCCCTGGGCAGCATATTCCAGTGCCTAATGACCCTTTCCGTAAAAAACTTCTTCCTAATCTCCAACCTAAACCTCCCCTGGCGGAGCTTGAGGCCATTCCCCCTTGTCCTGTCCCCTGACACCTGGGAGAAGAGGCCAGCTCCCTCCTCTCTACAACCTCCCTTCAGGTATTTGTAGAGAGCAATGAGGTCTCCCCTCAGCCTCCTCTTCTCCAGGCTAAACAGCCCCAGCTCTCTCAGCCGCTCCTCATAAGGCCTGTTCTCGAGCCCCTTCACCAGTTTTGTTGCTCTTCTCTGGACACTCTCCAGAGCGTCAACATCCTTCTTCATTACAACAACTGTTGTGCTGGGGATTCAAAGACTTACTTCTTTTAAAAACATAATCTGTGTTGATACGTTTTAGTTAAGATGTAAGTCTCCCTTGACATGTTTTGGTTAAGATGTAAGTGTCCCTTGTTCTCAGAGCTATGCAGACCCTGCCAGCAAAAGCTATGCACATCAATGGTTGATGTCTCTGCACAAGAAAACTAAGAGTATTTCCATTTAAACAGGCAGAGGCCAAGAAGATGTGGGCACTCTGGCCTATGCATGGGATTTGGGTTGGAGTAAGGCCAGAGCTAAAGACAGGTAGCTTCCAGAGGCTCAGCGCACCTTGTGATGGGGTCACACACGGATTACCCTGCTTCCCTAGCAGGACATCGACAGGCCCAGCACACTCCTCTTATGGCTTCCAGAGTGGATTAACACTGAACCTTTTCATGTTCCTTTATCCTGTTGCACATAAGTTGTTGCACAGCACCCTCTGACATAGTATATAAAGCATATGACTAACATCCACCACCTGTTTGTCCCTCGGTCCCCTCCCCAAGCTCCCTTGCTTTATCTGGAGTAGGCAGACAGGTTGTTCCATGAATTCACAAGTTAGATCATTTGACTGAAATGTAGCAAAAGGGAAATCAATTCCCCATAACAGGGACATCAGTGGCTTATTTCACACCTTTCAGCTGACAACTACTTCAAAGGCAGCTCCAGACCTATATATTTATTCATCAATAAACTCAGTTTCCAGCAACTGCACAGCATGGTGGCTGATCTGGACAAGGAACTCCAGGCCAGTACTCAGTTGTGCTGCCAAATGCAGCCACCCAGCCTGAGTGGTGCCTCCTGTATGGGTTGGGGATATTTCAGCTGGTCTGAGAGAAAGTGCCACAGCCTAAAAAGCAACATCAGTTTTGGATGAAACCTAAAGTATTTTGCCAACATTACCTGCACCTACTACTATGCTCTGTGTCCCTCTCTGCTTGGAACAGGGAGGGAAAGGATCAAAGTGAGTCCCCCAAAGAGTCATATGCACATTCCTTTCCTCTCAATATCTCGGTATAATTAGTATAATCACTACAAATAGACTTCACTTGTAATGTTGAAACCCCTGGCCTCATGCTGGATTATCCAATTCAGGACTTTAATATAGCAGCACTCTCAGATAAGACCAGGGAGATGGGAAGACAGAAAGTCACTGTATTTCAGGCACCTGACTTGACTTCAATTCAGAGCATCTAAATCCAGGACCAAAAGGTCCTTCTGCAGACCAATGGAGAAAAGTATGCTTCTCTAGAACGCTGTTCACAGTCTTGATTTCATGTCTGAATTCAGCCTCAGTTAACAGCTGAACGGTCCTTTCAACAAATGTCGAGGAACAGAGTCAATCTCTGACTGAAATGGCACCTATAACGTCAGGTTCCAGCAGGTCTGAATGAGTTTTGGAATAAAACAGTAGAAAAGAACATTGCAAAGCCAGCAGATCTTCTGGGTTTTCCAGGGGAACAATTACTGTGACAACAGGACATTTATGAGATTCAGAAAGAAACCTCAGTGTCTCAGTGCTGCCATAGGATTTATTGAAAAAAAATCCCCAAACCCCATGACTTGAGGCTGAAAGCCCATACTTTTGTAGCTGAAGGTTCCACTAAGAGACCTCTGTTTATCTGTAATGACATGGTATAACCCAACCAAGTAGGTGACTCGTCCCTACACTGGGACAGTTGGCACTCATTTCTCTGGACACTATATAAGGAAGGAAAAAAGCAATCACAGCATAAATCCTAACTGCAGAGTTCTTTCAGCAGTAAGCAGCTGTATTTCTCTGGCCACGTACAACAGCAGCAATTTCAGCTCTGAAGTATACAAGCATGCAGACACCACTGTCCTACAACTAAAGGTGTGGACCACGTTGTAGAGAAAACCAATTCTGTTGGCCAATTAACATGGCACTTTGTGCCAGAAGAATTCTTCCAGGTAAACATTTTACCTCTTCTTATGCTGCTTACAGTTGCTTGGTGACTGCTATGAAAGTTATGTTGTTCCACACTTCGGGCACTACAGTTCTCCCCCAGTTCTTAGTTTCACCCTGTACAGTCATTAAATGAATGGTAACATATATCAGATCCTTTCTCAATGCCATCCACTGTGTGCAGGAGAATGCATGCTGAATATAATGCTTTAGAAAAAAGATTTTCCACATGCCACTTTGAGGTATGGGAACAGAATGAGTAACTGCATTGTGATACAGTAATCAAAACCCGAAAGATACACAACCGTTTAGACTTAGGTTACCTTGGAAGGATGTAATGGTTTGTAAAATCTGCAGACTATGTATTTTATTTTCTCATGCATAGTAAGAACTGTAATCTATTAAGGCTTAAAATTAAACATCCCATATCTGTCATTCAATGAGACAGAAACCAGTCAAACCAGTTCAAAATTCACAGTACTTTCTAGGCAAATTTAGCTTCATTCCTAAAACCAACAGAGGCAGTATGACCAGCATCCAAATGCAAGCCAGATAGTCTCTTGAAATTCTGTAATACAGTTAGCATCAGAAATCTCCCAGGTGTGAAATGAGAAACTAATGGAGTTTGCTAGCAGTGAAAAGAATCAAACCCGAATTACATGACAGGAAACCGCTCCTGTTAAATACGCTGATTATCATTTTAGCAACATTTTACCTACTAAATCCTTCATGGATCGTAAGTATGTATAATGCTCTTTGACAGCAGTATTGTGCAGTTATCAATTACAGAATAGCAGAAAATTTGACCTAAGGCCAACCTGTAAATGTGAGATGCACTTGTGTTAAGAAGTGTTTGAAAATCCTAGTAATTACACACCTATTCCACCTACAAACAATAAGGACCTATTCCTTTAGCATAAGACAGCTCTCTAGTTCCTATTCCTGTGCTGCCACCTTCTCTTTTGAGCCAGGCTATTGATAAATGCCCCCACAGAATGAAACTCCCCTAAGGATATCCGCATATAATGCACTTATAGACAATGGTGTCTTGGTCAGCAAGATGAAATTACCTTACAGTGGCGTAGAAAACCTTCTGAGAGGGACACATTGTACTAATGTAATAGGAGGCTGTGGGAACAAACAAGCCAAGAACAAAACAAGACAATTATACAAAAGCAACTTCCAAGCTAACGTCTGAGAGGCAATTACAGGATATCGGCGTGCTTCCTGGCCCCAAGCTGAAGTACCATCGCTGTTCACCAGTGATAAGGAAAAAGGAAAAGAGAAAAAGCACCAACAAGCATGGAGAATTTAAAACCCATTCCTGGAGAGCATCAACAGCCCAGAGGGCCAGGCTTAGGGCAAGGGATTCGGCTACAAAGACACCTACTTTTAGGCATGCATTTGCTTTGAGCTCAGTGTGTAAAATCCTATTTTAATCAGAGAAAATCTAGTCACTGCAGCCAAGGAAGCCCAGTTCAGCTTCCTAAACACAGGCTTACAATGTTTCAGGCATCCTGCCTCGTCCCCAGCTCCTGCTCCAGGTGGACATGTACCTCCTGCAGGTCCCGTTGCACCTTCCAGGACTGTGTGGATCTCCACATGCTGGAAGGCATCTCAAATGGCACAAAAAGTTAAGATCATTTGTTCTCTCTTTCCTATGCTGGGACGGCAGGAAATGTAAGCAGTAAGAGGAGGCTGTTGCTGAATCAGAGACTGGTCTGTGGTATACAGAACAAAGAACTCAGAATGAAGGTTGCACACATGTCTGAAACACTATATACAAGTATTGAATATAACAGGAGTGAAGCCTAGCTTATCACCCTTCAATGGCAGCAACTCCTGCTTGGAAGGGCAAGCTCTGGAGAGCACTACAGGCATCACTCAACAGGTCTTCCAGAGTCCACTTTAACCACCTAGAAAATCCTCAGATAATGAGGTTGGGGCCAAACCCCCGATGCTTCTCACAAGAGTAGATGTCAGCACACACTTCTGTATTCCATGTGTGCAAGACAGTTATAAAGCATGCAAGAACTACACTCAAGAATATTTTCTCTCAGGTTGAGAGAAGCACAGAAAAGAAAGTTCCCAAAGCTTCAAAGCTAATTTAAATTGCCTGTTGCTTATAGAAATGAGAAGAACACTAACATCTTTGTGACACAAATCTATTGGAGAATTTTTCTAATACTTAGAAAACCAAGAACTGCAATCTTTGTCTTTCACACCACTACTTAAAGGTTGCTTAAAACAGTTCCCCTTGCTGCTGCAGGAAAGACTCAGAACCAGTAATAGGTCCTGCACAAGTGAAGGAGCACATCTAAGCTGTATAGTACCCTGCTGAGCTCTCCTACAGATCACCAAGCTCCTCTCATCCCCTGCCTCCTTTGACAACATCCATGTCAGAGTTCATGGGAACACAGGGTGCTACAGCAGCCACAGCTTCTTCTGGAAGGAACAGTCCTCCTCCCCTCTACCATGCTGAAAAGCTAATGAGGGTATGATGGGAAATAGGATGACACTCTTCTCATCAGTCTTGCGCTGTCCTGACTCCACAGTGAGAGACTAGTGTTTTCACCAGCCCTGTGCTCCACAACTACATAGAAAATCATTTGCAGTCTTATGCCTGTAGCCAGAGGCACGGGATTAGAACACATCACATCAGCCATACCTACAGCATAAAAGCTGGAGAATATATTCTGATTTGGAGAAAGTTCTGCTATCACATAGCTACAAGGCGATTCACGCAGATTTACATGTAGCTTTTCAGCAGCTCCCAGCCACATGGTCCCTTTGCAAAATCAAGGCAAGTCCTCTTTCGTGTCAGAGGACACAAAAAAGGACTTGCAGGCTGCAATCCTGAACCGGATCTTAGATTAGATGTACAGCTGAAGACAACAAAGTGAAGCATTTCCAGATGCCTGTGTTAAAACACTTCTAGATTTACTTCCAAAGTTTCACCAGCTATGTTAATTTATACAGACATTGGCAGAAAATCTTGGTGATCATCTTGTTCTTTCTTCAAGGCCAGAAAGACAGGTCTAGGCAGGATTTACAAGGGCTGATACATTATCACTGATATTTCCCTCTTAGCTGGATTAAGCCAGAAATTGGCTGGGCGGGGGAAGTGATAGCAGCTCTCCCTTCCTCATGAAGAAGGTGTTGATGAAAACTCCAAGTAAAGCTTCTAAAATAAATGCTACTACAATATTTTTAGGGTGTAGGCACATCCCAAAACCTCATAAACCAACAAGAGGGCTTTTGTTCTCTTGACTGAAGGCCAACATTTCAGAGCACTCCACCAAAAGCCAACCAGAAAGGCTACCCATTTCCTTCCTCCCCAAGCTCTCAAGAACACTAGCAATGGTATTTTTCTTCAACCATAAATCAGACTGTCTACTAACACACTGCAGTACAGTATGCAAAATGAAATTTGTATGGGTAGTCAAAAAATAATAAATACATATGCATGACTGCACTCACTTCAATTAAAAATAGGCATTTTGCTTTATTGCAATGATTCTGAAGGGGATAAAAGGACAATTTCAGAAAAATTTAAAAAAAGCTCTACACAAGACACATGTACACACAAAACTCCTCACAAAATTCAGCCACCACCAAGGAAGGACTTAATTCCCTTATATGCTCGAGATCTGTGATTAAGTTCAAGATAGGAGCAATTAACTTTTGTGCAAGTAACACATTAAGCTTTACCATATATACAACTGGAAAGCCTTGATATCCTCCTACAGAACAGGCAATCCCATGGGGGCTTTTAATTTATTTTAAATGCAAGTTCCTCTTCTGAGGAACAGAAAACACAATACCATCTCCTCACAACAGCTTGAGGACTACAACATGGGCTGTGAGGGACAGAGAGGATTGGAGGTTACTCTTATCTTGTTCAGAAAACTTGCATATACTTCTTAATTTTCTTGACTTTCACATGAAACATCATAATTACTATGTGTAAATTTAGATTTACTTATTTGGGGGTAACTTCACCCAGAAGCAAAACCCTAAGACTGCATCTGCCAACAGGAATTAAAAAAAAAAAAAAAAGACCTTTATTTTCTTGGAACTACTGGCTGAGACATGTACCCTTTTTAGCATCTGTAGTGAAAAACACTTTGTGTGAATTGAACCCACAGCACAGGTAATATTAATGCCCTTGGAAGAAGCAGCCTTAAATTATGGAAACCTATTCCTGATCGTTACTGATGAGAGAGGAAACGGAAAAGTTTAGCTAACTTCAGGTTTTAGCATATTCCTCTAAGGTTATAAATAGATGAAACACTGAAGCCAAACCAGAAATAATTAAATCACACTAGAAAAATAAGAGAATTAGAGCAGAGGTAGCCTACAAACCTATCTTTTATACTGGACACTAATTGAAAAAGATACAAACCCAAATAAGTTTAGGAAAACATTAACCTCATTATACTGTGAAAATCCATGGCCGTTAAACAATCATCCACATCTGATACTTACCCTATTATGTGCCTTAAGTAAAACTGACTAACTAGCTCAAGGGAATCCCTGCTTAAAAATTAAACATAAGTAAACTGAAGCACAATAAGCCTTTATGATTTAAAGGCAATACTCTTAAGTGCAGTCATGAAACAAAAGTCATGCTACAGCATACGAGAGCACCAAATCTATTAGCAGAGAATGCAGCAATTCCTGCCAAGCTGTTCGATAGAAACCAGACACTGATATAACCTAATCTGTACAACTTCCCATCAGCAATACCACTTCCTAAAAGGAAGGCATTATTAAGGCTCAAGGACTCTCACAGCAGCCACTGCAATCTACTACATAAAGCAAAGCAAATCTAGCAGAATTACTTTCCTAAAAGGTAAAGTGGTCATCCTGAGATGTCTTTCCAAATCAGTATTATTTAACACTCCTTACTAGAGACAGACTTTTGTATACTATAGAATTTGCAAGTAATTTAGTTATTTACTTTTTACAGGCACTCAAATGGGACTTGTTATCCAGCCATCCTCCTTCTACCATAGCTCTTGGCCACGCTGCAGGCAACACTGCTGTCACTTGTGGTTTAGATAAAGAGACCTCAGTGTTCACTCAGTGCTGTGGCGAGAAACACAGCACGGATCTGTATTTTTATCTCTCTGCAATCTCATTGAGGACTACAGCTTTCTTTTGCAGAGCTGAAGTATCAGGTTTTAGCAAGGAGGCTGTTAACACTGAGCTCTTAGTACTCACCTCTCTTGAAACTCAGATTACCAGGAAAAAAATGCTCCCCTTTTATTAGCCTTTTATTATGAAATAGCTATTGAAAGATTCCTAAAATACCTGCAATTCTTTTCATTCATGACGAAGAAACTCTTATAAAGCTTAATTAATTGCAGAAACATTATACACTAACAAAGGCAAGATGCTTCAAGAAACCAGAGGAATGCTCATTCAGTACTGCACAACACTGAAGAAAACAACATAGGACATTAACAATGTTAAAAAAAAAAGAGTATATTTTATTAAAACTTCCCACAGAATATATGGAAAGGATATAAAACCAGAAAAAAAAATCATAGTCCATAGACTTTCTAAAATCGAGCAGTTTAAGGTGAGTTATGGGAAGACAGTGAAATATGTGTAACTATGGTAAAATAATGCTGTTTCTATATAGAGATGTCACAAACTCAAAGTTATACTTTCCTTGTTAAGTTCTTTCAAAGCCTGGTGAAGCAGGTTGAGATGACAGAAATCTCACAGTGCAGATTATATTGTGCTTTCAAATTCACCCAACACCTTTTTTGAAGTGTATCCTCTTGGCATATCTGAGAGGAGAGAGGTCCAAAGCTGAAACTTCACTTGGAAAAGGTATATAGGGGGAAAGTTTCTCTGTATAGGTCGTTTTTATCAGCATTGTACAAGCAGGTGTCACACACTTCGAAGAGAAATACAGGTCATACGAACTGCTTTCACCAGTCAAGTCACCACACCAATACAACTCGGAAACTTGCTTCCCCAAGAGTCACATGCAAAGCATGGCTGCTGGAATTTCAGTCAAATAAAACAGCGCTGGCATAAAGAAAAACCACTAGCCATGCAGACCACACCACTTTCTCCTACTTTCTGAGACACCACCATCCCTTTGCTGCTGGTGAGTCAGTATAAGGAGGAGACCAGCCCTTCATCACCAAGGACAGATCTGCCCACAGGAAAAGCAGGTACCATAGTGAGCACCTCTGCACACTCAGGCTAAGGTTTGCCATGTAATGCATGAGCATCCAGATGCAGGTCATTGCTTGCAGGCTGCTCCTCAAATGGGAGGAAAGCCTCACTAACAGGGAGCAAAGGAGTTCTCATCAGCTGAGCTCTGAGGCTTAAGGGTATGCGAAAAATGGAGAAATGAAGGAAGGAAAGAATATATTAGGGCAGGTGTAATTTCCCAGTATAGCTTCTCTTCAAAAGAGTACCTCAAATTTTACAGTAGCAAAAGCCATCTAGTAGCAAAGATGAGTGACATAAAGGCTGAGCAACTGCAGAAACAAAGCACGATGAATTAAACTGTGATTGCAGAAAGGAGGCTTTTCATCACTTAATACACCACAAGCGGATAAATTATGATGGAAGTCCTATTACATGGAAATACAGCCACCTGGGAATTCAGACAGCAGACGGATCTATTTTTAATCACATTCATCTGCCAGGCCTAATGGCAGAGGAGGCTTTGCCAAATCCTCTGGAACAGAGGAGAGCTGACTACAGGCTCTGAAGGTACAACCTTACTGCATTCACCCCAAGGTGCATCCCTATAAATCCTGCCAGCTCCCCAGCCCAGAGGCAGAGCAACTAGCTTTAGAGGAACACTGCAGTGAGCAGAGTTTTAAGCTAAACACTCCTCCCAAGTAAACTACACCTCATCTCTGCCTGATCTATATGAGACATGATACCAAAGCTTCTCTGGCAGGAAACAAAGAACAGAATCAGAAATATAAATTACTTCCCAGGGAGGATGAGTATTTAAAAGCAGAATCAACGCTTAGTCCATGCATCATTAACTTTGGAAGATCCAACTCTGCAACATCGCTGAGGTTCACATGCACCACCTCTGTACTGCTAGTCTGGTACCTACACCTCATACAAGCCGGCCAACTCAAAACTAGACCAAAGTCTACAGCTGCATATTCCCAGGTGCTAGCATGGGATTCCAGGCCCTGCAAACACCCACTGCCTGTGTTGTGTGGAGTATCCTCAAGCAGGAGCAAGGTAATGGTCATCCAGCAGGCCAGGCTTCAGCGAGGCCTGGGCTGCAGCTCCAGAGAAAGAAAGATGCCATGGGTTTATCTCTACACTGCTTAGCAGTTTGAGTTTGGGGCAGGGGTGAGCATTTGGTAGGAGAGAAGAATAGGCAACTACCCGTTATCAAGTAAGGAAAACAAGAGAGCATAACAAATAAATCTGCAAGGAGAGCTTGGGACGGAATGTATTACTTAACTGGAAAAGGGACATCACACACATGTTGTGCTACAGTCACATTTAGGAATGATGGGTACCAGAATTACACATGCAATGACAGTCACTGGTTTCCTTCATGTGAAACACAGAAGAAACATCCTTTCTTCCAGGTGGCATGGTGGAAATTTGTCAAGACTCACAGACTTCTGCCATTTCAACTCTCTCTCTGAAGGGCTGGCCACTTGTATGAGAATCTTCTGGAGTTACAAATCTTTTCCATTGAGACAATTCCATAGTTGTCTCCAGTGATGTGCATCCCTCTCTCAGCTGCATTATGCAAACTGCCTTTGGTATGTATAATTGGATTAATTTCCTATTCTTTAAAAAGAAGCAACAGTTCCTAGTTAAAACTTGCAAGGCAGCCAGCTGCCTCTTCTCTGCATTTGTCAGCTCCTCCTGCTCAGCCTGGGCTACGCAGACTGCTCCTTCCAACACACCACTTTGTGGATTTTAATTTTTTTCACAGCCTTTTCACTGAGATATGGGACTGAATAAAGTAACCTGTGCACTTAGTCCAACCCATTTAGTGCTTATACTGAGTTTTGTATCATTCTCTCACCCCTCCAGAACATTCAAATTGACTACACTGTTTTGTAAGTTCATAAAAAAATAAACAGCTCTCCAGCAGACAAGAGCATGCTCTGGCCTGTCTTGGATCAATCCAAAATTGACAAACCACTTCATGGACCATTTTAATGGAGCTAAAAACCCTTCAAGGAACACACTAGGTCAATTTTGGCTCCGTGCCCTAATAGCAATTTTGGATTAGGGCTTGCTACAACCTTTGACTGCACTTGGACCCACACCAGTTGTCCCCATGCATGCCTCACTTTATGGAAACAAAGGACCCCACATATGAGCTTGTTCAGTGTGTTCAACTTGGAGCATGTGCTTAAGGCACATAGGCATTTTAAAGCCCTACAATCTTTTCATTCAGCTCTATTAACAATTAATAGGTCCTAGAGAATGATGTAGATGCAAGAGTAAAAAAGAATAACAGGTGGGTCCACCTAACCTGAACATCACCACCAGTCTGCCCAGGCAGCATCTAACACAAGGCCCAGCTGGAGCACAGTTTATAGCTGTCACAACACTAACCACATCACAGTTGCACGAAGCTTTATTTAAAGGTCCTAACTCCCAGCAAAATAAAGACCATCATCCAACAGAGCAAAGTATATGCACTACAAGATGTTGACTCCTTCAACAAGGAATCACTACCATTTTTGACCTCTCTCCCTTCATGACCAAAATCTTCAAGCCTCCTCGCTTAGCTTGGCTTCAACTGCTGAGACCACATGGTCAAGCTATGGGCTCTGTCCCATAGGGGGACTCCAGGCAGCATGGGCATCACACACAAACAGCAAGGCAGCCCAGATCCTCAGCTACAGGAGAAGGAACAGAGGGGCAACAGAGCAGGGACATGCTCCCATATGGCAGCATGGGGCTCACAATTGCATGCTGAGCCCACCTGCTCCCCAGCAAGAGCACAGAGGAATTCCGGGGATCCCCTTAGCCACCCCAGCTTTCCTCCACCTCTGCAAAGGTGCCACAGGGACCTTGGAGCACCAGCCCTTCATGGAACTGGAACTCAACTCAGGCAGGAGAGCTGTCCACCCCACTGCTGGCACTAGGAATGTACTTGGAAAATTAAGACAGCCACACTGCTCTGAATGCTATTCTTTCACTGGTCAAGCATCCGCTTAATTTGGGGATTAATTACCTAAAGCCATAACCATGCAACAGTCAACACTTCTCTGCATCAGCATCACTGATTGATACCTTGCATGACTGGAGCACTTTCCTGAATAAATGTTCTGCCAAATCTACGTCTATGTGCACACAGAGACAACAACAAAAATGGCTTGGCAGAGGAGTGATGAGAGCTGTGAGAAAGTAAGGAACTACATTTTTTTCTTCTTAAGAATCACTTTGGTGAAGCCTATTGAAAGAAATCACTTTTGAAAGGCATCATAATGAAGAGTTTTGCATATTCATCACTCTGCACCTCTACAGGGTAAGACTTCAAAGCATCTCCTCTCTTTGCTGAGAAGCCACCTAAACTTTACCTTTCTCTGACATACTTTATTTATTTTCATTGGTCAATGTTTATGCCTCTAAAAATCAGAGTAGTACAGAAATAGATGTGTATGTATCTATTACCAAAATAAGTAGAAGGCCTGTCATGCTTTCTGTCATCTGTCATGCTTTCACTTGCTAAGAAAAACATCACCTTTCTGTATTCTCTTTTTTCATGAGATCTTTCCACCCTTCATCATCTCCCCAAAACTACAGCTTTTTTTTTTTTCTAATGCAATTACTGTAACGGAAACTCCACTCAGGTAGATGGCACTTACTCAGATACAACTAAAGCAAAAGCAAGAGTATCCCAAATTTCTCAAAGAAAATTAAGAAATGTTATAGAAAATTGGGAGAAGTTTGCTGTAAACTACTGTTGCTACTTCATGCTGCTGTTGCTACTTCATGCTGCATTGCATCCAACAGTGAAGGACACATCTTAATCCCAACTCTCTTTTGGTGGCAGTAACAAGTAATAGTGATGTGATAGGTAGGAAGAAACAACTACTGATTTGTGGGAAAGAGAAAAGGAAGAAAAATACATCATACAGCAGTTACACAGCTTACAAAATTTCTTTTTCCTACATAATCATTTTCTGTAAAGCTTAAAGCAATATAGAGAAAGCAATATAAGAGAGTGGTGGTAAATGGAGTTAAATCCAGCTGGAGGCCAGTCACAAGTGGGTTCCCCAGGGCTCAGTGCTAGGTCCAGCCCTGTTCAATGTCTTCATCAATGACCTGGATGAAGGCATTGAGTGCACCCTTAGTAAGTTTGCAGATGACACTAAGCTGGGTGGGAGTGTGGATCTGCTGGAGGGTCGGGAGGCTCTGCAGAGGGATCTGAACAGGCTGGACCTCTGGGC
>WAAB01012395.1:318480-363700 GCA_013389865.1 Piaya cayana
GGGAATGACCTCAAGCTCCGCCAGGGGAGATTTAGGCTAGAGATTAGGAGGAAGTTTTTTACGGAAAGGGTCATTGGGCATTGGAATATGGTACCCAGGGAGGTGGTTGATTCGCCTTCCCTGGAGGTGTTTAAGTTATGAGTAGACGAGGTCCTGGGGGACATGGTTTAGTGTTTGGAGTGAATGGTTGGACTTGATGATCCGATGAGTCTCTTCCAACCCGGTGATTCTGTGATTCTGTGATATTTTAATCCAAAGGATACCAGCAAAGCATTCAACGAAGACAACATCAAGTTAAGTTTCCCCTTAACTTAAGTCGCTCCAAGGTCGGCCTTCCCTTTGCCAAAAGCAGAGGGGTCTCAAAGTGCCCCAGCAAGGCTGTCAGGCTGCCTACATCATCTTTAGAGTGCCCTTCCCACTAGGCACAGGACAGAAGAGGCTGAGCTGGGACTGGGCATGTAAGCACAGGCACTGCAGTCCCAGTGCTGCTGTTCAGCTGCGGCATGCTCAAAGGAGCCATCACCATTTACTGCATTGCATGAATGCCTGTTAGCTATGGGATGAATTATGCATTTGGGATAGCACTGGCTCCTATTTTCATGGCATTGAGACAACCATGTGCAGCTGGAAGACTGAGCTCTATTTTCTTCAGAGCAAGAGACTTAAAATAAGTTTGCTGCCTGAGGGTGGGAAAGCAGCTCATGAAATAAAACAAGAACCTTTTCGTTTTGTTACTAGAGTTTCTAATTTAATGTAACTAGGGTAATGGGTAGCAAATTTTAAGCAGGCGGGTTGGTTTAAATATTAACTCTAGTGGTACATAAGGCTTCATTCAAAGGGCAAGTTCACCTGCATAGTGATAGTTTACAAAACAAATAATACTTGCAATCCTTAAGTTTCATATGTTGTGGTGCCTTTAAAAAAAAACAAACAAAACCCGACACAGACCTGAAAGCAAAATTAATACGGTACCTAGTACTCTTTATACAAAATTGCTAAGAAGTGTCAACATCTTAAAATGGTAAAAGCACTAAATTGGGCTCCATAGTCCAGGTAGACCATGCTGATATGTAGAAACCTCATAACTCCCAGGCAGAAGAAACTTAACAGTTGAAAAGTTAAGTCCCTAACTTGTTTTGATTCCCCAAGGCAATTCACCAGCAAACCACCACTTAATTCATCAGCAAAATACCACTTGCCAATCATTTCTTTTTAAAAGACCCAGCAGGATGGCCCTAGCTGTTGTTTGAAGCTAGACTGCTAGGCCATTGCTGATCATGGTAAAATCAGTTTAACTTTGGGGTGGATCTTTTCTTTTGATGTGTCTGCACATAGTCCGTTGTTTCTCAACAAACCAACCAATACAATTCTGGCCAATTCCTTTTAGCTCTCCCTTGTCCTGCCTTTTTCCTCCCTCGTAACATATGATGCTTTCATACATAAATGGAGTTTTACCATCACCACCAAACAGCCATTAACATATACAGATCAATTACTGTTTTCCTGTCCTGTAGAAAATCCTCCACCCCAAACTCTACATGCCTTTGCATAGCCCACATTGTCCTAGAAAATTCCATCCCAAGTACACCCAAAACTGTCATCCCTTGCTACTAAAGCCAATCCAGCATTCCCAACTAGCCTAACAATATATTTTACTACTGTCTTCCTATTTGCCTCCCCATAAAGACTGCCTAGGCCTAAAAAAATACCTGTCAATTCTGGACACCTAAGCTTCAGAGGTGAGTATACTGGCATTTAAAAGCAGATTTTAAAGAGAAAAAAGCATTCTGAAATTCAGCTGTGTGACATGCGTAACATCCACCTAAATTCCCAAGGAGAAATCACAGCATCACTTGCTTGAGTAGATGATCCATTTCAATCCTCTCCGAGGAGTAAATGAATTCACATCTCTAAGAGGATTTGTCCTGGAGAACTGGCCCCTTTCTGCATGCTGGGAAGTGCAAGATACCCACATCTCCATCCAGACTTGTTGACAAGCACTGAAAAGGGACATTCCAACCACGGGCAAAAAGCAGCAGGTGGGAAAGACACTGCTTAATGTAGAACTGTACAGACAGGGCAGGAAAGAAATGCCTTCCCAGCTGAAGCTGCCTCCTGGAGAACCTTATTCACCAGGCATGAATGACTGATATTTAGCAGCTAATAAATATTTATTAGGTAAAGCTAAATAATTTTTAATAGTTCATATAAATATTACCTAATTTTCATCATATAAGTAAGAATGTTATAAACATATGCATTATGATGCATAACCTTTAACTTGGTTAATTAATATGCTGAAAGCCCTGAATCACCTATATTTCCAAAGATAAATCTGATAAAATACAGGTACTTTACTTCTTACATGAGTGGATCAAAGCAGTAACTGATGTGCTGGTTTTGCAGTAGGAACTAGAAATTTCTTCTTTTAAGCCAAAGTATTGGTGTAACAGCCATATCAATTCATCTATTTTCACATTAGTTCAGATGTGAAATATCACAAGGGGTATCTGGGTTTTTTCCACTCAAATAATTAGCTCCAGCCTGCCACTCTGTCCTGCTTTTCCTAGTGAAAGCGGTCCTCTGCTTTCACAAGAGCTACACAAGTACACTTCCACTTCAATGTATCACCTTTCTGTAGTCCCACAATGAAACCCACCATTATCTTTGCCTTTATCTCTCACCTTGTTATTTGCAACGCTATAACACTTCCCTGATGAAGCACCAGTTTGGACAAGGTGAATGACTCAGGGACTGGTGGAATGAGGCAACTCCCTCACTTTCTAGCACTTCTGCCAGGACTGAAGGTGCTCACTCCCCATCAGTGCTTCGCTTGGTTGCTGGCAGAGTACAATGATGAATTGATCACAGTCACAACCTGTCTGTGACAGAAAACTAAAAACCAACATAAACAAGTGTAGAAGGAATCAAAAGTTAAAGCAAGTAGGTTTTCTTGAGAGTTTTCTGTCCTTTTCAGAGAAAATTGCCCGTCTCCTGTCCATTGCTACAGCCACTTCCAAAGCACGTCTAATTTTCTGGAATAGCATTAGTCAGTTGTGAGCAACTAACGGGATCAAAAGTGGTGGCAATGCTCATGCCTTTCCATCTAAATGAGGAATAAGCCAAGACAACCAGAGCAACGACAAATGTTCCTTAGCTGCCTCCCAGAATGAGAGCCAGAAGATCAACCACCTCAAGTGTATGTATACCAATGGCAGAGATGTCAAAAACTACAAGACAGCGTTCTTCAGGCACATAAACAGCAATCAGAATCAAAAGGAAAACATTGGCCCACTGTTAAATGTGAGAGGTGTATCAATCACCAACAGTGCTGAAAAGACAGGGGTTCTCAACACCTCTTTCACTCCTCTCTGGGTGAAAGGCTGGGCTCCAGGCCTTGGGAACAAAAGCCCAGGCTGATGCAAACACAGTCTACTGACAGTGAGGGAAGAGTTGGTATGGGAACTATTACAGAAGCTTGACCCCCTTCAGATCAATGGGCCCTGACAATATCCACCCAAGTGTGTTAAGGATGCTGGTTGATGTCATTCCAAGGCTGCTCTCCATAATCCTTGAGAAATCATGGAGATCAGGGGATGTTCCAGAAGACTAAAAGAAGGCTAATGTCATCTCCACCCACAAGAAGGGTTTACAGGAGGATCCAGAAAACTATAGGGCCAGCAGTCTTACTTCAGTCCCTAAGTAAGTTATGGAACGAATCCTCCAGAGGCAGTGGAAATAGTTCCTTTTCAAACTAGCAACCTGTCATAAGTGGACCCTCCAGGGATCAACACTGAGCCCAATGCTGTTCAGTATCTTCATAAGTGATCTGGATGACAGGATTGAATCTACCTTGACCAACTTTGCTGATGATACCAGACTCAGTGGGGAGGTGAACAATTTAGAAGGAAGAATCATCATGCAGGAAGACCTGGGATAGGCTGAAAGAGTGGGCTAACAAGAACCTTATGAATTTCAACAAAGACAAGTGTAGGATCTTGCATTCGGGAAAACATCATCCAGGACTGCAGCACAGGTTGGGATCTAGTTGGATGAAGAGTAGCTCTGTGGAAAGGAACCTGGGGGGTCCTGGTGGGCAACAAATTCAATATGTGCAAACAGCATGCTATTGCAGCAAAAGGACACTGGGTTGCATCAGCAAGGGCATCACCAGCGTAGATAAGCAGTCATTATTCCCCTCAACTCAGTGCTTGTCAGGCTACACCTGGAATATTGTGTTCATTTTTGGTCTCTGATGGAGAGGGTCCAGAGAAGGGCCACTAAGATGATAAAAGCACTGGGAAACCTGTCATATGAGGAAAGGTTGAGAGAACTGGGCTTGTTCAGCCTTAAGAAAAGAAGACTTAGGGAAGAACTTATCACCATGTTCCAGTATTTAAAGGATGGCAACAAAGAAGACAGAGACTCCATTTTTACATGGAGTCATACAGAAAAAAACATGGGGTAATGGGTACAAGTTACTCCTAAGGAGATTCCAATCAGACACAAAAGGAAAAATTTTCACAGCGAGAACAATCAGCCAATAGAATGCCAGGAAAGGTTGGACCAGATGATCCTTGAGGTCCCTCCCAACCTGTATGATTCAATCACAAAATAACTTTTGGCTCTTTTCTTTCCCTGTGCTTCTCCACCTGACTTTCTTCATGCCCTCCACACCCACCAGAGATCCACAGCAGCACTGCAACATTACCCCATTCCCTCTACCAAATTTTCAGCAGTTTGACATTTCTCATTAGTCAAGTGCAGATCCCTCCACAACGGAAATACGAATGCTCAAATAACTTCTGCTAGCAACAGTTCCAGCTGAGAGGTATAAAAATGAACAGAAGTTGGTATTCTGCCACTTTATCCTCCACTCAAAGTGCTGAGATACCACTACTGGAGTTCTGGGCTACATCATTCCTAGCTTGTGCTAGATATACTAGAAAACCAGTCTATTTTCTGCACAGCAATCCAGAACATTATGACAGAATTAAAAAGTAATTTTAAATTACTCAAATTAAAAAAAAAAAAAAAGCCCAACCAAAAATAACATGGGTTTGACATTGCTGTTATTTCCAAAACTATCTGGAATTACAAACACAGTAAGGAGGGTATGATGGGACAGATCCATAGATATTTTCAAAATCAGGCTCCTTACCAAAATACATATTTACTTGTTTGACCATGACAACCATGGCCAAAAGAGACACACTGTCCTTTTGGAAAATTTCATCCATTTCACAACTTCCCAAAAAATACACTTTCTTATGCTTTTGTGAACACCTTAGCATACAAGAACAAGCATCAAAAATGCAAGAAAACAAACTAAGAGTCAGAAACCAACAGTTTCTTAATCATGGGCTGCGTCTCCCAGGATTAGAAAAAAAAAATCCTGCTCTGGTTGGCATGCCAGCATATTATTTTAAATAAGTAGGAGGCCTGAAAGAAAGTCCCCCTTCATCTCTCAAACCACAAGAGAAAATGAAGGAGTTATTTCCAGAGCATGTACTCAATGGCTATCCAGTGAAGCCTATTCATTTTGGTCAGGCTTCACAAGTCGTGCACCACACCTAATGAACACAGTGCCTTCTTCTGATGCCTCTTCACTGCCAGCAGGAGAAGATTAAAAATAATTATGGAAAAAGAAAACAAAACAGCTTTAAAAAAATCATACTGTAACAACTGCCTCTTTACTTCCCTTGATGTCTGTCTCTTCCCCCTTGGATCAAGCTGTCACCTCGTGCAAGAGGTCAACCTTACAATTTCAGCCTCTATTTGCACCATAAAAAAAAAAAAATCTCAGGAATTTTGAAAACAGAAACACACGGGATCTCTGCAGCACAAGCACAGGGGTTCAGGTTACCTAGTAGCCCTAGGAAAGCCTGGATGCAATCATAGCTGTTGTGGCCTACACCACTTAGTCTTCTCCTCAGATTTGCTACTGGGGCACCTAGTGCTCCAGACCATCTAGAAGTAAAAGTCATGAGATATAAAAGCTGTTTGACAGACATTTATGCTTCCTCATTACTGAGCCATTACTCTGCTTCAAAATGAATGGCTTCCAAGATGGTGTCCACACAGTGGAGGCTTTGCCCCAGTTAGGTACAACTGAGAAAAGACAAAAGGATAAACTAGGTGCTTTGAAATAATCAAGCAGAAGCAAGCAAGGGGATGCAGTTTGCGCTGCATCAATACCTTAAGCCTCACTCTGTTTCCTTGCCCTTACAGGAGTATCAGTGCTGTTCAAAACGTGCTCTCAACTCTATAAACACTTCACATCATTGACCACAAATGAAGTGATACAGACATGCTTTTCCATAAGCTGGAGAGGACTCTGTGGCCAGGGAAAAGGGAAGTTTCCAGTAATGCTTGCAGCTTGGTAGAAGACAAGAGCTACGTGAAGGGAGCTCGTGACAGGGAGGGGGCCTCCTGCAAACCCTGCAGCTTGAAACCACCCACCTTCCCTCCTGCTGCAGCTCCACCTGCCTCAGGCTTTTAGAGCCACCTCTTAAAATGCACTCAAGTGAAACACCTGGTGAACTTTATCAGGCCTGTGCGAGTCAAGTTTAATCAATTTGATTTTCTCTCAGTCCTTTTGCTCCATGTTCTTGATCATCCTAACCAGAAAGGAATGCAGCAGTTGCCATGAAGCAGGTAAAGCTATTCTTACTGTAGTGAGGCTCAGCAATTAGATTATTCTTGTCTTTCCCCACTGAAATTTTTAAATCTCTCATCACTGCTGTCATTACAGATTCAAGCTTCCCATTTCAACCTCTGATGCTGTTTTTTGCAGCAGCCCCTTCCACAGAGGCCCACGAAAAGGACAACTCTGCCTTGAAGGAAGCCAGGGCTTACCACCTTCTGACTGTCCCGGGAGCAAGGCTCCAGCAATCCAAAATCCAAGCCTAGGACTAGTTTTCTCTGAAGAGAAACCTATTAAGGAAAGGCTTTGTACAAGAGGATGACTCCTAAAACTTTAGTCACAACCCTGCAATAAAGCCTAGGGCTAGTAATTCTCATGATCTTAATATATCTTATTCTTTCACATAAACCTCTTCCCCACATGTCTGCCCTTCATCACTGCAAACAAACTGCAGCCAAACCCCAGCAACGTATTTTCATGTTTTTCTGTAGCTAAGACACTCACAGGAGTTTTTGTTTAAAAATAAAATAAAATCAACTAGTATAATTAGAAGGGAGGTATAAATAGAGCTCAGAGAGGACTCTCATAGCCTGCTCCTCAAAAACATTTCTCCCAAACAGCACATCAGTGCTATTTCAAGTAGCACCTCCCATTTTTCTCTCCTGAGTATCTCAGTATGTGTCAGCTTAAGGAGCCAAAGAAAGAAATGGTTACTTAAGGGCAAGTGTAAATACCTTGGAAGGGGTGGGATGGAGAAAGTGTTGCCTTAAGAGGTTCCTCACCATGCAGGGCACAGAGAAGTGAGCATCCAGAGAGCAGCTGCTGAGCCACAAAAGAATCCCCCTCTGAGCGTGCTGGAGCTCACCCTTCCTCTCATGCCACACTCAGTGGCTACAGCAAGTGTACAAGCACCTCAGGGAGAAACTGCTTCCCTCCCCGCACCATCTGCTTTGAAAAGGTTCATCGGTGCAAGCATGTGTCCACACTCTCAGGGCAGAAATACTCAACATTTTCCTTTCTGGTATCCATGGAAAGAGATTAGCATTCAAATATTTCATTAGCCAACAGTGCTAAGTATTCCACCAACTTGTGGAAAGAGTAAAAGCACTGAAGTTAATGTGTTTGGTGTAGCTCTGTCAAAAGGTTTGGGATATTTTGTTTCAATAAGCAGAAGGAAAGCAGCTGTCACCTTGATTATAGTGCCCTCAGTAACCTGATACTTCTCCAACTAATCCTAAATTCAGCAGGCTCCCCATCCATTTCAGCAAGTGCAGTTACTGATCACTTAAGCAGGCAAGCAGTGATTTGCACCAAAATAAGTTTTGAAGTGATTCCGTTAGTCAGAGGAGGAGCACCAACTACATCAGCACATTGCATCCACCATTCCTGACCTCCTGCAGTCTGAGAGGAGAAGACAAAGGCTTCCAAAAAAAATTGTGAACAGTAGAGAGAAATGCCAAGCTGAAAAGTCTGGCTCTGCACACTCACTTTCCAAAAAGCAAATGTGGTGAGGGATGAGGTGCTCAAACCATCCACATCTGCTTAAACACTTGGTTTGTGTGTTCCAGTGCTGTCAAAGAGACACAGCTGACAACTCAAGACAGAGCTACTATCTCTGATATAGGAATTCTCTTCCACCTCAGACAAGTCATTTCCACATTCTCCCTTGAATTAAGGTCTGGCCAAGATGTTTCAGCAGCCCAGCATTCCCTCCCCACTGACAGCTCTGCCAGTACTTCAGTCATTCCCAACTGTCTCCTCCATACTCCCCTTTTTACACTGCTGTGAGCTGAATGAGCAGAAGGGTGTGCAAAGGACCGGAGCAGGCCATTTTTCATCTACCTTTTCTTCTGCTCTTGGATCTTATACTTGCAACTTGAGACTGAAGAATGCTAACAGTTACCTGCCTTGCCTGACAGCACAAGAGCAGCAGGAAATGAGGTTGGAAGCCGAAGACATTTACAGACAAAGGGAACTGAAGATACAAATCACTATTAAGTGCACTGTATTTACCAGGTGCTGCACAGCACTGCTTAAAAATACATTAGCACAAGTCAAATAACACACGCTGAACAACAAGCGACATTTCTGGTAGGAAACTGGTAGTCTTACACCACCACTGCAACGGTAATGGCATGAGAAAATGTACAAGCAACAGGTCAGACAGAAATTAAAAGCCCCCAGTTCAGATTGCTTTATTTGTTTTTACCTTCTGATAAAAACAGCCTACACCTACACAGACAATAACATGGAACACTATCTGTTGCTGCAGTGCACTCTATCATACCTCCATTGAAAAAAAGACTTCTCATTTTCTTTTGAGGACAAAAGCTCATTTAAGACATAATGTTGTTACATCTGCTTTGATTTATCCAAAAGTAAGTCAAAAAACTCATGCTATATACTTTAACTGATAAATTTACAGAGTTTTGTGTGCAACGCTTTATAATTTAATGATTTAATTCCCTGGAAAAGAAAGCAAACTCTTATTTATAAGCTGCTTCACATTTTAGAGATGTTTAGCATAACACAAAGTCTTTACTTGTACACTCAGAGCCAGCACTGCACTTCAGGCTTTGCAATTAGTCACAAAAAGACCCAGCAAATAAAAAAAAAAGTCTTAAGGCAAGCTAATTGACAACTGCAAAGCACAGGAGAAGGGTCTGCTTCTGCTTAATTGAAGGCCATTTCTGTTAAGCGGCATGCTATATTTACCACCTGGCTTGTAATGGCTGCTTTTATTCAAATGCTCTGTAGTAAAATTATGCATGTGTAGGAGATGAAGACTTTAGTACTGAAAACTTCTGCAAGTTAGGGGACTGAGGAAGGCTTGTACACTTCCGCAGCAAAATTAGGTCAGGACACTTTTGAACAGCTCCATCTGAAGGCTGTGCCAGACTTTAGATCAAATACTTTTTACTGCTTTAGACCCAGTGGCTTAAGAGATGAACTTCTATACTGCTGATAATTATTACTAGTACTGTGCGTTGCTGCCTCCCTCTCCACCTGTGGATATTTATAAATAGCCTGCATTTTCCAATCCCCAACATATGCCACTCAGTTAATAGCACTTCCAAAACCCATCCTTTCCAACCATGGGTCACACATTTCAAATATGACAGCCACGTAACTCCACACAGATTGGGAAATTATTACTTGCCCTATGCATACTCTTAACTAAACACTCACTGAATATAGATGTATAGCCAGATGATATTAGTATCACAATAATTAATAATGTGAAGCTGGAAAGTGCCAAGTGGGTGATTCAAATGTAAACCCATCTCTGCCCTCTGGTGCCTGCATAGAGACCTCAACCGTGTGGCCAGGGAGCATCACTGCCACCAGCTCCATCATCTCCTGCCCTGCTGGAGCATGGTCAACCCCAGGGCTGATGCTCTCCTCCACGCCAGCTCCTGCTCTTAATGGGCTTCAGGGTTATCCTCCACTAAAGCATACTCTAGCAGTCAAGCAAGGAGAGCAAAGGCCAAAGAACTGTCCCTAGATATATAAAGCAGTTAATTATAAACCTCTTTCCCACACAGCCTGACTGGTCACGTCTCAAGGAAGAGGCAAAAGAGCCCACTAGTCCCTACACCCAGTCACATCTGTGTCAAATTTCATTAATAAATTAATCTGCAAAGTAACTGCAACAATACCCAAATCTCAAAACTGAATGTCTTAAAGAGTAAAAGGGGGTTATATGCCCTCTGACTCTGTGATCAAAACACCTTTTTTGGAGCTTAACAGCACAAAACTGGCAGTAAGAAAACTGAAGCATTCAGAATTTCAAGTCTTTAAAAACTTATACATTTCTCTTTTCTTCTAAGCTTTTAAAATTCACAGCTGAGTTCACTCTAGCAAGCTTGACTGTTGGGAGAGTTAAGATACACAGAAACATCCACCTCCAGTTTTCTACCGTTTCTTGTTTTAGTTTCCTGTTAGGTGACACTACTAATTGTACAGCCGCTACAGCTAGCTGCCACAGAAGACTGCTCTAAGGAGGCCTTCCAATTAGGTTAGCTGAATTAAATAGAGACAGACAGAGACAGAGATTAGCTTTTCCTGTGCATCTCTAGGAAGCCACAGAGAAATATCAAAAAATACTCTTGTTAATCCTCCCTTAGGACCCCTTCATCTCTGACCACAAAAACAGAAATTCCATGTGAGCTACTCTACTACACAGGAACTGTGCCAGCTCTGACTGTCTCTACAGCCACAATCTTCATGACAAGGGATCTTACCTACTTTTTTTGAGACTGATAACTTCTTCCGGTAGATGCTTTCTCTTCAGTCTTCCTCAGGATCCTCACGTCAAATACTTTTATACATTCAAACCAGTGGAGATAAGATCCTCAGATGTACATGAAACACCCAGAAGTAACACAGTGAAGAAGTATCACAGAGATTCCTATCTGTATATTATAGAAGCACACTATTTTTCTTCCCAAACTAAGATTTTTTTTCTGTCATGACCAAAAGCTGCCTGATTATTCCAGTGTAGATAAAAGGTCAGAAAAACAAAAAGCAAAATGATAGGCACATGACTTTGGTAATACTACTAAATATTTACAAGCCCAGAAGACTTCTTTAACACACAGACAAGTTTTGTGGTTCTCAAAAACAGAGTCAGAAAACCTTCATCACTACTAAGTTTATCTGCCTTTTGGTATACGACAGTCTATGCCACCAGGCAGAATATCAATTACAAATGTCTACCAGGAAAGTCTTACATCAAGATGCAAATCACCAGCTCTTGGTTAAGTCAGAGAGATATAGTCAAGAAAGCACTGTAAGTGAAGGCACATAACTTCAGATCAGCCAAGGGAAGAGTAAGTTTTTCAGGTTGTAAATCACAGTATGAACAGAAACAAAAGGAAAGAAAGGTCATTTTTCCTTTCTAGTGCCATACAGTTACAAAATAGACAAGAAGTGACATTTTCAATACAGCAACACCATGAAGAGTAACCATATCAAACAATTTTAGACCCAGTGCTTTTGCATTATCAGAAGTTCCTTCCATCCAGTGAGCCCCAGCACAGTGGTATGGACAAACCTCTGCCTCCCCAGTCCAGCAGAAAGGCTATTTATTACTAAGTTGGAGCCTCACCAAAATCAAAGAGATCCCCCCTTACAGAACATAGCCCTGCTCTTCAACAGGCTATGGCTGCTTGGGCTAAATGGCTCCAGAGAGAAAAGCATTTCCAACAGGCAGCACAACTGCAGACACCCAGCCACACTCAACTTCAACACCTGTCTCCTCCAGAACTTGTACACTTTAAGGAGGTAAGTCTGTTTTTAACAGGTGGCCATGGTACCTACTTTCCTCACCCTCAAACCCTGCAGTAAGGCCATTAAGCTGTAATGAGGTATCCAAACATTATTCAGTACATTGGCAATAAGACTGTTAAATGGTATCAGCATATGCTTTTATGCTGCTTCTTCAACGCTCTCACATCATTCCTACCCTCTGCATGAAAACAGATGTCATATCCTGCTCTGTAGGAAGGACTGCAGCTCCTACTGGAAGAGCAGAAACCATCTCATGTTTTGCCACAAGTCTTCTTAACCCACCTCCCACTCACTGTCAAACTTCTGGACACCTCTGCCACATTTTCATGCAGCAGTAGAATATTCATAGAAGTATTTTGGTCAAAAGGGAAGAAAAGGCAAATTCAACTGGCCTCAGCTGCAACACAGACACAATTTCAGCTGAGACAGGAGTCCATTCAGGTCACAAAAGCTCTGGTGCGACCTCCCAGCCTGGCTAGGTCAGGTACAGACATGTGCTAACCACTATTTCCAGTTTGTCTCTTTAGAACGAAACTTTTACAAGTCATTCATATTTTGCAGAGAAAACTATGCATGTCCCTCTACCTGGGCCTTGAGGGCAGAGAGAAGGCTGTGCTGGAGAATCAAGCCAAAGTTTCCTGTGGGAGCTCTGGAGGATCAAATCATACTTACGAATGAAAACTGTTATGAAATTGCTCACAAGTGGAAAAACAAGAGGAAAACGATTTGTGAAGACCACCTTCTGTTTAAGGCTTTTTTTCCCTACTAAGTAAGGTCAGAGAAGCTGCTCTTCCCACCCTATTTCAGGCCAGGAGAATTATTAAGACAATTTTGAAACCAGTTTTGTTCTGTTTTTTTAACTGAGAGTCCTCCTCATGCTCTGCAGGGCATTTCTTTTCCTAACACTTGAAAAAACACAACCTTTCATAGAAAGATACACACACAAAAGTATGTAAAATAGAGATCTATGTAGAATAAAGATCTATACAGAATACACACACACACACACAAAGTTACAAAGACCTTCCAAGCAGCTGCAGAGAGCTATGTGCTAAATGATCTGTGGAAGACACAGAATCACTTAGTTGGAAAAGACCCACGGGATCATCGAATGCAACCATCCTATCAAACACTAAACCATGCCCCTCAGCACTTCATCCACCCATCTTTTAAACACCTCCAGAGATGGTGATCCACCCACCTCCCTGGGCAGCCTGTTCCAGTGCCCAGCGAAACTTTCCGTGAATTTTTTTTTTCTGATGTCCAGCCTAAACCGAACCTGGTGGAGCTTGAGGCCATTCCCCCTCATCCTGTCCCCTGTCACATGGGAGAAGAGACCAGCTCCCTCCTCTCTACAACCTCCTTTCAGGTTCTTGTAAAGAGCAATGAGGTCTATGAACTCTTAATTTCAAATGTATTCCATGAAGTTTAGTTTCATGGCATTTTAGATGTTACATTCAAAAAAATCAGCCTTCACAGATGAGACATAATCAAAGAGTGCATGACTGGAAAATTATAAGCAACTCCACCAAAACCAAGAATTTAGAAAATACACACAGCACTTTAACAACTTTTCCTATCTACCTCTAGGACTAGGCATCTTTCTTGTTTTACCATGGGGAAAGAGATTTGTCAAGCCCACATGCTACGGATGCTTAAGTCACTAAGGATCCTAAAGCTTTAATCTTCTAACATTTTATGCTACCACAGCAGTTCTTGAGAACTTTTCACCTTCTCACAATGAGATTCATGCAAGCCAGTTAGTAACATAACCAAATTTCACACACCCTCTTCATGGACGCTCCTACCCCTTGCTACACAAATACTTCATTTCCTGTGCTTGCACTGCCACCAGCGGCAAAGTAGTGAGTGCCCTGAGGTCCCAGCTGGAAGGACACTCAGTCCCTGGATGTTCTGCAACCCTCTATCTGCATAAAACTCAAGATCATGCTTCTCAACAATATTATTTCATGCACAGCCTCACTGCAGAACTTGCACACTATTGCTATTTATATGCTTTAGCCATGCCTATTTTTATTTACACGATGTCACAAATTCATGTTCAACTGCAGCTCAATGTTTGGATGTCCCTCTGATGATACGTTTCCATTACTTTGAACTAGCTTCACCCTTCTGCTTTGCCTCCCTTGCAGGTTTTCATTTTAAATAATAAGAACACCATCAATGCCACACCTATACGCCTGCATACATGAACGCAGAACTGCACAACACTTGAAAGGGATTCAAAAGAAAAGGCTTTGTGGAGGCTTTCACCTGGTAATCAGTTTAAGTGACACACTGATTCTGAGATCTCTACATCCAGAGTAAGCATAGATAAACAATGCAGCAAAGGAAGAATTTATCTCCTAGACACATCTCCTCTCCGTAGCCTCCAAGTTACACCGTGGATTCAAACCAATTATTAGCCTTCCCTTCCAGGCCCCAGTCCAAAAACCAAACAAGACTTAGCTCTTAAAGCCCAAAAAGATCAAGTGCATGGGGCTTGGCTGATCACAGGTGTGCCCTTCAGCTGCTATATCCAGCCAGCTGTTTCTGCAGGTACCGCAGAGTCATCACAGCTGGAATTAGTGCAGCTCAGCCCAGAGAAAGAGGAAAGCTTACTTCTACTTGCGTCACTAATGCAGGCACGTGAGCAGACATACCTAAGAGGATCCTGCGGAAGGTAGGGGAGATGGAAGACCTAGTTAGGCTATTCGTTTACGTAGCAGCAAATACATTGTATTGTTTTTCTTCTTTCAAAACATCCCTAGTTTTGAGGCCATACCAGTCATGAACCTAACTGCTCTCTGAGAAGTACTTCACCTCCCAGGCTGTATTGCTTTGGCAGCACTATTTTATACTGCTACACAGGACCATTACAGTTACACTTCTGAAATACACTTCAAAAAGTAAGGATGGGCCACTTCACACTGATCTGAAAGGGGACATGCAACCTCCACTACTGTGGAAGCACCTCTAGAGAAAATTGTGCTTTATTATGGTTAATCAAGCAGGAACAACGTGTCTGACAACATAATATTTAAACACAGACAATACATTCTGGTTGTTAATCACAGTGCTGTTTTCTGAATGTTGTGATTCAGTTCCTGCGTATACCACAGGCTATTTGACCTTCTGCAAGTCCTTTTGTCTCCTCACCTTTAATAAGAGTACAAAGTATGTATTTATCTTCATGCTCACAACTCAAACACAACCAAACAGGTTTTTATTTGAACTTTCCCAGATCAATTCACCTTTGGAACAAAACAATTTACCTTAGAAGGGAGATTTCTGAAGAAGTTGTTCATACATAAACTAAAAATAGTGATTTCAGATGGAGCACCTAGCTCAGGCTTTGGTTAAGCACGGCTTAAGTGACAAATAGCCTGTCTCCCAGACAAGGCCAAGTTCTGCAGATTCATCACCACCCTATTAGTCATTATTTCACTCTAAATAAACCCCCTACTTGAGACAAAAATCCTTTGTTCAGCACAAAAGTACTTGTTGCAAACAGTTGTTAAATGCTATTTTTTCCTCCTACCGCAATCAGTTTTCCAGTACTTTTGAGGATTTGTATTTCTGCCTAAATATCTAGCATGCTTTTGAAAGTATCCCTCAGGGCAGAGCTAATCAAGAAAACAACATACATACAGAGAACTGTCATTATTACAGGGTCAAACACTAATGCAGTCTTTACTCAAGAGGTTGCAAATTATACTTCAATGGGAGCGGGAGAAATCTTGTTCCCAAATCACTGAATAGTGCCATATAACCTATGAATAAATTACTAGTCCTGAAAAAACCTATAGATAGCAGTTTATTATCATCTTGTAAACATGAAACAAAGACAACCAAACAACAAACTGTTTGCAGAACAGCCTACAGTAATTCTCTCATGTTAACTACAACATGGACAGCAAAGCAACTTGAATGTGGACCAAACTGCTTGCTCTTGACTTGTGCATCCTCTTTCAAATGCGGCAGCACAGAGGGCATCTTTATGGCTTACATTCAAGCAGGGTCTTACATGGGGCCTCAAATAAGCTTGCCAGTCTCAAGTACAACATTTATGTTAAAAATCATAGCCAGTCAAATCTATTCAGAAGACAAAAGAGTACTTTTCTGTAACTAGACAAGAGCCCTTTGTTCAGCTGCTGAGTATTACTAAAGCCTGTAATTCTTTGCTATAAGGAAAATGTTTAAATTGGTCAATGGCAAAAGTCAATTTGGTGAGATAATGTAATTAATAAATACCATTTGTATGCCTCTGCTTGATGTTTTATCAAGACAATTGGCCATGAAGAGCAGGGCAAATGGATGAACTGGTGAAAGACTGGCTGCTCCACAGGGAGCTCAGCAGTTGCAGGGAGGCACAAGCTCTTCTCTAGGCTCACGATACCCTGCCAAAACACCCAACGAGGACAGCAGGTAACAGTCCACCACTCTCTCTGGAGGCATTAGACTATAGCTGTAAGTTTGAAATTGGGCTTCTCATAACTCGGACTTCTGCTAGCCAAGAAATAAAGCCTTGGTCTCTGCTAGTTGAGAAATTAGGCCTTGATCCGGTCACCCTGAGACTGCACTTAAGATTTGAACCACAGAAACTCAGCTCCATCAAAACATCAAACAAACCAAAGGCTTAACAGCTCGTTCTCCAAAGTTCACCATTTTCATCCCATTAGCTGCAGATATTGGCTCCAGCCTACCACAGAGGTATCATCTGCCCAAGAACCACAATCCCAGTACCCAGCTTCAAACCCCAAGATATTTGTCCTGGATTTAGAAAAAAATGCAGAGAAAACACCTTGGCACTTTAGGTCTGTATATTAAGTCCGTTCCAATACACAACTTGGGGCTAAGATATCAAAAAGAAAGACTGCTTCTGTATTTGATGTCAGGTCAAGAATGATCTGTTCTTCACTATTTAAAAGATATGCCAACCTGGAAGGGAAACCTATCCCAGAAAGTGGCTCCTGAGAACATCCAGATAAGGGGCAGCACCAGAATTCTAACACCAAGCAAAATTAGGCAGCAAAATCCAGAGCTCCCCAAATGTTCAGGGCATGGCAAGTAGGCAGCGGTTGGACGGGAGCACCCAGATGTTCAGCCAGAGCTAGGGAAACAGCCACTGCAGATGCTGCTGGCAGACTCCAGGCTTTGCCAAGCCACAAAAAGCAATGGACAGGTATTAACTAATTGTACAGTGAGAAGAAAAAGTTCATGAGAGTTGCAGAAAGGTGGAAATAAATCAAGAATAAAAAAAGCTTCCTACTTTTCCTTGGAACTTACATGGCAATGCAGATTTAACACACTTAGAGGAGAGACATGCACGGCATATAAATCTGAAATGCCACCTATCTTTTCAGTTCTTCTGTCTTCTGTTCTAGTTACCATCCCAAAGTCTAGCTGTATTTAAAAAAAAAAAAAAACAACCAGCATTCCTCCTCTCCAACACACTATTAATTTTCCAAATTCCAAAACCAAAGTAACCATTAGAAGCAAAAGCAGGAAAATTACAACTTCTTGCTTCTAAAACACTAAGTAATTTTGAAAAATAAACCAAATGTTACCCTCGGACCATCCTTCAATAACTACATTTATGCCAACAAATATGTGCTCAGATGCTTACAGAAGAACCAGAAAGACCACCCAGCTGATACTGATGCCCCTTTTTTAATGAAAGCCTGAAAAACAAGCCGATAAACACATTGTTGATGTGAAGCAGACTCCACAAACCTCACTGGGGAAGAGGAGAGCTGTGACTGACCTTCTGTTAGGAAAGCAGCACTGTAACACTGCAGTATGCAGGACAGCCTTCTAGCCAGCAAAGTTTCCTAACGCTTGGGCGTGCAGAGTGGACTGGATCGTCACACAAGGTCTGGAAAGCCATTTGTCCCACTGCTGGGAACCAGGATGAAATGGAAAGGTTTATCAGCCTCTTCCGAATGGGAGCTGACAAGTACAGCTGGATATTTGGCAGTGTTCTCTAGTGCTATTAAAATCAGCAAGAGCTGATTCCCGCTAGTATCAGGACTGGACCAAAGCTTTTAAAAGGCACATAAAGCCTCTCACAGAGTTTGCCTTTTCTTTCCACCAGTTTTATATCACTCTCTTTCCCTAACGTAAAAGCAAACTGGGAAAACCTGAAGGTACCTAAAAAGCACACTTTTTGCCATTCAGCCTGGGTGAATTTGCCACATCCTTCCAGGCCTGCTGGGGTTACTGGACCCAACTCTAACATGGCATCTCACTATGTGCTGAATTGATGGCAGCAAACCACCTCACAAGCCCTGGTTGTGATCCACCAGTTCTGATGTGGGCAATGTTTGCCACCACGCGCAGGTTGGAACAAACAGCTCAGGCTCCCTCTCACCCTCTGTATCCCAACCATGTCCCCAGACGGCTGCTCCACCAAGGGAGGTGGCACAGCACCCCAGAGCACATCTGCAGCACAACAGCCCCCGTCAGGGCATACACAGCGCGCACCCAAGATGTACAAACTGCTCCCAGGTTCAGGGGTAGGTCTCATTTATGGTATATTTTTAACAGGGCTCTGACCTCTACTTGGCCCACTCCAATAAAGAGGTTTGTTGATTACATGAAGCAAACACAGGGAACTCACCGCATTAGGAAATTAAATCTCTTACTGCTTCCCCCCTCCACTACTCAAAAACCTCCTGGATAATTTACTTCATCAGAAATGAGTTTTTTAGCTTACAGCTTTGCCAGATAGTCACAGCAGAATCAAACAAAGGTGAAGAAATTCAGAGCTAAAACCACTTAACAGAGTCAGCAGGGTATTTTTTAAGTATCCCTGTAAAATTCCTCTTATGACTAGGACAGGTTTCTGCAAAGATGTCAGATCTGGCATCTTTTCCCAGACAACGGTCTACAAACTTCTACTGTAAGGGTCAACATAGTTGCTGCATAGCGAAAAGAGGAAAAAAGGAGGAGAAAATAAAATTTAAAAAAAAAAAAGAAGGAAAAAACCCCCACCCTCCCTTCGCTTTTCCAATCTCCCCACAACTTTCTAGCAGTGGTGCAGACACTGCACCAGGGCCAGGCAGGGTCCCCCACCTCACTCTCCCCCTGAACCCCAAAATGTGCTGCCAGGGAACACGCCTCACACCGCCACAGCGTGTTCATCCTAGGGCAAAAAACCTTAAAATTTAATAATTTACTAATTACCGTGGCAGTTAATAGTTACTACACCATCAGAGAACTTGGTGATAACAGCATTTCTACAACATTAAAGTATATGGTGCCTCATTAGCCAAGGGTGTTTCTACAGCGCAGTTAGTGGAAACTGGAGCTGGTGTTCTATAAACCCCTCTTTTAATTAGTCCTTAAGAAACGTGTTTTGCAATTGTATCCTTAGAAATCCCTAACGATGAGCCAGGTTTCAGGAAGGCTGCGACTGGGCTGATTTATACAATAGCCAGACAACTTCAAAAGTTAACCCAAGCCGGTGACATTATTTAGTTCAGTGGAGCGGCTCATTTTAATTGGATTAAATTGTCACGGTTTTTTAATTTCATAGTGAAACCTCAATTTATTATTTCCTAGTATCTGCCCGAACACTGCAATCATGCCATTTGCACGCCCCCTGCCCTCCAGGCGATCTCAGAAGCATCGATGGAGACTGAGACCCTCCTGCCGCCTTCCCCGGCTCCGCGCCGCGAGAGGACGGGGACATTTCTCCGGAGAGCGCCTTTCCCAGAGGTACAAATCCCGGCAACCCAGTTAACTGCATTAAGCAGAGGTCCCCGCTTCGCAAATATATTGGTGGCTCGTTAAAAAAAGTGTAAACAGCGGCGTTATCCCGAGCATCTCCCGGCGAGCCCGCACCGGGACGGCGCGCAGGGAGCCGCGCAGCCAAGAGCACTTACAGCTTTTTTTTTAAAAAAAAATTTTGCTCTTTTTAGCAACCGGGCTGGGTCGGGCTGATTTCGCACGGAGAGGCGGCGTTTTCCTGGGGCTCCCAGCGCCGGGACGGGGACAAAGCCCCGCAGGCTCCGAGCGGCACCGGGGGCGCTCCGGGACCGGCAGGCGGCCGGGTCGCCGCGGAAAACTTGGGCTGAGAGGGCGGCGGGGCGCTCCGCTCGGCTACAGGGGCGGGGGGGCAGAGCAGAGGTCTCATATATCGTAGAATCGTAGAATAGTTTGGGTTGGAAGGGACCTGAAAGATCATCCAGTTCCAACCCCCGCCCTCCCCCCCCGCCGCCGCGAGCAAGGGACGCCTTCCACTAGATCAGGTTGCTCCAAGTCTCATCCAACCTGGCCCGGAGCACCTCCAGGGGGATCTCTCCGGCTCCGGAGAGCTCGGCTATCAACAGCTGCCCCCGTCGGGGCAGGGACGGGGCCGCGCGTCCCCCTCGGCCGCCCCCCGCCCGCCCCGGCACTCACCGGCTGCCCGGAGGCGCAGGCCACGAAGCTGACGGTGAGCGCTAACCACACGCCCCGCATTATTCCCGCGGTGCCGGGCACAAAGGAGAGCGCGGAGGGAAGGGAGGGAGGGGGCGGCGGCGCCCGGGGCAGGGCGGCGGGCGCCCTCCGGCCCGCGCGGTGCTTGCGCTCCTCTCCGCGCTGCGCTGCGCGTCGCTGCCGGCTCCGCCGCCCTTTTCCCTCCGCCCCGAGTGCGCGGCGGCGGCGGCGCGGCTCCCAGTTAAACCCCGCAGAAATTCCTGCAGGATTACAACACAGATTGGCAGCTCCCCCAGCCAGTGGAAGGAGGCGGCGCCGGCTCTCGCGCCTCGCAAATTCGGGCAACTTTCCCCCCCTCCCTCCCAGCTCCGGCTCCTTCTCCTCCTCCTCCTCCGCCCCGGGCTCCCCTCTCCCGTCCTCCCCCCCAGTGGAAAGCATGAGCAGCGACGCGTGCCGACGGAGCCGGCCGGTATAAACGCGGGGACCTGGAAAAGCTCCTTTTTCCCCGAGGGGAATGTGGGCGCTGCCGCGTGTCTCCAGCGCTCGGTTGCCCCGCGCCGCCGGCAAAAAACAGGGATGGGGGGGGACTTAAAAATCGCGGGGAAAGGAGGTGTCACCAAACGCCAGCCCGTTTCGGACCCCAGCTTGGCTTTCAGCTCCACGGTTCAGTTTTTCGACTTAAAAAACGAGTAGAAACTTTTAGGGTGAGGGAGCTGCAAGGGGAGGGTTGTGATTTGCACCTCGTTACACGGGTCCAGGAGCTTTAAAAATAAATATTGCAAGAATCGACAGCCCCGAGAATGTGTGCAGCAGAAACCAAATAAGAAGCCTTGCTATGACTAGTCCATCGTTTCTCAACTGGGGAAAATGGTGGGATCGCAGAGCTGAGGAGCCTCAGCCCGAATCACTCGCCAATGCCAGCACGTTTGCATCGCTGAACGTGGCTATACATGACATCATTGGACATGGGAAAGGAGCAATAACCAGCAAAGCAAAATATATCGTTTTCCCTTGCAACCTACCACTTGTGATTTAATTCAAACGGCTACAGGCAGCGTTTTATAGCCGGAGTCAGATGATCACAAAGACTGTGATGGTCTCTTCTGTTTCAGCAATATCTATCCTTCTTAGAGAACCTTGGCCTGCCGGGAAGTAAGAATTGCTCAGGGACATTCCCTAGGCAGATGTTTTTCCACTCTTTTTGCCTTGCCTGTCCTGTGCTCTGTGGAGTGCCTTGGTCTGGGTGGAGTTGAGGTTCCATATGCCTTCGATTGCCACTCTGATTGTCTTCCTATCAAAACAGAGGTGTCATATATGGCAATAAAGTTAATTTGGCACTGGCAATCCTCCACCTTCATGGCCTCTCCCAGGCAAATGCACAGCCCTGGAGGTCCCTGTGCAGCCAGGGTGCAGTGGACTCTGTGCTGGGAAGCAGCAGGAGCCCTGTCTCTAGAGGGGTAGGTAGCCTTGCCTCGAGCACTCTCACTACACATGACCCTGTCCCAGGAACATAACGGGTACCACGCTTGCTACTTCTAGATCCACCTTCTGGACATGTGGTGTCATTGATTTTTAAGCTGCATTGCCAGTAGAAATCTTACCCAATTATCAATGATCTGCTCCTTGTAGGTGTTGCACACAGATTGTTTAATGTATTATTTGTATTAAACAGATTGCTTCATGTGATCCTCCTTCAAAGTATGTTGCAAATACTTCAGACCCAATTCTGTATATCATTTCCCCTATTAGCTAACAGGACTGCAATCCAACTAAGCAACAATTCCAGTGATGTTTTATTTGGGTGAGTGAAGTGAAGCAAAGGGAGTAAAACTTTGGTTGGGCCAAATCTGTAGGGCCTCGCGTTGGCATGGGGTCTTACAGGCAGCCCCATCTGCAGGCATAGGAGAGATAAAGGGGTTGTAGCTTGCCCCAAGTCAAAGCAGAAACCAGAAACAGCTTTCTTTATGCTGGCAGGATCCTAAACAGCAGGAAAACGGAATGCCACAGCAGAAACAAATAGTATAAAAGAGCAAATGTGAAGGCAGGGAAGCTGAATCTAGGAAGCATCCTAAAAGCTGTCAGAAACCAAGGGACAGTTGATTTACAGGATACTTTTTTAGCATTCAGACCTTTCAGATACATGTTTAATAAATAAACCAAGCTTTCATGTTAGAATCCATCATTATCAGGTATTTACGTATTTGGTAGAATCTTTCAAAAACTGAAATATCATCTGTGATGAGCAAAGGGAAGGCTTTCCTCAGGCAAAGACAACAGCAACTAATGGGCTCCTCATGGACCACAAGTGTCCATATGGGCCGTGGCCATGAAGGAGTTGAGGTTAAGGCCTGCAAAACCTTCAAATGCTTTTACATATCCTTAAACCTGTGCAGGGCAGTCTTTGATGCCAAGCATGAATCTAAGCATGTGCACTAGTACCGGAAGGAGCAGAAATGAAGAACAGAGACCAGGCAGATTATTATTGGAAATACAGAAATGAATCTGAGGAGGAAAGAAGAGAGAAGAAATAACCCTTGAAGGTCACAAAATAACAAAAGATTGCCTTGGAACCAACTTCCCCACTCTCCTGAGCCCTCCAGCTCAGAACACTGGACTGCAGTAGGAACTTTTCCACACATGGTCCCACGGAGGACAACTGTGCTACCTTCTAACAGCCAACTGCTCCAGCACCCACTCCCCTTGTTGCTCTGAATTTATAGGGACAGAGGCAAGGGGAAAGCCCAGCTGAAACCAAGTGGTTTTAACCCAAAGGAATGATGTAATGAAGTGCAACAAGAGGGTTGTCAGAGCTAGGCAATGAGACAGAGCTACCAAGAGAAAGATGCAGGTCTGGACATTTCTAATGCATTCTGTCAGGCAGTGATCACTGTACTGCCGTTCTGCCACTTCAAGTTCCCCCAGTCCACCGATAGGCACCGGCCACCTGATCACAACCCCAGCATGGAGTCAAACCAGGCTGCGGTGGGATTAAGTTGAGATTAAGAAACAAACTTCACCAAAGGCCATTTTTTTTAAACAAAATGTGTTATATTCTGGAAGGATGCAAGTGGACCTCGCATGCAGGGAACTTTCAGTGTGGTTATCAACTACAGAGAAGCCCCAGCTATAACCCAAGTGTCCACAAAATCTGAAAATTCAGCTCGAGGTCACTCCTAGAGGAAAATAAACCTCCTCAATTTGTAGCCTGTGTTCCCAGCTCTGGCTCATTTGCACTAGCTGGTAAATGCATGGAGTGACTTGACATAAACACAAACATTTTTAAAGCTAGGAGTACCGCAGAACCTAGATAGGGCTTTGCAGGACCCGTTTAGTGGGATATGCCATGGAGTTACTGGTGTTTTAGGGAAAAATTATGTTAGAAAGAAATTTCCAGCCTATGCCTCTGAAGGCACAGTTAAGGATAAGTGTGCTTAATAAGTTTCCAAGGACTTACCAAGCATCCATTTCTGCATCCCCCAGGCAACTGGAACAAGCAGCAGGGCTAAGGAAAGAGATGTACATGAGGAGCAGAGCTCCTAATAATGATATTTCTCCATTAAGATTTGGCCAGTAATACCAGGCTTGATAAGAACTCTTGGCCCAAAGCACTGTTGAACACAGCAAAACCCTGAGCTTCACACTGCAGTCAAGTGGGTAATGAGGAGGTGTTGGCTGGAGCGGATGTATGAATGATCAGCGGCCGTATTTGTGCCCAGGATGGCAGAGTCCTGGTATCCCATTCAAAGGTCATAAGAGTGGCAAATTTTCCAAGAGGAGCAGAACTTGTGAAAAGTAAGAAAGCAGCCAATATTGAATTTGCTTGAACCCATGCCAACGATGATCTAAAACTTGCTGAAATACATTGGTAGGACAGTTCAGAGTGGGATTTACTACCACATTCCCAAACTCCCAAATTATATGCTTCTAATTTGAGAACAATAGAACTACCCCTCTCTTTTATAAAAATGTCTCGTTAAATATTTGGAAGTGCAGTCGTGTTCATTTCTGTATTATAAACTACATTCAGGGATGTGGAAGGATGGGGCTAGTGCTCATGGGACCATTGAACCACAGGAAAGGTGGCAGCAATTTTTGGTAACGCATCACTGAATGGTTCTTTTCTCCATCAATTCTTAACAGTAATTATATGAATATGCATCCTACTTCAATAGGCTCTTGTTCTAAGGCTGCCCATTCTAAGCATCCCCGAAATAGCCTGGGACATCTTCATCTCTCTTTGATTCAAAGACCTCTTCTACTGTGCAGCTTCTAAGTCATGGACTTATGCAGTTTATTTATTTATTTTTATTCCATCTCTCTATTTTGTTTAGATATGAAATACAAAATATGTCTGCACAGAACTGATAGCTGAAACGACAGCATGGCAGGAGCTAAGGGCACATTTAAGCAACCGGTGCTTGTTGTGTCTGCTGTGGAACTGCCAGGGCCATACTTTTGGACTGTGTGTGGTTTATTGGAGGGTTTATAGTGCTGGGCTTTATATGGATGCAGCAGAAAATCTATGCTTAGTTTGCAACTCAGCTGGGCAACATCTTAGAGCAAACAAAACATTTTTGTTCATTTTCTGTGGAAAGGAATATTGGGAAGGAGGGGAAGGATGGTGAAGAGCACACATTACTCCACTGTGTAAGGATTGGTCTGGAAGAAAGCAAAACAGAAGAGAAAAGCTGGCATTACAGGCAGAGCCAAACAGCAACCTCTAAGAGATGGAAGGCAGGGTGAAGCAGGCCAGGAGCAGCGTGGACGTGAAGCAAGTTTGTGTTGGTGTTTGTGGAACAAAAGGAGTATCAAAGCAAAGGGACACTGTGATGAACTTAGGCTGGGAGCTTTGCTCCATCAATGGCTGCAGATGGGGAAGCTGTAGGCAGGAGGGATCTGGCGTTATCTCCTGCTCGGTGAGAATGGCATTAGGCAGCTTTCCAAAGGAATTATGTTTGTGACCCCTACCTAGAGGGGGACATCTCAACCAGTCACTCATCCAGACTCAAAGATGGCCTTAACATCTGGCATTAGAGCCTGACTTTGGCAGTGGTCCTAGAGCAGGTCACATTCCCTGCTATTCAGCAAGTCACTTTAAAAAAAAAAAAACTTTTAAAAACTTTAAAATGTAAAATGCGTGGCTCAAGTGCCTTGCTGATTTGGAGGTCTGTGTTCTAGAGGAGATGCCTATCAAGAACCAAAAGCGGAGCGAATGATGCAATACTGACAACTAAGGCTACCAAAAAATTATGAACCTCAACCAAAGAAACGTTTTATTCCCAGCTTTAGCTCTGGATATTAACTGCCATAAGAAATTCACTTTGTGCTGGCCTCCTGAATAGGGTAAAATTTACCATTCTACCATTCTAGCACAGGCTAGATTCTTTTTTTTTATTAGAAGAAAATGTAGCTTTGAAATACAAAAGATAGTTCTTTATCTCTGAGAGTTTCATTTAGAGCCACGGCTCAATATTTGCCTGAGGTATTTGCATACCTGGAAGCGTCTCATACGTGACAATCCCTGCAAATGAAGCGCATTGTTGATTTAGTTTGTTATCCCAATAGATTTTATTGTGATTAAGGTTTGTATGTGGTACATCAGGAGAAAAATACAGAAGGGTTGAATTGGAATAGATTTTAATTCTGTCAGGTATACCTCTGAAGTTAATGAAAGTCAGTTAGACACACACTTGGCTGCTGTTGCTAACTGAATAATACAAGTAATAACAGAGGCCATCTATGCAGTTTCTCATGAACATGAGTAATTTCCATTCTCTTAAAACGTGTAGGAGTTATGAATTGTAGAGATTGCCCAACGCTTTTTCATTATTATGTCTTGTTGTCAGTTGCTTATACATTTGCCAAAGTTCAATGCACCAAACTGAAATTTCCTATGCAGACTATTGGCCTCTGTCTGGCTTTATTTGTTTCTTTTTATTTTTGCTTTGCAAGTTTTATCAAGACCAATGCATCTGTATCCAAGATCAAGGTTAGGAGAAAGTATGTTATTTTGTCTATGGGTAAGCCAAATTCCTTCAAACATTTCCTTGGAAGATGCCTTTCCTCCATGGATGGAATCAAAGAGCAAAAATTTGGCAAAGGGAGTCAACCCAACACCAGAAATTTGCTTTTCAACACATTTGGGAAATTACTCCTAAATCTGAACCATGTTTAAGCAGTACTGTCTTTGCAGTTTGTACATACTCAGTAGAGACTCGTTAAATTCTGACATGTAAAAAAATCCTATCTAAGCTGGGCATGTTCCAGCTCAAAGCCAAAGAAATCTCTCTGTGGTTGGTCTCCAAATAAAAGGGCTGTCTGCAGATTTCCTCTCAGCACTTGCAAGACAAGGTCTGCTCTGTGTTCCAGCTCAGAGAGAGGGAAGAGAAGGGAACTTTGTTTACCCATGGAGGAATAAAGAGAGGGGCAGTGTCAGAGTTGGAAAGTGAGGAAAAAGAGCGGGGGGAAATTGGAAGGGAGCAGCACAGTGCGAGAAGAACAAGAGTGAGAGTTGAGGAAGATGTTGGCACAGAGGGGCAAACACCAGGGAATCAGACCTAAGGTAGGCAATACCTGCGGAGGCAGTGAGGGAGGAAAGCAGGATGATGCAGTGCTTGGGGTGGCCATGAGAAGAAGAGGAGGAAGATGATTCTGCTGGAGACAAAGGGATAACTGTCCATTACTGGGCAGCTGCATTCTCCTCCAGACCTTGAAATTACCACCACTGGGCATAAGGCTCCACATTCTGCTGCTGTCACCAAATAGTGATGAGATGTCTGTCTGCCCCAGCACTCTGCATTGGCTGATCAGCATAAATAATAGGCTGTGTAGTGAGAGATAATGTTGTCAGAAAGATCCATGCAGCGTTTTGTTGCATAAGTTGAAAGCTACAGAGACAGTGACAAAGACGACTGTAATTAAAGATGGTATCATAAGGCATTAGCTGCAAGGACAACCTTAATACTGATGTTCCTCAGCTCCAAGCACTTTGCTTTGTAGCTTGAAGGTTTTTATAGCAAAGGTTTTCTTAATGTAACTCTTCAAATATAATGCACAATATGTCACATCTGGGTTAACTGATTTCTGTTGTCTGGCCCTGGAAACCTGTACCCTTATGATAAATGTTTGCATGCAGGAAAAAAATCACTGGAATTAATTGACACCACTTATCACCTCCTAACTTATAGGAGTACACAGATAATGCAGGACTTACCCATGGGATATACTGAGCATGGTAAAGTTAGTCCAGGTTTGTGTGTAATTGATTAAAGTATTTTAAGACAGCATCTGCTACCTCTTGCCTGCTCATAATTTATTCTTAAGATATAAATATATAAATATATTTAAAATAAACATATATTCCAACAGCAAGTAAGCATCTGTCTATATCAAGCCTTATCATAGATATTTCAGGTTTTTGCATTTCTTTTTCTCTCTCTGTTGCTGTTGGGTTTACTTTCTCAGAATGCAACTGGATCTGGAGCCAGAATAAAGAATAAAGTAAAGATATATCCAGGTCGTATATGTTTGTACATATTTATTCCAGTCTGAGGTTATACATCCTGTAAGCATCAAAATAAATTAATCTGCAGTATAAGGAGAGTCTATGGTCTGACTGTTTCTAAAAGAAAAAACAACTGGACTTTTCATGCTAGAGAAAAAGCTTCATTTTCATGTGACAAGCTTTTACATTTTGGGTGTAACTGAAAACTCATTAGGTATGTAGAAGATGGGCTTATTAGGGGTGAAATGAGATAATGACCAATGTCCTTCAGGGTCTGTAGAGTACTCCCTGAGGGAAGTCTGACACCCAGGTAAGAAGAACCACCACCTACCACCATGATGCAAAGAGGAGTGGGGCTTCCCCTGGCTGAAGCATCCTTCATTTGGGGTTTCTGAAATCAAAGGATAGCCTATGTGCTCTTGATAATGACCATCTTCCTAATGATAGTAAAATGGGAATTATGCAGGGCTGCAAGCAAAGGACAAATTCTGAATGAGAGAAAATTAGTTCAAAGCATGTGATTAAATAGTGGTAGGTTTAAGGTCTTAATTCTCCTCTCACAGTATGAAAAGCAGGAGTAACTCATTTGTAGTCAGTGAAGCTACAGAGATGTAAAATGGCATCAGAGGAGAACCAGGCCATTGTTCTCTGTAAAACTCACTGATAAGACATTAATTACTAAAAAGAAAATGCCATCAAAAGGATTTTAAATGCTTTGCAGAACTCAGGAGACAAACTCATTAAATGCTGTTGTACAGGGAATTAGTTCCAAATTTGTGAATGCAGAGAAGGCAAATGCTGCACTATGGATAAATGGGTGATGATTCTGAAAGCTTTCTTTGAAAGGCCTACTTTCTTTCGAAGGAGGAACCAACTCCACATATTACATCCAGAGATCTGAAACAATTCCAGATAAAATATATCACCCTAAACCTTAGTCTATCTCACACATTGAATCCCAGCCAACTGCAGTTGTTTAAGTTTTGTAGAAGTTCACTGGACTCTGTTTCCTGCCCAGCCTGTCTCTCTTTTCTCCCCTCCACTCCCAGCTCCTGTCTCAGGTCAAGCCAGGCTTGAAGCAGAAAAGCTAAACAGCAGTCCGACAGCGTCATGTGAGGTCTATCTAGCAGAACACACAGTTAAAGTGCTAGAAATCTCACTGGTGGAAACCCCAGCTCCAGGGATTTGATAAAATCTGTGGTAAAATTATCATTTGACCTCTCCGAGGGCAAGATTTTACTCTCATCTTCAGGATAATCCCCAAATAGTTTTGCAGATCTCAGTTGCTGAGATAAGGTGACCAAGTGTTTGAAGCTTCTGATGTCTTTCAGAACAAAAGCCCTTAGCAGTTAACCCTCCATTAAATCCACTACAGCAGAGATGAAGCTTATTAATATACAGCAAAGAACAGCAGAAGAGTTATCAGTGAGAAGTAAAGACATGACCATGTCACAGGGAAGAGTGCTATGTGCCCCAGCTGCTGCATATGCCGTGTCCAGCTAGGTGACGCTGGATGCAGAGGCTCCCAGTATAGCATCCTGGAGATTCTGAAGGTGCTTTTTTTCTCCAGGATTTAGCAGTGGTAAGCAGGATGAATAATTGCCCCATCTGCCTTTTGCTTTGGGCACGAGCAAAAGCTCTGTGGAAAGACATTGGGAGTTACGTTTCTACTGAAGTCTGCATCTGGCTGTGTGTTGGGGCAAAGGAAACGAGACAAGAAGATGCACTTGTCACATGAGCCAAGAGCAAGGTGAGGATGCGTTCCTGTCACAGGATCTGTGTGAAGGGGGAGTTGTCCTTTCCAATGTCCCCTACATCCTAGCTTTTTCTTGTCACTGTTGTTCAAACCCAGCCACTCGAAGCAGGGGAAGGTTCAGACTATGTCATTGGCGTCATTGCATACTGATCACACTTTGGGACTGGTGGCAGGAGCTCAAAAGGATTATTCACAGTCCCTTGAGCTGCCAAAGAGGCCATCCACTGCAGAGCAGCAGGAGTGGTTCCCTGGCTCGCGGAAAGGCACATTTCCCAGGACAGCAATTGCCTCAGCTGTAGGACACGTCTGCAAGGCCAGCAACATCCACTGCTTGTAGGCTTGCCTTGTCATCCCCATCCAGCCCTGGGCACCTGCAGTTCAGATCCTGGATGCCAAGAAGATTGATGGGTCAATGTGGTCATGATAACACAATCTCACACCCCAAAACAAGGACAATTTCTGCATCATCCAGAGCCTGCCCCAGTTGTGTCTCTCAGTGGATGGTGCTGCAGCCTCACAGATGTCATTTCCTACTTAGGTGGTCACCTTTCCCTGGCACATTGGGCTAGGGGCACTTCTGCTACCACACAGCTCAGACTTCTCCTGTCCTGTGTAGTCTGTTTCGATGGCTTGGCTGCACTAGGTTGCAGTGTTGTGGCTGTCAATCCAGTGACGTAATTTTGGGCAATAGTGCAATTATACACCCATAGATACTTTGGATCTTCCTCCTAGAGTCAAGGAGATAGGTCTGATCAAGTGAGTGAGACCACAAAGGTGTGTGAGCAGAGTCACCAAAGATGGAATAACTTAGACGCAAAATGGGGGATGTCCAGGGTGTCCAGCTGCACAGTTTGAGGAGAGCAGAGATTTTGTGAGCACCACTGTTCTCACAGACATGGTGCATTCCCAGGCTGCCTGACTGTAGGTTGTTGAGATCATGGGTGGCAGGGAAGTTTGTGCCGTTGGCTAGAGAGAAGCACAGCACAAGGTCCTTCAATGTGGGTAGCCACTGGCTATCCGGAGTATGTCTGTCATGTCCAGTGTTACATGTGATCCCCAGAGGCAGTAAGAGTATGCGGTCACAGATTAAGGAAGAAACCAGAGCAGGTGTGAGCCAAAAGAACCACACAATGGTTCTGGTCAGGACCTATATCAAAGGTCAGGAAAAGGCTAAGAAGCAGTCACAATGGGTTTAATTTAACAGGTGCATTAGTTGCAAGCACTGCCTGGAGCACCCAATCATCACAGTAACCCTCAGCTTCAAGGCTAGCCAGGAGAGTGTCCTTACCCAGCAACAGATCACAGGTGGGGGGAGCCCTAGCAGAAAGAGTATCTTTTTTTTTTTTTTTTTGTAAGTGATATACTTTGAATCCAAATGTACATGGTATCTCTTTTAGTAATAAATTGATACTAAATTGGGGTAAATCTCAGAGATCATCTTCTACTGTGATTGCAAAGGCATCTTTTTAAAGCCAGCCAAAAAGTAAATTAATAGTACAAAATAAAAAATAATTAAAACAGCCAACATCAAAGTCATGACTGCACTGCTGCAGTGTCCCATCACTGGGCATCAGCTTTCTGGAACTGTGTCCATTACAGTGTTTTGTTAAAATATTGCATTGGGAACAGTAATTAAACAGATTCTGGTGATGGTTTTTAACACATGCCAGCTGGCTCCCAGCCAGTGTTGAAGCAGAAACATTGTGCAAACTCATGATCAATGATGACTTTGATCTCTGAAGGGCTTTGTAGTGGCGGAAGGAAATGGGAAGATAGGAGGGAGAAGGATGCAAGCAGTGGGGAGAAAAAAAAAGAGTAACATGCACTAGAGTGGGAATTATCTCCTGCACCTTGACGAAGGCAGTGGGTGCTTTTTTCCTTTCCCTCTTTCTTTATGTGGGGCAGTAGGCACGGTCATAAACATTACCATAAAGGCCCAGTTTTGTTAATGGCAACCCATATGAGCACCGGAAGTCTCTTGAATATTCCCATGTGTGTACCATTGGGATTGCTCTGTGTGATGCCTTGCAGTAGATAGCTCTGCCAGCACATTAGTGTATGATGGTCACTGGACAGCGTTGGAGTGTTTCAGGACAGAACCAGGGGCAAAAATAAAGAAGAGGCCTTCTGTGCCCAAGACAATTGTAAATACAAGTGCTATTTAAATTATCTGCTTAGATGTTGCCTGAAATGCTATAACAGCTCTTTAGACTCAAGGAAAATTGTTGCCTCTGTCCCACAAAGTTCTGTGTTTAGACATGGCATGAACAAGAATCGGGGATAATGGACAACCATAATTGACAAGAATGAGTAGAGAGGGATGTCTCCGCAGCTCTGAATAGTTGGTTTAAATTTGGTTGGTTTGAATTTCCTGTGTTAACAGTGAACAATGGGCATGCAATGAAAAGAATCACATTGTCCTTTTTAACCATGCTGTCCTTTTTAAGCTTTAGAGATACACAGATGGTTTAGGTTGATGTTGCTGCTGATTTCCAGGAGTAACACTAGCTGTGCCTTGGTCAGCAATGAGCTGGTGTTCCTGTGCTGGAGGATGAATGAATACTGGTGCACTCTCTCAAGTGAGCCTCAGTTCAGAGATTGCAGATGCTTTTACTCTAATATTCTTACAAAATTCTTCATGGAGGTAGGATGGCTTGACAGTACAAGCTGCAATGCTTCTGTACTAATGTTAGATGATGACACATTATTTTCCCCTCTTCCTTCTTTTCTGTAATTAATCTATTTTTAAATTCATTAATTTCCAATTCCAGAAGGACAGATTTAGCAGCCATGGGGTTTTGATGTGACTTGTAAGATTTTCAAAGACCCAAGTCCTTAATGAGTTCTCCTGTGCTTTTCCATCGCAAAAGATGCGGTCAGTGAGAATAACCTTTATTTTAGTTCAAGGGCTCCAGCTCACAACTGAGTTAAGTAACTAACCTTGCATCAACCGAGCTTCCAGAGATGTCAATAATCGTCTATGCACACTCCTCACCTGCTGTAATTGCAAGGTGAGGCAACTCAGCATGAACTCTGGTAGGAGAGTTTTAAGTTAAAGCATTTCCTCTACGACTGAATGACGGTACTTCAGTTTTATATCTAAGCCACATGAAAACAATAAGCTGGAAAAGATAAGCGTATTGTTTACAGGAAAGCATCTGGCCCCACAGCAAGAAGACCTTGAAACGGAATGTAAGTACAAGCAATTTGTGAATCAGCCTTGCATTTTATACCAGTCAGGTCCTCTATATGGACATATTTAATTGATTTACAACTGACTAATAGCAAAGAAATTGATGTAAATCAGTTCTAAAGCAATTAAATTGTGCAGGATGTAGCTCATCCTCCTTATTAAAATCCTATTAATTAATGCAGATTTTGTGTTTGAACAAAACATATTGCAAAGTCCTCAGATAGTACACCTTGAGCTCTACCAGCAAAAATGACCATAGCATTGAATCCCCCAGAAATACACAGAAGTACAAATCCCATGCCCAGAAAAAAAAGACCCTGGCAATTATGTCCAGCATGGACTTAAGGTAATATAATTTCGTATGTGTTTCTCTGATGTGCCTCACATAATTTGAGCATCCTTATTTTCTTTGCAGGCTTGCAGAGATGTGCTAAAGGAGGGCAGCGTGAACTTAGAGGCTCTTCCTCAACATAATGAAGACCCTCCTGCATGCACCTATTTGGTATCCCTGTTGGCTTGCGGGAAAGAGATCCAAAGTCACAGTGGGTGTAACTAAAATGCACAGTTCCTTGGTCATTATATTAGTGCTATAAAATCCTTAGTCAAAAAACTGGTAACAAAGAACAGCTTCTTCTGTTTCAGCCAGAAGGACTAAAGCAGGTCAACAAGCCACTGCTGGAGGAAAAGCCTCCTCCCAGAAGTCTCCTGGGTCCTTCCACTCCCAGGTCAGCAACCACTGGTCCTGCCAGGCCCCTGATATTGGACAACACCCCGAATTGTCCTCAGCCCACAAGGAGCCAGGAGCCAGGCCTGCAGCCCAGCCAAAGGAATGGCTCTTCTTCAGAGGGTGCATTGGTTCCTCTGTCCCAGCGTTGCCTGCTCCTGTGATGTTGCTTCCAGCCCTGCAGGCAGCTGCAAGGCAGTGCTGCAGCTGAAATATTTGCCACCAGCATTTGTAATTAGATTTTTCCCAGCTACTTAGACACGTACACACACACAGATGATAATGCTAATTAACTACCTTACAGGTCATTGATTACCCTCACCTTTCACAGATAGGCGGATAACTTAGAGCTTTTACAGTAACAACAGGAGCCAAATATGAATGCTATATCCTATGATGGGCACCTAGTCCAACTACAGTAACACAGCTGCCATCATCCGTAATTACTGCACATTCTCTTGGGAATGACCCTCCACCTGAAAATAAAGGTATTGCAACTGATTCCTAGAGGTACCAATGGCATCTTCATTGGCTTGAGACTGTAAGCAGCTCAGTCATGGTATGGAAAGGCATTTGTAAGCATTTACCTGTCCAGAGGTCTTTTTCTACAGCGAGGTGTGTGAAGAAAGTGAAGCTAAGTGAAGAAAGTAAGGCAGGAGTTCTTAGCTGGAATTAAGGACTTGTTTACTGTTAAGTGCAGAAGGGAGACAAGGTCAGGATTACTGATCTTCTAGAGCCACCCCCAGTTAAGTCACTCACACACCAGCCAGGCCTGGGGTACAGCTGGGTGAAGGACCCTGTACTTGAGCAGAAGTACAAGCGCAGTTGTGCTGCTCACAGGCAGCCAAGGTGAAGCGTCACCCTGGGAGAGCACGCATGGTACAGGCAGGGGAGCAACATGCACACGGGGTTTAAAATATCCTTGTCGCAAGAATTCAGTGCTTGACTGGGGAGCTCTAACCTCATGCCTCTGCTCTGCTGGGAGCACCAAGAGTAAGGCTGAGCCTTCAGGTAGCTCAGCTTCAGGTGGGGAGAGCAGGGATGGGAACATATCTCCACCACATGGGATGAAATTGGGATCAGCTCACTGAAGACTGTCACATAGCAGAAGCAGTGCAGACACAATAAATATAGCCATGCTATAGTATTGTTTTCCAAAATACCTGACGAAACTAGAGTCACCATTTTCCTTGGAAAATCAGATTACTTCAGATTGTTACCCTGATTCTTCTGGAGTGCTGTTCTGTCCATGTGAAAGGTGAAAGGGAATTCCGAGGAGACGTTTAGTCACAGTTTAAATAGACCTTGCTTTTTCAGTTGAATTTGATATCTCACAAAAGGTTACTCCTCCCTTAATTAGCCCTTGGGATCCAGTTGTGTATTTTTTCAAGATCTGTGATGCACATATGTATCTATCTGGCATCATCCCAAATTTTTTCGAAGATAAAATGTGAGATCAACATCTGGTTCACACAATTACAATCTTTATTAAACACTAATTTCTTCTCCAGAAAAGCACCATCTGCCACAGCACCAGCCCTTGTTTTCTAATACGATTTTTTCTTCAGAAGTACACAATGAAATAAAACTTCTCCAGTTATAGTTCCCAGAATTTCCTGAGATGAAAAAGCATAGTGACAGTAATAGGTTCCAAGAGCTGATTTGCTTCAAAAATCCTACATTATTATTTAAGTTGGTGAGAAACCGTATCAAGGATACTGGCTCCACTTCACATAATGAATTGTTCACTTAAGCATTTTGAGAACTCCATTGCTGAAGGATCTGATACTTTTTCAGCAACTTAGAGTTGTGCATCTTCAGTCCTTGACAGTCAAGGTGCAGATTTTGCAAAATCTGCCTTGCTTCTCACAAAATCTTTGGAAAAGAGTAACAGCTAGTTACAGATATGTAGAAAGTTAATTTGCATGCCGGTTCAGTCCTTGTCTTTATAACCCCTGTTCTTAAGCCCACTAATATCCAAAGCCAGGAGATAAAACACCTCTGAACCATCATCTTCTCACCTCTTTTAGAGGCAACTTTTCCCCACATTTTCTGTGCTCAGAGCACAATCCTGAGACACTCATGTCTTTCACATGGCATTTGGAGATTCATCTCACTCTTCTTGGGAGCCTGAGTGTCTGAAAGGATTATGGGCTCCTGGGCTCCTGGGTCCTTATTCTTTCCCATTACTAAAGCAAATCTAAAGAAATGCTATTAAGAGGCTAAATTCGATTTGCTGTCTCTTGGTGTTCCAGCATTACATCAATAAGAAGCTGTGTGTACACCACTCTGTGTCTGAGGAGTACCATATAACAAATGCCTTCAAAGGGCTGCATCAGGTACTCAGTCCTTAAAGTCATGGTGTTGGGTAGTGGTAGCCCTTGCAGTCAATCCCACCTGGAGCACATACGGCTGAATAAGCACATTGAGCCTCATTTCAAAACCCCTAAGGTGCTGACAGCTGAAGCACTTTTCACAGAATGAGCTGTTGCTGGAGTCAGTGTTGGCTTGGGGCTACAGGGAAAGGAGGAGACCAACATGGACTTTGTCCCTCCACCTGTAGCTTGATGTGCAATGGCCAGGCAAGACCCTGCAGGGAATCCTTCTCCTCTACAGACTACTAGAAGTCCTTTCTGTATAAAGAGACTCCCAACCCCTGAATTTATACCTGCTGAAGTATCAATGGCAAGAGAGAGGACCGATTAACACCATGAACACCACACGATGATACTTCCCTCCACATCAACATCTGAGAACATCTCCTATGTCCCCAGCTCTCTGTGATGACAACATGCAGCTACACTCATGTTCATAAATTTTTGCTGTATTTTGATGCCTCTGGAAACATGCTTTTGGTGCCCAGGCATTGGTCCACGGTTGAAGCACAGTATGAAAACAGTTATGGAGATTGGGCCTCCTGTCCTCTGCCAGTCTACTCTTCTGGGGTGCCCTTCCTGCCTGGGTGTCTCTCACAAGAGTTTGCTGAAGTTTATGGTCACAGCAGCAATAAAAAGGAATAAAGAAAAGTAACTCCACCATGACAGAATTCCATAGTGAAACTGTTAAAAGGTCATTCTCCATACCTCAAAAATCACATATTTCTAGTCTGGACCTATTCTTTGAAGAGTGTTAGAAAGATGTACTGAGTAGTGACAATATAACAGATATGCCCTTTTAATGAAAATCTGAAATCGATCCCAAATGTGCTGCTGACAAGACTGTTTAAAGAAAAAGCCTTAGGAGGCACAAATGGTGTAAGGATTTTCATCAGAGTGATGACCTAGTGGGTGGAAGTTCACATCTGTATCAGCTTAAGAGTAAGTTTCCCAAACGTAAGGGATGAATAGGTAGAAACTGAGATTAGAGAGAGTAGGTGAGCATCATTTGGAGCCAGAAATGCTTGCTTACACCACTATGGACATGGGGAAGGTGCAAGTGAAGATGTGATGACTTAATAGAAACAGGAGGTTTCCCTGCAGAGATTCCTGAAGTCTGTATATCTGGAGGGAGAAAAAGCTTCAACCTCCAGTGGAAATGGACTTGAGCAAGGATTCAAATGACACCCATGCAACCCATAACCACAGCTATGCCAAGGAAGAATGACCTTTTCTTAGTGATTTCTGGATTTCAGTGGCAGTCTAGCTCAGATAGTCCTCACTTGCCCTCTGGTACAAAAAGCAGACCCTGAGTGTCTTCAAGAGAGCAGCTGAAACCACTGCACTTCTCCTTTTGGACATTCCTCTACCCTTGGTGCTACCCTTCCAGACATCATGCAGAGCAATTCCAGAAGCTCTGCTACTTATTCCATCTGGAAATGGGGCCAAAGCCACAGTGGGCACAGTGCACAGGGATCTTCTCTAGCTGTTCCTATTGCATTAAAATCCTCCTGTTGCTGTCCTGATTTTAAAACTTTGCCAAAGTACTGGGGCTCCCAGTATACCTACTACTAAAACTGAAACATGGGAAAACGGGAATTTTTTTTTCAAGATCACAGGAGATCTTGTGCCTTAGAGTGGTGCTTGCAGAGCATCCCAGGGGTGGCAGGCTGCTGCTCTGACCATCACAGAGCTGGACCCTTTGGAGGAAGGGAGGTCAGAGTTGGAGGTCACCTCTGTGTTGTCCTCCAGGTCAGAGATCAATCCCATGGCATTCCTTTAAAAATAAGAGTGAATGTGTAGCTCCAGCAATGCTGCTGAAATTCCTTCTGACTCTTAAGCAAGCTGAAATAGGCATCAATCGCCATCAGAGCTGCTGCATCCAAGAATTACCTCTGCAATGTGATTGTGTGGTTGCTACTGTTTGTTGAATTTCCACCACGGATTTCCATACCGCAAGTGTGAAAAATGTAATAAAAGCCAAATTCCTCAGGAATTATCTCACAGCAATATTTATTTTAAGTAGCTCCTGTACACAGGCAGAGCAGGTACAGAATGTGAACAGGTCATACAGTCACATAAACAAGACTTCCAATGAGCAGCATTTGTCCAGAACTGATACCTATTGCCAAGCACATACACAGGCTGATGAAACCCAAAGTGACAAACTCTGAACGTGTGCACTGAGTCAGTTGTGTGAGCCGCTTCCACACTGAGCCAGGAGATTATGGGAACTTGCTGCACTGGATAATTCCAGTGAGGTACGAGGAGTTTCATCCCGTTGCCTGAGGGCAGTTTGATTACTCTGTACAGCGTGTTGCAATCCTCAATCAAAACTTTTCACTCTGTTCAGAACGCCACATGAGAACATCTGGCAATTTACAGCAGAACGTCTTGTAGCACTTAATGCCCAAGTATATCTTTCCTACAACCTATTTTCATTTTACTGAATAGAGACACAATTTCCTGAATTTTTAAACAGTCTTGGTAGCATAATCAAATTACCATGATTATTCAGCAACGATTTCAAGAAGTCCTAAAAATTCTGTTCCGACTTTGCAGTGAATTCCTATTACATGTAGAAGATTTTGTAAACACTTTAAATGAAATGCTTTTTAATTCAATCAGAAGAGTAAACAGTGTTTGTTTTTAGCTATTCAATGTATTTGAGCCACAAGCATTTTTCCAAGTGAGTGGCTATGGGAGTTTGTAATGCAACACAAAGCAAACATCGAGAATATAAAATCACACTTGTTCAAACAGGATTACAGAGTTTATTCTAGAAGAGTTTCCAAGGATTTCAAAGAGAAAATAGAATTTTTTTTTTTGTTAGGGAGGTGGAAAATATGTGATGCCTGATCAGTGATTGTACTTGGTAGGATCCCAGCAGTACTGTGCAACCCACACTCTTGCTGGTTAGCAGGGCAGGGATGCCATTCATTTTTCACAGACTCTCAGCCCTCTGTGGCTCTCTCCAGTTCTTCCTTTGCTCAGCAATCGCTTTCACTGTACTTTGTTAACAAAAACTGGAAGCCAACAAAGAACTAAAGCCTTTTCCTGGCACGCATACAACATTTGATGAAAAATTTAACTACTCCATGCTTCTTCATGTCTGATTTTGAAGGCTGTGTTTAAGACACATTGATAAGAAAGGGAGCAGTTTCCTTGCCTTGGGCTGTGGGTTAGAGCCACGTGGAAGGCACAAGTGCCTCAGCCCCTGCCTGAGTGATAGCTCTTGTTCATATGCCCACACCACTGAACAACTTCTTGCATCCCTCCTCCCTGGCCATCCCTGCTGTGCCTCCTGCAAAGGTCCCCAGGCCTTTTGCCAGCAATTCCCAGCAAAACTTCCTGCCCAGTGCTGGAAACATCCAAAAGCATGGGACAAGTATAATCCCTCCTCTTCTTTCAGCTCTGATGAAATAGGTGCTGGCTGGCAGTTCTCCTGCAGCCCTGCTCCCCAAGGCAGGGGGACATCAGGGAAGTGTCAGAGATTCGTTAGGGATGACCACAAAAACCTTGGCCCATTCAAAATATTAGGCAACTCAGAAAGGTCACTGCAGACTCACCTAGAAGTATTTTGTAGGTACCATACTCTTATCTTACTCTGATGAAAGATTAGTTGTTGCTGGGAGCTGTGAATGCTTTGTCCTGGATGGTAGTTAACAGGTCAGTTTGTGAGCCCTCACTCATTTCTTCAAACGTGTTTGTTATTCAAGCAATCACTGTATTGCTTGGACAGATGATTTGCACATTAAGGGTTGTGTGCAAACTTTTGTTTTGTTTCAGCTGCTCCCTGTTCAGGGCTTGTTTTATGGAATTGGCAGTTTAAGTGACACAGTGTCATTTCTGATCCTGGATTAGGTGATTGAAGTATTATAAAGAGAAGAGGTGAGAGCAGCAGATAGAAAACAATGCCATTCTGCTGCAAAGACACATTTCTTCTACAGTTCATCAAACTTCCATGGAATTTTTGTAGCCACCATCAGTGGTTCAAACACTGTAAAAATGTCAGTAAGATAATTCCACCATTCACAGCAAATTAAACCAAGGGTATTTAAAAAAATATTTAAAATGTACATTTATTTTACTAATTGACATTGTGTGTGTGCATTGATGTGGGCACATTTGTGTAGGCTGGACACAAAAACATAAAAAGAAATATTAATCTTGTGCAAATACTGTATGCACTAACAGTTTCTAGGTTTTTACTGAGAAAATACATCATTTTGCAACCCCTCCACTAAGTCTGAAAAAAATTTATAATGTCACCCATTACAATACTGAATCTCTCAATGCTGCCTTGATTTAGTGCTTAGTCAGCAGCCCAAAATCCTCAGCAGGAAAAAAATCAGTGCTGAATTTTTTTTGTCATTGATTTCCTTAAAGTTGATGTGCAAAATCCAATAACATTTAGAAACTGTAATGGAACCTAACTATTTCTGCTTTAATTCAGGGTGTTGTGGTGCTGTAGAGAGCCTGGATAATAAAAGTGAAAATTTATGTTGTCATTCAAAGACACTACCCTCTGTTGATATAGCATAAAACCAGCTATTCACATGGATATTTCCAAAAAATGGTGATGATGATTGCAGGCATTTTGGGGCAAGGCAGCATTGCACTGTGTCCCCTTGCTGCTCCACAACTCTTCCCACCAGCACTGGGCAGTGCCAGTGCTCAACAGGATTTTGAGGCTGTGGAAAAGCAAAACTTGGCAGCGAGTCCTTCCTGCAAGTCCTCCCTGCACTGCAGGAGTCCCCAGTGTTTCAGGGCTAACAGAAAGTGAGAGTTTGCATGTATTTGTTTTGAGGGTGTCTTTTCACCTTGTTGGTGATCTCATGGTCCCAATCATTTGACCAAACTCAGAAGGATGTGTTTAAAATAGGGAAAGTGGATGCCTCCACTGGAAAATTTAGATTCTGAAGAGTTATCAAATATTTTTGTCACATGGGTGGATTTCCCCATACAGCTCGCAAGATGATATTGCAGAAAGACTACATATAAGGGTAATATTAAGCAATAGTCATATTTTTAGCAACCTTTTAAGCAATTGAGCAACTGGAAGTGAGGAGGGAGAATCACTCCCACATGATTTATGCTGTAGGATCTGCTTTGTAGGCCAGAGTTGGGGATGCTCTCTGCTACCAGTAGCTATTTCTACAACAGGCTCCAGTGTGACACCATGAATCATTCAGCATCAGCGTGTAGTACTTTCTAGTCAGTGAGTATTGTTGTCACAACTTCCTTAGAAACCCAACCACAATGGCAAAGCTTTCACAACAGGATCTTCATACACAAGGCTGTATCTCAAACTAGAAAATATCCTTATCCATAAATCTAATGGTGAGGAATTCCATAATGACATCTATTTCTCAGCTGGCTTTATGGTATTCCCATAATATTGTGGGGACACAAGAAAGGCCATGACCCTAAACAACAACGACTGAGTGAGTTAAACTGTATCAGCTGTCCTGTTGGAAGTCCTCTGACAGTTTTTCAGTCCCTCCTGCTTAGCTATTTTTAAGTAAACGCAATCTCAGTTAACAAACAAATTGCTGAGCATTTTGGAAACAGATTCAAAAGTTTAAAACCAGATAATGTAGTCAGTTATTTGCAAAATATTGAAGCAATGAGATTGTTGTTACATTTGTTGGGACCTAGAATAAGTAAATAATTTATTTCTGTCTCACCAAAACCATGACTTCTCGATGCCAGTTGCTCACAGTCCTGCCCCACAGACTCTGTTATGTGGGACTACAAGGGAGACATGCAAATGGGGCTGTGAACCAAGTTCAGCTCTTCTTCTGTTAGATCCATACCCTGGCTACATCCAGATCCTGTCTCTTCTCCTTTCCTTGTCAAGTCTCCAGTTAGAAACCCTTGCATGGCAGTGGGGGGCTTGGCATGACTCCAGATGCTGTGATAGAGACTGACGCATAGTGAGCAGGGGGAAACCCTCTTTGATGGCCACATGCTTTCATCCCAGCAGGATGAAGCCTGGGCATGGCCCTTGTCATGATAGAGCAGCTACCATATGGTCTATTGATGTGCTGACAGTTAAGGAGGATGGGAGTAGAAGGATCTGTTTGGCTCCAGCAGGTGTTTTGGCTGCCCCTGCACAAGATCCAATTTGGTGCTATGACGCGGTGAATAAAAAAGACCTAAGGAATTTTTTTTAATGTGCAAATATTACACGTCTCTCATTCAGCTGTTGCTCATGTAGTTTTTTTACCTGAAAGCTCTGGTAGGGTAGGGATTATACCATATTGAAAGCACATAAAATAAATTAAACTGTTCCACAGCTGGATGTTTATGGTATGTGGTGCTCACTGCTGGGTCCTCCAGCTAAGCCCAGCAATTCACTGACACAATAGATCAGTTGTGGACACTGGCAGATAGTTAAGCACAGTGTGAAAGTTTCTAATTCCTGTCTTTTATCATTTTATCTCATCACCTTGACATCATTGAGGCAGCATTTTATTGATAAGCTTTGGAAGCCCGTAAACACCATGTAGAAAACTGGTGCGAGTTAAGTGCTGATGTGAGTAGGCTGAGATTTCAGATACCTCTGCAGACGGTAGATAGAGGCAGAAGATAGGCTCTGGGATGTTTGCTTTTTTATTTTGGTGGGTTGTTGTTGTTATTTAAACTGCTGCAGGTTGTGTAGATCATTTGCAATTAAAATACCAAAGACGAACAGCCCCAGGAATAAAGTAATTTTCGATTGTGGCAGTGAAAGACTAGAATGTTGAAATTTTAGTGAGTGTTATTCACAGCCTTTTACTTGTCAAAAGAACCATGCTATTTAAAGGTAACTAATGGATAAAATATGAATAAAGATTAAACTATAAAGGCTAAAAAGGATTATTTAGAGCATTTCCATTATGTACAGTCCTGACATTAATATTTAGACACTCATGAACACTTACATAACCACAGCTTATAATTACTGTTCCTCTATCTTGCTTTGTTAACAAGGCTGACAAAATGTAATTTAGGACTATAAGCTGTGAGCCACACATGGAGAAGAAAAGCCCATAAGCCACATCATGCTCTGGCTTTTAAGACTTAGGAGATGATGGCAATTGTATGGCAGAATGCAGCTTGCAGGGCAATATCCATTTACATGCCATTTGAGACCCTCGGGCTACATGAAAACTCAGAGTGCTTCATGAAAAAAAAAAGGAGAAGAAAAGAAGCCAGTTTAGATACAATTGAATTGACATGATGGCAAATCAATTCATAAGGTAAGGGAAAGATAAAAAGCCCCAGTTCTGTCGACACAGCCATGTATGCACTGGTTTGGGCACATCTCTAACTTCACTTTGCATCATTGATTCATCAATCCAGATTTTCTCTCTTTCCCTTTGTATAAAACTGCAGGAAGGAGTTTCCTAGGCAAAAAGAAACTCAAGAGGAGCCAGCATAAAACCACCCCCAAACTGGTTTTGTGTATACTAGGAAATCAAGGTTATTAATTAACATTTGTTTTATCCTCATTCATTCTGAAGTTAATAATTATTAAGCCTGTTTTGAGAAATTCAGGACTAGGGCTTGACCCGTGTTAGGTGCAGTTGTCAGCACTGATTAGCTGGGACTATACCTGACATACTCCTTGGAGGCTCAGTGTGGGTGACAAGCTCCAGAGGTGCAGCTGCAGCACCGTGATGGTTGATCCATCTTTAATTTGCATTGCTACAGCTGTTTTCCCTCAGAGGCACTTCTTGCCCATTAATGTCATTAGCAGTTCCCTGAGGGACACCTTCAACACCTTGTGTGCACTCAGGCTCTGAAGAGTGAAGGTGAAGTGCTGCTCCTGCTGCCTGCGCTCTTGTGCAAGGAGCCAGGCACTCAAACAGGAGGACACTGAGGCTGGGAGGCTGTTGCAAGGAGAGGAACCCCAGCCAGCCGCAGGTGAGGGCTAACACTGCCACTGCTCCTGGGACACATATGGAGGGTGTCTGGAGTGATGTGTCACCTCCCTCTCAGTCAGTACGTTCAGGACACGGTGGCCTCTGAGGAGCTGAGTAAGGTTCTAGTCTCTTTGTTTGTGATGGCTTATTCATTTCATCTCCAATTTCATGGCTGCATTCCTTGGCCTTGAATTTATATGCATAAAAATATGTGTTTATATTCCCAGTCTAGCAACTGTTGGCTTTTTTTTCATCTTTTATAAGCAAGAGAGAGTAAATATAAAAGTAAGATGAAGACAGAAGAGATGACCATGTTTTATACATAGTCAACTTTCATGGTTTAACCCCAGCCAGCAACTAAGCACCACACAGCTGCTTGCTTGCACCCACCCCACCCCCACAGTGGGATTGCAGAGAGTAAAACTGAGAAAACTCAGGGGTTGAGATAAAGACCATTTAATTGGTAAAGTAAAAGGTGTGTACTTCCCATTGGCCAGCAGATGTTCAGACATTTCCAGGAAAGAATGGCTCCATCATGCGTAACAGTTACTTGGGAAGAAAAAATGCTGTAACTCCAAACATCCTCCCCTTCCACCAGTTTCATAAGCTGAGCAAGATGTCGTACAGTATGGAATATCCCTTTGGTCAGTTGGGGTCAGCTGTCCTGGCTGTGTCCCCTCCCAGTTTCTTGTGTACCTCCAGCCTACTTGCTAGTGGGGCAGCATGAGAAGCAGAAAAGGCCATGACTTGGAAGAACTGCTCAGCAATAACTTGAACATTCCTGTGTTATCAACACTGTTTCCAGCACAAATACAAAACACAGCTGCATACCAGCTACTACAAAAAAATTAACTTTATCCCAGCCAAAACTAGCAAACCAACATGTCCACCAACAGAATCAGGGTCTATTGCTGCACCATATTCTAGTTTCCAACCTCTTTCTCAACTGAACTGCCAGTGGAGACACATGGTGGCATGTAGAACTGGCTCTTGAATACCATCTCTTAGGGAGACCTCAGACATTGCTCTTCTTGTTCTCCTCCTGGAGCTCCTTGGGGAACAGAACAAGGCTCTGGTTTAGCATGGGCCTCTCTTTAGCAAAGTCCTGGAGCCTGGACTGCCCTCTAGATGGTGTTCTGTCATCCCACAGCTTTGTCAAATCGGTAACTGAGAAAGTGTATTCCATCTTTAAAGGTACAAGTGGTTTTCTAACAGTGGTGTCATGCTAAAGAGAAAGGGTAATGGTCTCAGGTTCTGGATGAATTGCAAGAGGATTCAGGAAAATCTTGATGGATTATCCTGGGAGAGATGGGCACTCACACTGGGGTGCTGCAGAATACCCTTTCCCTGAAAATATATTTATGTCATTCCAGGAAAAAATATTTCATGGAAG
>WAAB01012398.1:0-52818 GCA_013389865.1 Piaya cayana
AGTTGTGTTTAGTATCTTTATCATTGATCTAGATGAGGGCATCAAGTGCATCCTCAGTAAGTTCACGGACAACATCAAGTTGGGCAAGAGTGTTGATAAGCTTGAGGGTAGGAAGGATCTACAGAGGGATCTAGACAACTGGATTGATGGGCCAAATCTGGTTGTATGGGGTTCAGCAACACTAAGTGTTGAATCTGGCACTTGAGTCACAGGCTTGGTACAGCAAGGTGAGTGTTGTACTCTTCTCTCTAGTAACAATCCATAGTATAAGCGAAAATGGTCTTAGGTTGTATCAAGGGAGGTTTAGACTTGATATTATTAAAAATTTCTTCACTACAAATGTTGTCAAGCATTGGAAACTGGCCAAAAAAGTGGTTTAGTCACCATCCCTGGAGGTATTTAAAACATGTAAACGTGGAGCATGCTTTAGTAAAGATAGAGACCTGCACACTTGCATGGCCTGGTGTTATAGGGGAGTCCCTGTATGTCCCAGGGAAGAGAAGCTGTAGCTGTTGAAGCAGTGAGTTTGGAATAACAGGCTTTGGTGTGATCTGCATCTGGGGAAGTAGGCTGGAGCAATTTTGCCTTGGCCTTAAGGCAAGCCTGGCTTGTGCCTCCTGATTTGAGGTGTGCCGGGCGTATGTATAGTTCCGTGTTCGTGTTTTGCAGTTAGTTTTGTCTCTCTGAGCTTGGGAGGGGACATGCACAAAGGTTTTTATTTCTGGATCTACCACCGGTAAGCAGATGCCTGACTGGTAAGGCAGTGTACCCAGTTATTTAACAGCAGTTGTATTATCAGGCTGTCTCCAGAGAAGGTTCAAGGTTCAGATCCTTGGATTAAGGGACTCAGGGATTCACAGATCAAATCTGAGTCATCCTCCTCAGTGAAGGATCTACAGTTGCGTGGACTCTCTTTTGAAGGCTATCTTGTTGTCTCTACATGCTGATGTTCCATATTTTTAATTGTGCTGCGATGAAGTAACTACTTAAACTCTTTTTTCCTTTCCCTTGAATTCTCGAGCTACCTTGGTCATGCCTCAGCCTTGTTCGGCTCACACAGGTCTCCTCAGCCAACCTTGGTGATGGTAATGCTCAGTGGGGTGGGGCAGTGGATTGTTTTGGTGTTGGTCAGGCTCTGAGGCAGGACACTGGAGTTAATTCACACAACCAGCACTCGGAGCATCCCATGTCCTTTGAAACACTCTGACTTTGTAGTGGCATCCACAGAAAACACCCTTTTGCCCTCTCACCATATCACTTAAAAACTAGGTGCTCCTTTGAGAAGGTGAGAAACTCCTGCTGGCACCTGAGAGACCAAAATGAACAAGATGGAGTTTGCTGGATCAGATGGGTATGAGCTCCTTCTTGATTGCCCTCAAGAGAGCCTGCGAGGACATGGCAAGAAATTCCCCTCCTCTTTTATTTCTCAATGGAGGAAATACAGACATGAACAAGTGCCTAGATCCAGAGCACAGCTTAGGCCAAATCAGGACAAAGATTGAACTTGGATCCAAATTGTTCTCTCTCTGGTTTGGCTGCTAATGGTAGATATTTCCCAAGATCCAATAGTTGCATGAGCCTTTTGCAATCTTGAGTTGAGATATAGTTGAGATCATTCAGTTTCATGATGGCGAAACAAACCCTTTTCTGAAGTGAAAGCATACAAAGCATTTGCTGGAGGTATAGTCAGTTTTCAAAAACTAAGGTAAGAGAACATTTTAATTCAAGAAACAGCATGTAGTAGTAGTAACAAGTAGTGCAAATAGTCCAAGAAAAATGCTAGGCTGGTGATGAAAATGTTTGTATCTATTAGAAAAAGCTGCTCTAGAACAGGTTCATAGAATCATAGAATAGTTAGGGTTGGAAGGGACCTTAAAGATTATATAGTTCCAACCCCCCTGCCATGGGTAGGGACATCCCACTAGATCAGGCTGCTCAAGGTCCCATCCAACCTGGCCTTGAACACCTCCAGGGATGGGGCATCCACAACTTCCCTGGGCAAACTGTTCAGTGCCTCACCGCTCTTATAGTGAAGAAATTCCTCCNAGATTCTCATTAATCAGCATCCCCAAGTCCTTCTCTGCAGGGCAGCTCTCAATCACGTTGTTACCCATTGTGTACTGAAAATTGGGATTACCCCTACCCAGGTGTAGGACCTTGTACTTGGCCTTGTTGAACTTCATGAGGTACTCAGGCCTGTCCAGGTCCTTCTGGATGACATCCCATCCTTCCAGTGTGGCAACTGCACCCCTCAGCTTGTTGTCATCTGCAAACTTTCTGAGGGTGCAATCAATCTCATTGTCAATATCGTTGATGAAGATATTAAGCAGCACTAATCCCAGTATAGACTCCTGAGGGACACCACTTGTCACAGATCTCCATCTGGACTTCAAGACATTGACCACTACTCTGAATACAACCCTCCAACCAGTTTCTTAGCCACCATACAATCCATGCATCAAATCCATATCGCTCCAATTTAGAGAGAAGTATGTTGTGGAGGACTGTGTCAAAGGCTTTACAGAAGTCTGGATAGATTATATCAGTTGGTTTACCCATGTCCACTGCAGATTCCTAGAAAAGTAATGGGCTCCTGGGCAGATTTTCCAAGAGGAGGCTGTAGCTCCCCTACTACTACTGCCTTCAGCAGTTTTTTTTTAAACAGAACCCTTTGCAAAAGCAGTATGTTAATATGGAGAACTTTAACAGCAGTGGATGTTTCTAATGATAAAGTGGAAATACAGTCATATGGGGAAAGCGTTTAGACAAGCAGGAAGGACCATATAAATGCGAGGTCCTCTGACAAAGTCTCTAGCAGTAATATAAATAATGAGTCAGTTTCTTGAGAAAGGAGAGGTTTGGCTATCTATGACTATTTGCTCTGTGCTGGAGAAGAGGCCTGCGCACAAATTCCAGTATCCCCAAGTGCACTGCTGGTCTAAGTTGTGTTGGCTTTTCTGCCTAGTTCAAGACCTATACACTTTGATGAGCTTTGTCTCTCAGAGGTATCCTTTCTTTTCTCACGTTGACTTCATTTTCCTTTGTAATGTTGGCCCTTGTCTTAACCCAGTACTGCATGATAGTACACGGCTCTCACTTTAGTTCCAGAAATGTGGTAGAAATAAACAAAAGATGTTGGTGCTTCTGTTAAGATGGTAAATCTCTCATCATTGTAGGGATTTAGGACAACGAGATTGGTGCAGCTTAGGCTGATTTTGTGCTATTGGTGTCAGTGATATGTAAACTCCTCACTCTCTAACATACACCAGTCTGTTTGATTTTACATTTCTCCAACAATAATTTGATTTGGCTATGATTGTATATACCTGGTGGATATAGTTTCTCCAGCTGTCTGCCTTTTTTAATCTGCTTGCTAAATGTGTTTTCCAGGCATCCTTGCAGTGCTTTCATAAGTTATTGCATGATGCAGTTGCTGAAAAGACTGTTCATGAGGTTGGGATCTAAATTCCCTTTGAGTGGGCAAGGACTTTAATATAAAGAGATTTCCTGACTCCATGTCTAGAAGCCAGGTTGGTGTAGACGTGTGCTGAAATGTGCCAAAGTTGTGTTTAAATGCTGTAGGGCATGTTGGGAATCTCAGGGCATAGCAATGTAGATGTGTAAGTTCCTTTCACCCCTAATTTGTCTTGATTCCCAAATAAAACAGGTGCTGCTCATCCAGATAAAGGGAAGGGAAGGGGAAAGGAGAAAAATGAGGAAAAGAAAGGAGAAAGAATAGGAGTGGAGGAAAGGAGAGGGAAAATGTTTAAAAAAGATTAGACGGTTTTCACTGAAAACAGAAAATTGTCTGATGTCTTATCTACTGTCTGAACACACAAGTAGCTTTGCTAATCTCATCTGGATGCTTTTATAGTGTGTACTATTAAAGTGCTTTAATTTGGTTTTAAAAGGAGGATCACATATTACTTAAAAATCAACGTTACATTAAGGTTACGTTTCTAATGTTTTCATTTATACTTATGCATCTTAAGAGAGATGGGACCACGTATCTCACATTGACACCAGGCACACCTCTGCAGAGCTGCTGCTACTGCAGAGCTGAAGTTCAGCCTCCAGTTTAATCCTGGGGGGACTATAAGGACATTCTGATATTTGCTGACATCCTGGGACACATGGAAACCTACTGAGAAAGTCCTTTCTTAGTAGCTAATATTTGTTGTTATTTTTCAACTGGGGTGGAGCTGTGACAAGATGCTGCTAGGTACCGAGAGAAGGGGAGATGATGCACCTGTCTGCAGCATTAAGTAATGTGGAATATTACAGGGGTTACTTGTTCTTGACTGCACAAGGTCTAGTGTAAGTTCCCACTGCCACAGTTTCTCCTTGTTCCTCAAATAACAGCAATCATTCCACCTATGAATGCATGGGATCAGAAGTGAGTACTTAGCAGCATTTATTCATGGCCTTTGAGAGAGGTCCTTCCTTCTTTGCACCACCCTATAGTGTTTAAACCATCTCTCTGCCAAAATATAATAAATTGCAGGTCTGGCTCCTAATGATTCCTCATCCGGTAAGCTAGGGATGTGGGCTATTTATCTCCCAGTGATTAAACCTGTGAACAAAAAAGAGCAAATTGCCTGAACTAAATTACTGCCCACGCATTACTCAGGAGGCTGTGGGGGGCACAGGCACAGACCAGCTATCTCCATGGCCTTCTGGTAGGTTCCCATGGGATGTGGACCCCATCCCATCTCCCCTGACTCGCGGGTCTGCAGATGGCAGCAAAGGCTGTGGGATGGAAAAGTGCAATGGAGGCTGGTTTCATCAGGGAGGTATCAGAAGAGGAGAGAACTGCATTTGTGTGTGTTTAACCCTGCTTTTGACTGGAAAGCCCACTGCCCTGTTCAGATTTTTTTGAATCCCATTGTGATTTTGCTGCTGTTGGCCCATCTGTCAGCCCACATACAAGGCTGATGCTACATGCACTGGCCCAGAGGTCTTTGCCTATTCCCTAGGCAAACACAGGCCTTTTCGCTCCTCAGGGATAAGAGGGGAGAGTGGACGGAGTGCAGTAATTCATCTCTCCCTATGCTCTGTTTTGATTACAGCGCTTTGATTACAGTGCCCAACAGGACAAGCACATGTTAAGCTTTTGGTTTTAGGTGCACATTATGGAGTCTCCCTTGATCTGCATCTGCAATGCCTCAGCTTCTGTGGCTGTTTGATCTTCATCTCCTCAGTCGGACAAAGAGTCAGTGGAGGGGAAAGGTTCCTGTGGGGTGACCTCCCTCATATTTGCTCCTAGAAAAGATGAGGATCTTAATTGAGCTGGGATTAACGGTAAGTGTGTCACATCTAGCACAAGAGGCTGCACAAGGGTTCAGGGAGCATTGCTAAAGCCTATTCTGGTCTAGGCATAAACTCTGGTGGCCCTCCTGACTGATGAAGCTGGGCACTATATTACCATTTAAACTCACAAGGTTGGGAGATGCAGATACTGGGGAATACACCCAGATAAATGGTCTTCAGTGAGCCTTTCATCCTGACCCTGACCATGGTGATTCTGGCACGGCTGCTGGAGAGCAGAGGGAATTTAACTATTCAGCTGCTCCTTTTCTAACTCTCCATTGAGCCCTCAGTTGCAGTTCCCTAAAAAACTGATCAAAGGTCAGCAAGTGTATTTAATAACATGAAAACCTGTATTTTCATCTTGGATAATCTAATGAAAGTTCCCCATTCAGCTGGTGGCAAAATTAATGAATTCCTTTCTTTCAGACACCTTCCAGCTATGCATGGTGTAAGACTAGGGAGGGAGGTGTGTACAACTGCTAAGGGGTGAGTGCTGCAGTGCTGTTCGCTGAAATAATTTTACTTGGCAGGCTAAAAATCTGAGTGCAAGCCACCTTTAAACTGTGCCAACTAGCTATTTTGAGTCTGGGAAATACGCAATACCTCTAGGGTGCTAAACTTCAGGAATTCTCTTTACTTTGATTGCACATATATAATAGAGAAACCAGTGCCCTTTGCTCCAGTAAGACATAAGCTAGTGTTGAAAAATAGCAAAGTCCTGGCTGATGTCTCTCCACAATGAAATGCATCTTCTACTTTACAGTCCCAAAGTATGGGAAAGGGTTTTGGCCATTAATCAGGATTAGGAATAGCTTTTCATCCCAGAGCAGTGAGGAAAACTGTCTGGTTGTGGGTGAATGTGCAATGATGGTGCTGTAGGAAGTAGGTCAGTGTCTCTGTGCCAGGGATGGATAGCAATTCCAAATGGAGCTCCAGTGCAATGTGTAGCCTCCTCCCCGTTTGAGTCAGACGGAATTAATTCTTTCCCTTTGGCAAACCTTACGTGGCATACCATGTCACTGAGGTTCATGCAGTTACAAAAGCCAGCCTAGCTGAATATAGGCAAAAAGCAGTTTGGGGTCCATCATTACAACTCCTCTATAATAGCCTGAGGACTTGCATGACAGGGTGTGGTCCTGATCTCACTTACATCAGTATCTATCCTGACTTACTGGAATTGATTGAACTGAGGATCATGTGAGGGTTGGTGAAACTGGATGGATTCAACTGTAATGTAAAACCAAAAGGAAATGGCATTGGACCAAACAGCTCTGTTCCATGAATAGTAGAGATTACTTGCAGGATGTAGTGCAATTATTTAATTATCTCAATTTCCTTTTGTAACTTCTTTTATAGCAGCATATTTAAAAACAATGTGGCAGGAGATGGTGAGTCCATGGAGACCCCATGCCTCCTTTTTGGATATGGATCTTCACTAACAGTGACCCCCAAGACCCATTCCCTTGGGACCATTCCTTTCCCATCTCCATGCCTCAAAGGCACTATGGGATTTGTGTGCTTCTACTCAAAGGGCCTTTGAAGGAGACAAGAAGTGCTACGGAAGAGGTAACAAACGATCCCTTCTGCTCCTCCTTGCCCTCTTGGCAGCCTGGGGCCGTGTGGCTTTAATTAATCAGTCGACTCACACAGCAACGCTGACACAAATGGCACCTGCTGTCATCCTCTCCCACGCAAGTGCCAATGATAAATGGCATGGGGTGTGCTGGCCAGTGATTCCAGTTGACCAAGTGGAGATGGATGCTTGTGTCCCTCTCTGTGACGGAGAAGTTAATCATAATGAAGGGTGAACATGTAGGGCAAGTGGCTTCAGCCTGCTCTTCCAAGGAGGGTGCTGTGGACCAGTTTTCAGAAAGCCTTTGCTGCTGGTTTTAGAAAGGCACAAAAGGGGACCGTGTTCTCCCTTGTGTGCCAGCAGCTGGATTTGATGCATGTTATCTACATTTTAGAGGATATTTTAGATAGCTATGTATGGGAGGCTGGTAGCTGCTGCTCGTCCTTAGCCTTTCCCAGGTGCAATGTACTGTGTGTTTCTTTCCCTCAGCAGAAGTGTTATGGCAGGTACCGCTTGGCATGCAGCTCTGCTTCTGCCTAGGGGAAGTGGAGACATAGCTTCTGCCATGCCTGTGTCTGCCAGGCAGGGCTTAAAGATGTCCTAACATCCCTAGAAGAAATGGGCACTACGAATATCTTCAGGTCTTGCTCACCCAGAGGATTGATTTTGGTTGTTTTCATTCATTCAGAGGGATGTATGGGTTTTCCAAGTTCCCTTGATCCCCTACTGCTCCTCTCCCTGCCAGCATAGTATCACTGTGCAATTCCAAAGCCCTGTCTACCAGGCATATTCCTTCTAGGATAGGAGATCCTACAAAGAGTAGTGTGACTTGACTCAGAGAGTGTTGTTAGGTGGTGCAGTATGGACCATCTCTGTGTCTGCAGGACTGGGAAAGGAACAATACCATCAGAGGGCTACGTGCTCCTCCCTATGTCTAGCCAAGGAGTTGTGCAGAAGGACTGTGTCAAGCATCTGACTGGCTCTTAGAGCATTTCTTCCCCCAGAATCCGAACCCAGCCACCTTTCTCAGTGGCAGGGACAAGTAACAGTGAAAGTGTTTTGAAAGGAAAGAGAATAGAAGGTGATCATGCATGTACCCAACTCCCCTTTTGCAGAAATGTTTCACAGATCTTAAAGATACTTGGGTAATGGCATATCTGGTGGTGGAAATGACACAGAGATGGAGAAAGAGTATAGTGAATGGGTCCAATAGCTGGTCTGGTTTGTCAAGTCTGAGCTCCGTGGGATTTATCCTTTCTGTGGTGTAAGGGAACTGAATGGGGAATACAAAGTCTGGAGTGTAAAACCTTGCACTCTGGTGCTCAGACTGGCTGCGCTCAAGCTGTAAGATCTCCAAGGTCTCTCTCAGGCCTGGCCTAATAGATCAAAAGTTCATGTGAACAGCTTTCACTGAGGGATTCATTGGAGCCTTCTCCAGGAGCAAAGAAGAGAGCTTTTAGTGTCTGAAGTGTTTCCTTGACTAAGCTATGTGACTGAAATATTGATATTTGTGTTGTTATTGACCTCTCTAGGATGATTTCAGCAAGTCCTATTAAGAATCTCATCCTTGAAGTAATTCTGTAGTTATTAAGAGTAATATTTATAAATGGTGCTATGATCTGCATAATATCATCCAATTAATCTTACTGTATTGGCTATGATTTTTATTTTTTCATGGGGGAATTAGTGCAGAGTTCCTTGTTTTTTTTACTAAATGACTCCCAAAAGCCTTCCAGGCATCAACTTTTTCCAATCTGTGCTGAGCAGTGTGATTTAAGACTGAAAATACCTGTTCCTCTCTGAAGTATTTGACAGTGCAATTTGAATGTGAAGAAGTGTCCAGTCTTTTCTCCTCTGACAGCTCATTGTACAGGTCTGCGTGTCAGTGCACCATATGGGGACATTACCCAGATGGGGGTCAACATGGTGACCTTTACTCATTGCTCTGACACTGAGCTGGGCATGCAGGGAATCAGAGATGCTGTCTGCAAGCCAAATGAGATCAGTGTTCCCTATCTTCTCTTTTCTCTGTTTCAGAACCCATTGATCACTGTCAGTGAGTGCCTGCTGGGTCTCCTCTGAAATAAAGACTTTTTCTGTTTCTTGCTGTCCAGATCCCATCAAGGGCTGAAAACTCCTTTTGATTTCAGTGAAAAAGAGAAAAGTAAAATACATGAATAACTCTTCTCCAAATCCCCTGAATAATTAGAAGTAATATCAGAGAGCTGAAATAACTTGAGTAGATTCTTCCCTTAGTCAACATAGCCGTGAGTCACAGTGAGAGGAGAGGCACCATCAAGACTTCTTTTTACTTAATACTTCTCAATCACCCATGTGTCTCCACTCCTGCAGGCCCCTTGTTGCTTCCACGTGATGGATGCTTTGGATTTCTGAAGAAATCAAGAACTGGCACAGTGCTGCTTTTTCTATCACCTCCCGAGCTGTGCATGGCATGGGAGTGAAACATGAGTGTAGAAACATTACTGGTTTAAATTGAGAACACTTGCTGCATCCCGGATTTTACTGCTCTGTGCAAATCCTTGTGACTCTTTCATGTCTCAAGCAACAAACTACCTGTATTTGTCTTTAAAGAATCTTGGTTTTTGTTTTCCTCCAAGTTCTCTGAGATGCTTCAGCTTGATTTCCCTGGGAGTGTTCAAGGTCAGGTTGGATGGGACTTTGAGCAATCTGATCTAATGAAAGGTGTCCCTGTCCATGGCAGGAGAGCTAGATTAGGTTGACCTTATATGTCCATTCCAACCCAAACCTTTCTGTGATTTTCAGTGGGTCTAAGCATCCATAAGTTCTGCTACTGCTTAGCCATGCAGTTTTACCCACATGCCTCTTTGCAACACATTGACCCCCAGCTTCAGACTTTGGTAGAACTGTGATTTAACTCTGCTTTATACACAACCTACTATAAATCTACTGCTGCTCCCTTGCTTTCTCCCCAGTATTTTTACTTTATTATGTTTCCACCACGCATATATTTTAAAATCCCTTGTCACATTAGTATCAGACACAGGAGGAAGTACAGACTGCTGCATTAAATCACACAGTAGCAATGAGCCCAAGCAATTCACAGTGGTACATGGACATGTCAATTAAGAATGCATCCTACTTGCATAGACTGGACGTTTTTCTCTCCTTCAGAGGGGTCTGATTGTTTGCTTGCAATTCTTTGGTAAGTCTAATGAGGCTGAAAAGAGGTCGGATCACCTGTAAATGTCTTAGAAACGTAGAAGCAGATGTGGATCTATGTCTATAAAATTTAATGTTCAAAAAACTTCAAAGTAAACCAAAACAATTTCCCTTGAGTCCTGACTCTGCAGACTGAATATAAAAATAGTTGTCTCCTAGTCTGCATAACCTTCGGGACTCTGGAAAGAAACTGCCTGTCAGAATCAAAGACTTGTTGAATTCAGTCTGTCACTTATCAAACTTAGTGCTGTCATTCCAGACAAAATACTAATATGCTGATATTTCTGTTCATCATGCCCAGGCGGTAGACATCACTGCTGAAAAAAAGCCCCAGGGCTAATGATATTTCACTTTGGCCACACGGGGTTTCTACTGAAATTAGTGGATTATCTTCCATTGATTTTCCTAGAAGAATCATGACTCTTGCATGTGTTTATCAATTGCAGTAAACTGTACCTTATGCAAGGTGGAGGTTACAAATACTGTGGCTTCATATGCTTTTTTTCCGGGAAAACTTCCTATCCCAGAGAGATAAGGGGATGCATATAAACCTTAACTCTTCTTTGAATCTAGACCTTCTTTCACTTTTGGAAATCTGTGGTGACCTGAGCTGGAGAATAATCATAAGATAAATCAAATTTGCCCCTTTAGAGATTGAAAAGTACTTGCCCTTTAAATGTTGTTTCTTGTTATTATATTATTACTAATTATTTATAGCACTGTTATTCCTTTGTAAATATTAGGCATGGAATAAACATGTAGGTTATTTACCTTCCAAAAACCTTAGCTCCTAAACAGACAAGTCAGTAAGCAGAAAATATTAGCAACTCTAAGTTACAAAGAGAGATCTAAGCACAAGCTTAGCGGGACCTCAGGCTGACATATGAAGCTTCATATGAATCTTTGGGGGGAAGAAAAAAAACGTCTGTGGCACCTCCTTAATCCAGAGACTATATGCAGACACTTCCCCCAAAGATTCCTGAAAATATTTGGCACTAACTTCCCTTAAAATCAGTAAATTCTAGCTATGGAACATTTGAAGGTCTGTCTGGATAATGAAATTTTTTAAAACGTCTTTGAATTTTGGCCTAAAGTAGCTTTCTTAATGTCATTATGGGTATTTCTGGTGGGACTGGCACAAGAATCAGAATTCCTGTGGTCTCATTCCCGTACCTTATAACTTCCTGTCCTCCCCTTACTATACACAGATATGAAATATCTGGAGCTTTCTATAACTTTGTTGCACAATATTTGCAGAGTGCCTGGAACATTTGTAGTTGAAGAAGCATGGTACTGGAACTACCACCTTTTTGCTTCCTTCTGCTTTCTTTTTTTATTGAGAGTTATAAATCTACTCGCCAAAGCTACATCCTTCTGTGGCTTGATCGTTGGTCAGTTCCACATCAGTGTGTTCATTATATAATATGTTGATGTGGAAATTGCAGGAAATTATTGCTTCCTATTACAATAACTGTTGCTGCATATCTGATGTGTTTTCTGATGCTCAAGGGAAGAGAAAGAGTGGTGGCTTTAATTGCTGTTACAAATTGCAGATCCTTGACTGTAGATTGTCATTATCTTTTAAGAGTTGCACAACATAATTTTCTTGGGACATCCCATGTTTTTCCTGAAATAGCTTTATGTTTAAGATTCCTTTGTTGTCCTATAAAATCAAAGCTGGTGTTTGTATTTTTCCATAGGTACACTGGAAGTTGTGTAGACCTAGATCCCTGTGAAATCGAGCAGCTTAAATCAAGTGTACATAGGGCTAAAACATGTGATGGACATATGGCAACTGTACCCCCCGAAAAGTAGAAGGTGAGCTCCTGTAACTCTCCACAACCCTTAGAGCACATGTTCTTGACCTGATAATGAGTTTGAGGTCTCTTATCTTAAACTTTGGTAAAGAACATTAAAGTTACATTATATTTCCACATATCTGGAGATGAGCAATCATATGGACAACCTTCATAATTCAGCTGATCACTGATAACTAATCAAGCTGCTGTTTCTCAGCTGTCTTCACCAAGCCCTCGGTGATATTAGTACCCGATAGGGCTACTGGCTTCTATGAGGTGATATAACGTCAAGGTTGTCACAGTGGCAGCCCATGTTCTCTCTTTTAATGTACTGCAGAATGATTATATAGCAGCATCCACGGTGGAAAGTTATGATCACAGAATCATAGAATCACCAGGTTGGAAGAAACCCACTGCATCATCGAGTCCAACCATTCCTACCAATCTCTAAACCATGCCCCTCAGTACCTCATCCACCTGCACCTTAAACACCTCCAGGGAAGGCGAGTCAACCACCTCCCTGAGCAGCCTGTTCCAGTGCCTAACGACCCTCTCTGTGAAGAATTTTTTCCTTATGTCAAGCCTGAACTTCCCCATGCGAAGCTTGATAGTTTCACATTTCAGCAAACAGAAATGAGTTGCGTGGATGGATTTGAGTCAGCTTTGAATTTGTCAACCTACAGCATAAATAAAGAACCCAATCAGAGTCTATGCAATAAACTCTTGTGGCACAGCTCATAGCACACCATCCAGCAACCACTTCATCAATCAAATGTGCCGTGCAACTAGCATGTAACATTTTGGGAAGAAAGCACTAATTTAAAGCTTTCAGTCAAACAGTACACAGCATAGAATCACAGAATCATAGAGTGGTGTTGGTTGGAAGCTTATCCACCAATGCGATAACAACCCTGTAGAATGCCACCATGTTTGACAGGCTCGATTTGTCCTTAGTGAAGCCATGTTGCTAGTCACCGACCACCTTCTTGTTCTCCATGTGCCTTAGTATAGTTTCCAGGAGGATCTGTTCCACGTTCTTGATGGGCACTCAAGTGAAACTGACTGGCCTGTAGTACCCCAGGTCTTCCTTTTCTCCCTTTTTAAAGACGGAGTTATGTTTTCCCCTTTTCCAGACAGTGGGAACTTCACTGGAATGCCACAAATTCTCAAATATGATGGATAGTTGCTTACTAACTTCATCTGCTAGTTCCTTCAGAACCCATGGATGCATCTTATCAGATCCCACAGAGGCAAAAAAGTCATTGAGCACTTCAGTAGCTGATCCAATATAACACAGTAATGAGCAAAAAATAATTTTGCCAATTAGGAACTACTAAGTGTTCTTGGGATTTGTTGAATATTAATGAACAAGTCTAGTTAAAATTCAAGACCCTTTGTAGTAGGTGTTTTATAAACCATAGAGAAAGGACAAAGACTGCCTGACCTGAGTGAGTTCATATATGTAAGGCAAGACAGTAGTGTTGTCTTCTGCTATGGACTTGTGGCCTATTCCCTTACCTAGCCCTGAAAGATACAGCTGAGATTCTATTGCCAATATGTTTTACAGTTCATCAAGTTTGTGCAGGAAGCCAAGAAAATTTTGTCTGAGAACTACATGCATGCCTATGTGCACAGTCTTTAGGCCTTTGAAATGCCTCAGGTGACTATGTTGGACAGTGAGAGTTAATACAGCAGGTAGACAGTGAGATCCAGGATTGACCAGGACATCATAGAATTATAGAATCACTAGGTTGGAAAGGACCCACTGGATCATTGAGTCCAACCAACAACTCCTTTACAACAACGCTATCAAATTTCCTGATAAGAATTATACACCTGATGTCAATATTAGAAGGTGATTATACTGTCTGACTGCTTTTGGAAACACCACTGTATGTCTCAGTAATACAAATGACTTTTCAGTCATTTCAGTCTAATAGAGAGTTCATATAGACAGAAGAGTCACTTTTTTTTTGTTTCTTCTAGTGGGATGTAGCTTAAACTGAATAAAATTACAGAATTTGGTACAATTTTGTAATAAGAAAACAATTTCTGCAGGATTAATAATCTGTCTCACACAGTAAGATCATAAAATTGTGGGATAAGTCCAGATTGGAAGGGACCTCAGGAAGGTTCTCGTCTCAGCTATGAGACTGAAGTATGTTACTCGGAGCTTTATCCCTTTAGATTTTTCAAAGAGAGAGAGCATCTCTTTGAGCAGCCTGTTCCAATACTTGGCTGCCCTCATCATGATCTCTTACTGCCTTTTGAAAAGTGTATTTCAAGGGTGTAATTCTGCTTCCTTTCTTTAGATCACCCAGTTCAGTCATGCGCTGGCACTAGTCAACTGAGAAAGGTGTATAAATCCCTCAAGTTTTAGGTGAGGGACAGAAGTGTCTGGAGTGACACAAGTAAGTAGGAATATTTACTGAGCACCTAAAGAGCTCAGAGTCAAAGGAAATCAGGGATCTTAAAACCAGAAATTATGAAGGTATCTGAGAACATGTGGATTTTGTTAGAACTAAGTGGCAGCTTTCCCTAATGATTTTTTACAATGTCAATAATAAACTCAAAACAACACAACACAAACAGGATTTTTTTAAGTGCCCTGGAACATACTTTTGTTAGTTTACCTTCCGTTTTCACAGGCATTAAAGGTCTGAGTGGGAGAGTAAGTTGTAGCCAGGGAGGGTTAACATGATTAACATGCTAGGTCAGGTGATTACTATAGTCATTTATTAGTGACTGTGACTAAAGAGTTGGGGTCATATCAGTGCCTTGCTAGTGATTTCTGTGATGTCTTTGGGCATGGCTTTTAATTGCTCTTCAGTTCCTCATGCAGAAATTTATGTTGCTTGATTTCTCCCCATATTTGTCATGTCTATTTAGAAAGGGCTTCTGACAGGCAGTATCTCTTACAATGCTTGTGTAAGGAACCTAACACAAAGGACCTCGTTCTTGGAAACCGTTATGTCCTATTGTTGTACAAATAATAAATAGAACACAGTGCCATACTAGTGCTTATCTTCTGCTGAAAGGATTACTTTAAAAAAAAGATTTCTTTAAAACAAAGATTTCTTTATGTTGGACAGTTTCCCCCTCTCACACCTGAACTCTGTGCTCCAGACACGTGTGTTTTTTTTCCCTAAGTGTGGCAAAAGCACATTTTATAGGAAAACTTCCAGTCACTTTTCTCTCTCACAAATCTTTCCTCTGTAGGTGAAAAAGTGAAAATCACGGGAAACAGCATGGCTGATCTATTTGGATTTATAGACGTGCTCCACTGGGTCATGGTTCCTCTCAGCTATTTTTCCTGGGCTTTTCCTGGCATAGTCTGATTGCATATTAAGTCAGAGCCAAGAAGCAGAATACTTCTGCTGACTTCTCAAAATGCTGCCAAAAATTTCTTTGTAGGAGAAAGTTACAGATGAGCTGAAAGAGGTGGCACTTCTTTGATGGGAAATTACCTGCCAAGGCTGACCACAGGTTGCAAGGACTTGAGAGTTTGATCTGTGGTATAATTTGTGAGCTGCTTTGCGAGAGATAAAAGGAGGAGGAAAAGGGGTATTTGATCAGGACAATTGTCTTATAGAGCAACCACTGTGCATACTGAAGCCGTAGTTCCCAGGGTGGCTGGACATTGCCCACTGATGGGAAGTAGAGAATAAATCTTTAGTTTTCCTTTGCTTCTGTGCATGGCCTTTGCTTTTTCTTTATTAGACTGCTCTAATCTTGACCCATGAGGTGGTTTACAATTTTATTTTCCCTCCTCCTCCCCCGTACTGCTGAGGAAGGGAGTGATAGAGAGTTCAGTGGGGACCAGGCAACTAGCTGAGGTCAACCCACCACATTTAATGTTTCATCATTTTTTGCAGATGTCCTCAATTTCCTTTAGTGTATTGCTTGATGGAGTTATTAGTTTTGCAAAGCAGGGCTGGAAGTTGATATGTATCCCCCTATATATAACTGTGTGCTGAAAACCTGAGGGCCAGATACGGTGCTGGTGCTATTAATTATTCAGGTGAGATTGCCAGTCAAAATCCTGCCTTGAATAATAATCACATTTTGTGTCTGCTTCTTCTTAATTTAGATTGTGTAGTCTGTACTTTCAGTGATCATTATTTAGATAAAGACTAGCTATTTACAGTTCTAAAATAAAAATGCTTCTAATAGTATGTTGCAGTTCATCTGTAAATAATAGAACCCCATCTAGGAGTTATTTAGTCAGATGACTACATTCCTCAAGACTTCATTTAGAACTACTTTAAATTTATGCCCATATAAGCCTCATGATAGTAATGGGATAGTTTATGGGTCAGCACCTGATACTTGGTTCAATATTGACTAACACCTTATTCCAGGGGATGCACTGTCACCTTCAGTGAGGCGTGAATGATAACTGAAATGCCATATAAAGTCATGTCTTAACAACTGCTTGTCACTGTGAATAATATCCTTATAATTTTGATCTTGTTTCCTCCTCTATTAATAAAATTCAGTTGCAAAAGTAGATGCAGTGCTTTAAGTTAACATAAAAGTGAGTTTGCCTCTTGATGTTTCTCAGTGTTGTCTACTGCCTGATGGAAGCAGGGAAGCATTATGAGCAGCAGAACTTCAGAAATCTAGTTCTTATGTGTTTATCCATTGGAGGGCATGAGATGTACCATTTCTGTGGATTCTTGGTATTTAAAATAAATTACTGTGCATCGCCCTTGCTCTCACTATTAAGTCTTGCTCCCTTACTCAGTTATCTATATACAGAAAAACTGAAAGAATGCAGCATCTCTGAAGTTGTCATTTCTTTACCACTTTTGATTGATGAGGACTGACATGTTCAAGCTATTGGTGAAGGACAGTCTGACAGAAAAAACTGTTGTCCTAAGCCTTATTTGTTTAAGGAGCCATGATAAAAAGGAATATAAACTATGGGATTAGATTTTTCAGACCAAGAGTCTTAGACCTTTTCAACTATAATGTCTCAAGTATGGGTGATTTTTGTACACGATGCTCTTGATTTAAACCAAGAAGAATATTAATTGATTTGAAAGAAATCCAACACTTTCTACAACTTCTGCCAACACAAAACATGAAAGTAGGTATTAGATTAGTGATACAACTGGAAAAGGCCCCTGATACGGCTTTTCTACTCTAACTTGCATGTTCCCTTCTGCTGAATCCCCAGCAGCAATTCTAGTATGAATGCAGGTGTCACGTTAGGGTAAGAGCCATTCTGGTCACGTAAATTGAGACCACATTTGGCATCTCCTTCATGATAAATTCTTTGAGTAAAGTTCAGTCTAACTTATGTGGGCAATATTGCTACAGAGCTGAGAGTGATGTTGATGAGTCCTTTCTGTGTCAATGGATTAAGTGCTGAATGACAGGAAAGAGTTTTCAAGGGAAGATACACTCATAAGCAGTCATTGCCTGGATATTATAACACTCACAGGTTTCTTAACAAACCAACAATTGCCTTTGATTTGCTTTTATCCTGACCTTTGAACTGTGTTTTAGTGTCATATTGCACCAACACTTCTCTAACAACAAAAATAGAGTCATTAACAGGACTGAGACTTTGATCACTATCCAAACCGTTTAAGCATTTTGTTTGCCTGCAGTTACTGATCTGTAGAGAATGGAATGACTCAAGTATGGAAAGTTTTTCTGCATTAACATGAGAAAGTAAGGCAATTGAGAGGCTTCTGTGGAATCTTTATGACTGTTCTTATACTTGTAGTGATTGTCCTTAAAGGCTTAACAGTATTTTGTATGGCCTATAAAGCATAAAATTTAAGTATTCAACACAAGGGTGTTCTAATTAAACTGCAGGAGAATCACAGCATAGGCAGGTCTGAAGTCAAAAGGAAGATGAACTAGAAATATTCATATATATAAAAAATGTATTGGGAGGTAATTGAGGCTTGTTTCACCTATTTATTCTATTCTATTCTCTTCTCAGGTTGTTGTTAGAGTGTGTATTTGTCAATATAGCCACACTTCTGGCATATAACATATACCCACATAGTTTTACAGAAAAGCATGCTGCACTGACAATTGCTAGAGGTATGCTGACATTTTTCAGAGATGGACTATGGGGTGAGGAGTCAGAAATGGGGCAATATTGAATTAGGTCATTTATTACTTGGTGCAGAGATGTGTCTTACTGGAAGCCAGCAGGACCAGCTCAACTCCATATACATTGCTTTGGGTGAACATAGATCTTGCTGATTACCTCAAGGCTGTTCAAGCTGTTGCCTCTAGGATGCTTATTTTTCCATTAGCATTCATTGCAGTCCTAAATATACTTAGCTTCTGTGTAGGATTGTGTCAAGGAGTGAATAAGTATTGAATATATTGTATTTCAAAAAAACCCAAACCCTGTCATCACTAGGTCTGAGATGTCCTACAGCTTTGAGCTGTGTCACAGGGCTTACTCTGTGTCTCTGTCTGAACTGAGTATCATGTCTGGTTTTGTGCTCACAATCATTTGTTCAGGAACTGACGTGGAGATTTTATCTTAAATCCTGAACTTGCCACATTGATTTGGTGCACTTTCAGACATCTGATATGTGGGGTTTTTTTTCCCTTCAGTGTTCCATCCAATGAGAATTCAATAGCATCAGTTTAGCACTTTTCTACTGTCGATTACACAGTATGAGTTTGCAGTTTGTTCAGTTTTACCACTCTGTTGGAGACTGACTCGGCTTTTTCTCTTTTACAAACAGGGAACTTATGTTTTGAAAAAGATGCTAATAAAGTAGATAGTAACTACATTATACAGTTAAAGAAAATAAATTCATTTTTGGTAAATCTGTATGTCCTTCAGCTTTGCCATAAGGAATCTCCAAGTTTTGCTTGGCTGTGAACAATGTGGAATTTGTTAGTCTGAATGTAAGTCCAGAGAAATTATGATCTACTATATCATATTTGTAGTTGCCAGCTGTTAAATGATACAGCAAGACACACTTGTTGCCACTTTTAACATAAAGCACTCTGAAGCATTTCTTCATGTTTCTCGTAATATCACTGAAACAGTTTTCTACAGCTAGGATAATGTTTCTTCAACCATGAACATATGTCATTAAACAGTTTGTTTCAAGAGTGCTGCATGGGAACAGACCAATGTAATCTCTGACAGATAGTTTGAATGCACATCTCACATCTTTATGACATTATTCATGGATGTATACTTTTGGTTTGAATTGTGGTTGGTTTGTTTTGGGGTGGGTTTTTTGGGTGTTGGTTTTTTTTTTCTTTTTCAAAAAGAGTGTTATTAATGAGCTTACAAATACAAATTTTCCTTTAGAAAAACAAATACTTGTTGAAGGCAGGATTTGTAGGACAACTGTTTTGCATCACATGAAAATGTTTGAATTCCTTTAGTCCCATTAAGCAATCTGAAGAATCAAGTGTCTTCAGTCAGCCTGTCATAATGGGCTTTGGGAACGTCATTAGCAAATAATGGCAAGGCACATGTAAGCATATGTAAATGTGAGCACTTACACATGCTCAAAGACACAGACAGTGGGACTACACAAATATTGTTTCCCAGGAACTAGTTATGAGAGGGAAAATGGCCTTATACAGACTTTTGAGGAAAGAGGGAAAATCAAGTTTAAATCAAGAAGAAGTAGTATTCTTAATTAACTTTTTCCTGGTATGATATATTTGGAATTTGGGGTCTAGACATATGGGTGAAAATTGTTGCTTTTAGAAATATGTGGTGGAAATGCAAGAAGATGTGAACTTGGAAGGTGATTTTGAGAAGGAAAACTGCTGAAGCCTTGCTGACTTCTGCCTTGTCTGTGGTAGTAAGCTCAGTTATTGTGAAACCATGACTCTGCCTCACCCTGTTTCTGCCATTAGCCAAAAGTGTTTTGGGCACTTCTGTTCATGCTGCTGGCATGTGCCGAGGCATTGGATCCTGTGGGATTACCTGATTCCCTGCTGGGTGGTTACCTCTCCCACTATGCTGCCAACATACCCACATGTGAAATTGTACTCTCATTCAGTGCTCAAGGTTTCAAACAGGAGGCTTTGCTTTGACTTGGATCACTTAAGTGGACAAATTCAGGCAGTAATCACCCAAACAGGTTGGTTGGTAGCTCAGAAGAGCAGTGGTTTCAGATGGAGAGAAAGGTGACAGTGAGCTGGTCAGGGTAGGCTGAGAGACAAAGCTTCTCCCAAGGCTGACCTGCAACAGAACAGGTCGCCTTATTTCTGTGTCTTGGTTGTTTCTACTCTGCTAGACAATTTACAAGCCTTGATCCTGCCTGTCCGTGCAGCCTGCGGATGCAAGCCTGCTCTTCAACTCTGCCTCCCAGTGCAGTATCCCTTCTTTTTGCTCTTTCTTGCCTTTTCTTTATTCCTTATACCCTGTGGTTTTGCAGCTTATTTAGACACAAATCATCAGCTCAACTTGACATTCTGGAAACAGCAATTTATATAATTTTTCAGTTGATTTCTCTGCTGTTTCTCCTGCATTTCAGATGAAGTGGAGGGTTACAGACACTTTGGCCATCTGAATGGTTAATAATGACCTTGGATTGAGGAGTACCCTAAACAAACTCCCTGAATTATGAAGCTTAGAAATAAGGAGAGCAAGGGTCACTGAAATGCAGGAATATTTTTCTCCTACTGCCTCAGGGTTAAGAGCGGGTAATTGGTATTTCCAGTTTGGCTTCTTTCTCATTTTGTGTCATCCCATCACGGCATGCCAGGATGCATTGCATTAAATGGCATCAAATAGTCAGGGAGTGTGACATGATACATTATCTGACATGTCACCTCACACCCTGTCATAACATAGTGCACTCAAAGATCAGTGGGGACCAAAAATTCAGTTGTCTGATTGCATTTTATCAGACAACCCAAAGGGAGGAAAGTGTGTTAATTATTTGCATGGTATTTTATATCCAGTGGTTGTGGGAAGAGGACAGGGAACAGTGGGAGAAGGTCAATTTCCATGCTTCAGAACAGTTTTATGTCTATTCTCCATGTGTATGGGTGGCAGTAAACAGAGTGTGATAGTGAAGGATGAGTATCTAAAGCTTGATACATGATACAAAACTAACAAAAGGATGAAAATATACCTGAAGAAGTGCTGGTTCCCCAGCATCAGCAGGCGCTGTAATTTGAATTAAATATCCTTTGTGCTCTGCAAGAAAGAGTGATTGCATAAAGTGAAAAATGCAATAATTTCACAGAAACATAGAATCATTAAGTTGGAAAAGACCCCCGGGATCATTGAGTTCAACCATTCCTATCAATCACCAAACCATGCCCCTCAGCACCTCATCCACCCATCTTTTAAATACCTCCAGGGGTGGTGACTCAACCACCTCCCTGGGCAGCCTGTTCCAGTGCCCAATGACCCTTTCTGTGAAATTTTTTTTTTCTGATTTCCAGCCTGAACCTCCCTTGGCGGAGACTGAGGCTATTCTTGTCCTGTCCCNCTAAAAAACTTGTTTGGAGACAACTGATCTTAATATATGATTTTCATAAGCTTCATAATATTCACTTCAATGGACATAGAGACTCTGATAAATGAACGTTCACTGGACCTAGCTGTGATTGTTTAGAATGGTTGTTCCTTTTTCTTAAGGTCCAAACTCTGAGCAAACTCTGGTGTTGTCTTTTATCTCTGACTGTGGAATGAGGCTACTCTAGTGCTTGGCTGAACTATATCTCCCATGTCACTATTGTTCTTTAATATTTTAGCATTAATTTTTAAAGCAATCCTTGAAACAGCTTGTACATAATGATGTAGTGCTAGTACTGGAGTAACAAAAAGCTGTGTCCAGTGCCAAGGTATTTGCTTCTGGTCCACATTTCCTCATGTTTTTTTTGGACTAGGGTGTAGTTTGATTTGTGGATGAATGTTCACATCAATTCTTTGATGTAAAACTGAGTTGGGCATTCCTAGATAGAACAGATCTGCAGAGAAGAGTACATATTAAACATCTGCACTGGCAGCTCTGTTGCTTGTGGCAGGGAACTCTGTCCCCTGCTTTGGCTGCAGATATCCTTGACAGTGTCCCAAGTTTGTGAGGTGGGATGATGAAGAAACTAGGAAAAAGGATAGGAAGGCAGTGCTGACTAATGGTAAATCTGCTGCAGGAAAAGGGATTTCACCCACCTCCTTCAGGGTAACGTCCTCAAAACTTTGTGATCTGTGGAGGCTGCACAGTGGAGAGATGGATGTGATCAGAACATCAGTAAAAATCACATCCCCATCATGTAAAACCTATGTTAAAGTACATGAGAATGTCAAATTCTTGTCCAGTAGATGACAGTTAGAGATGAGTCCTTTATTTTGAAGATGGCATATGCAAAATCATCAAAGACAAGGTCTGGTCACACAGTCTTCTGAGTAGAGACATGTTTGGGTGGAACTCATCAATGAGACCATACCCTCATCCCAAAATGAGACACAAATAGTACCCCAAAAGTTCCTTGATTGGAGTAGTCCTGTTCCCGAGCTGTCAAAACAAGCCATGAATTATGGCAGGTACATTATATTGTGTATTCTCAGCTGTTGTCAGAAGCAAGCTTTCCTGTTGGTGCTGCTTGCTATGGCCCAGATCTGATATATTATGAAAGGGAAGAAAGGAAATTAGTAGGTTTTATCAACCATGAATTTAAGCCAGGAAGGATAAAAGAAAAATTATTTATATTTTCCCAAAGAAGATTCTTTGCAAAGAAATACTGAAAGTGGGAGTGAATTCTAGGAAATGAGAGTATTTTATATAGAATATTACTTCTGACTCTTGTGGTTCAGGCCACAGAACACCAGGACTGCAACCTTTAGTGTAAACTCTTATAGGCATGGTAAAAGAGAGGACAGGAAGGAGTAGAGCACGGGAGCTTCATAATGTGCAAACTTAGAAAGTGTCACAGGAGAGGAAAGGATTAAATGTGAGTTAGAGAAAAAGACTAAAGAAGAAAATACACTTCGAGATTTAAGGTGTGTGAGTTTTCGTGACACTCCTGATGCTCGCCTGTGTTATTTCAGCTTCTGGATGGAGAATGTATCTCTGCAAAAGCAGGAAAAGAGATGGGATTTTGATTAGGATTCATACTGCAAAATTTGTACAGCTGGCAGATCTGGGTGCGGCAAAGAAATAACTGGAGAGAACATCAAGAAAGTAGAGATTTAACCAGCCTTGTTTCAGTCGTTCAAATGAGGTGTCTCATTTAGAACACTAGCAACTTTAGAACCCTTCAATTAACAATAAAGACAAGGAAGTATATAGACCTTGGTGGTCTCACAGAGGATAAGTATCCTTCTTCATGCTTAGTTCGTGTTTGCTCTGGTTTAAAGCCAAGGTAAATCAATAAAGTGGATTTCAGTAGGCTTACTGTCACGTCAGTTGAAAACTGTCCTCTGAAGCCAGAAAGTAAGGATGTAATTCAGTCCACCTAACATGGTGATCTGCATGTTCGGTCCCCATGTGTCATCAAAGGACATTAAAGGAGCAGGACAGTCAATTCTCTGAGACACCTCTGCTGAGTTGGATGAGTTCCTCTAAGATTAATCCTACCACCTTTGACTAGATAGAGGCCAGGGAAACAGTCAGAGACAGATGTCTTGGAGCTGAACTGGAAATTATCTACACTGAGTTAGTCCTTATCATGGGCAAAATGTATGTTTTTTTAAGGATCTGAATTTGGCAGATGACCATTTGTTTTGCTGTCCTCACTAATGTGGTAGATGTGGAGGATGGAGTGAGAAAATATGTTGCACTCATGGCAGAGATGCAGTTCAAGTGAATCTGTGGTCCACATGGCTGAAGGCTATTTGAAAATATGGGGGTTTAATTTTCAGAGAGGCTTTCTCACAAGCAGCAGAGCTGATTCCAGGAACAGTCCTGTGATGTCAGGGCATGAAGAAGACAATACCATTCCCTACACTCGCATCATTGTTGTTTTGATTATGCAACATTCCCCTCTGCCCACAATGCTTGGGTCACTGTACCATAACACATGAACTGTTTTTCCCCTTGGCCACATTTTATTGCTGTTATCCCTCAAGACAGTCAATACCTAATTGAATGTGGGTTTTGTTGTATGCTCAATGAATTCCATGTGTTTGTCTCTTAGAAGCAATTTAACAACAGTAAAACCAAGAAAAATGGCACAAATAATGTGGACTCCTTTTTAGGGAAAAGAAATTGAAATGATACAAGCCCAAATTGTGAGTGATGCCGAGTTGTATGGTGCCTGACTTGGTTTGAACAGAAGGTGTCAGGGTTCAGGCAGGGCTTGTTACAGAAATGTGCGGAAAGGTCCAGGAAAAGCAGCATTTATCATCTAGTGTGGTGTTGATTCACTGAAATACAGATACAGATTTATCTCTGTCTCTTCCTAACTTGAGAAGACTAGAAAGGTGTAAGAGAAAACATCTTATTTACCTCACAGGAATTAGTGCATAACAATAAAAAAACCTCCAAACCACATAAGATATCTCGGATAAAAGTGGAAATTATATAATTTGCAAAACCATGTAACCTCTTGAGTAGGTAGAAAAAAGGAAGTGACTTTTCTACAAGGCACCTTTCACAAAACATCCATTATGCATAATCTGGGATATTATACAAAATTGTTACTGATCTTGTTTAATCACAGAACAACCTGTAGTACTGAAAGGTGAATACTCACTCACACAGAGAGATAACAAATAAACAAACAAACAAGGCAGGAAAAGCAATAACCCAAGAGCTGGTTGGGGTCTGCATGTATTTTGCTCTGAAGATGAATCAGTTTCCTGTGTAAGGGTGAGAAATTACTGAAAATCACTGTTTCTCTCAATTTCTTAATTAATCATGACTGAATACAAGCATTTCATGCCTTTCTTCTCTTGCCATTCTTTTCCTCTAACAGACATTTTTCCTAATGACATCTGGTTCATTAAGCCCTCAGCAGCCTATTACACTATGTTGATCCAGTACTATCTGACCATGGACTCTGTAGATTTACATTTTACCTTATTTTTTCTTGTATCCTCTCCACTTGGTGCCTGTGCTCCACACAGTAGCTGGGTTATAGCCTATTTATTCACACTATGTTGAAGGATTGATTATAAAATTCTTTCTTTCCCTCCTCCTCTTCTTGCAACCTAATTCATCCTCTTGCTCTTTGATTTTGGCTGCATTCCTATGGGATTAAGGGTTTTCTGTTTCCTAGAAGGAATAAAATATGGCTATCTGAGCCAGAGGAGTAGGAAATCTCTCCGTAAATTCCTTAATGGGGGGTTTTATGGGATATGTTTTCACTTCATTTAGCTTTTATTTCAGTGTGCCTCTTTCATCATGAGCATCTGAAGGAAATGACAACTTTATGGGAAGGAAAGGAGGAACTGTTGGATTAAAAGAAGATTTGAAAACAGAACTTAAAGAATGGAATGATTTAGAAAGAATAAAGGCTTAATATGTGGATCACTGAAATAAAAATAAATGTGCTTTTTGGATGGGGAAATTCTTGAGAGACTCTACTTCGTGACCAAGAGGCTCTATGTGACCATCTGTAAAAGTGGGCAACTTAGCTTTCTTTAGAGATTTAAAAATAGTAAAGGGGGTTTGATCTCCCATACTTCTTGCTTCTCACCAAGGGCCCTGGTCATTCCTGTATCAAGATGAATGCTTCCTTCAGCCAGGTCATGTCATTAAGCAAGACACCAGGCCTTTCAGACTTCAAGAGATTTACAAATCTACACTTCCCTTGGTAAGTTGTTTCCATGATTATCTTAACTCAATATTAAAAATGTCTATTTTATCTCACCCAAATGTAGTTTCAAATTCTAGCTAATCAGATATCCGATGTGTTTCTTCTGCCAAACTGAGCAACTTTTTACTGTCAGAAATATTTTCCATTGCCCAAATACAGACTGATTTCATAGCCTTTCAGCTTTTTCTTAAAGAAGTTAAAGAGGCTGAGCTTATTAAGTCTTTTGTTTTCAGGCAGATTTTCCAGCCATAAAAATCATTGCTGTAGCCTTTTTCTGATCCCTTTCCAGTGTTTCAGCTACCTCCTTAGACTGTACATGTTATTTGAGTAATGGACTCAAGAGCACCATATGCAGAGGCAATAATAACAGTTCATTTTGGAACAAAATGCTCTTTTTATAACCAAGAGTTGTATCTTCTGTTTTACATACAGGTTACAGGGGCCTGGGGAGTGACTTCTTCTAAGTATGCTCTAAGAGTAACTGTCATAGATGTAGGAATAATGCGTTTTGCTGTAGACTGATGTTCAAAATAACACAGTTTATAAAGCTGTGAGAAAAATTGACCAATTCCCATTATTGTTTACTGTTTTCCCAATATCTGTGTCCTCTGAAAACTTCACCATCCTGGCTAAAGATGTTGAATAACATTGGACAAAAGGAGATGTCTGTAGGACCCACAGAAAATGCTCCTGCTTTGATGATGATTCCCCATTAACAATTGCTTTGAAGGAGTAAAACTCTAGCAGAGACCTCCTGGGTCATTGAGTCTAATCCCTAGCTATTTCAAGTAACCACATCATACAGTCATTATTAGAAATCTAGTTCAATTTTAATTCATTTAATATGTGCTGCACTGTTTTTTATGTAGTGCTGCTTTTGTAATCTGAATGCCATGTGATAGTAAGTCATTAAGTTATTATTTTAAAACTAGTAATGACAAAAAACAGCTGAACCAATTTTTATATAATGCAACTTCAGTCTAGAAACAATGAACCAAAAAACAAGAACCTGAGGTTTTTCTTCTTTACTCTTTTCAAATGCTTTTTTAAAGAAAGATTAAAATAACAAATAGGATGACACCAATAACACACTGAGACACACTGCTGAAAAAATAACATATGGGATGTTTTTAGTAGGATGATTCAAAGTTCCAAATGGATTTTTTCCTAAGGATGTTGATTCATGAGGATGGGAAGATAAAGCTTACGTGGCAGAGAGAATTGCCTTCCAAATATTTTCTTCCTTCCCTCTCCAAGTGATTGGTCCTTTCCTTTGCAGAGAAGCTGAATTGCATGTAAGTAACTTTTGGACTGTAGCCAGTTGCATCTTGCTCTGTTAAAATGACCCAGCTTGTAAATTACGGTTTGGGAACTGCATCACATACAATTTGACTGTAACTACTGCAGTGCAGTAGTCTCTAGAAAATGGGCAGAATGGGTAGTTGAGGGAGGTACTTCTTCTAACTGTGCATGTTTAAGCTACCAGTTGCCATAAATAAACATTCTTTTGCTGGGCTGATGATGATGGGAAAGGTCAGGCAGTCTCTGAAGCAGTGTCCTGCAGCAGTCACAATCTGCAGGGATGAACACCAAATGGCCAAAGTCACTTGTTGCTGAGTTCACTGATGACTGATGGCATGTAGCACCTTACATCAGTGGCGTTATAGAATCATAGAATGGTTTCAGTTGGAAGGGACATTAAGGATCATCTAATTCCAGGGCCCATGCCATGGGCAGGGTCACCTTCCACTATATCAGGCTGCTCAAGGTCCCATCCAGCCTGGCCTTGAACACTTCCAGGCTTGGGGCATCCACAACTTCCCTGGGCAACCTGATCCAGTGCCTCATCACCCTCATTGTGAATAATTTCCTCCTTGTGTCTAGTCTTAATATTCCCCTCTCCAATTTACACCCATTCTCCCTAGTCCTACAAAGTCCTTCCCCAGCTTTCTTGAATGCCTCCTTCAGGCACTGGTAGGCCTGCTCCGAGGTCTCCTTGGAGCCTTCTCTTCTCTAGGCTAAACAACCCCATGCATCCTGTATGTGAGGTGCTCCAGCCCTCTGATCATCTTTTTAGCCTCCTCTGGACCCATTCCAGTAGTTCCATACCCTTTTTATGTCGAGTATTCCAGAACTGGACACAATACTCCAGGTGGTGTCTCACAAGAGAGGAATAGAGGGGCAGAATCACCTCCCTCGACCTGCTGTTATGCTTCCTCCTACTATGTGAGTGTGTATCCTTCTGTATTGCATGACCATCAGTAATCAAACAAGATGCCTTTGTGTGTTTTGGGAGGAACAAATACAGCGCTCAAGCCAAATGCCTGTGTAGGTTGAGGATTTTGTTATATAACTTCCTTTTTCTTTGGTAACAGTGAACTAGGTAGAGTTTATTTGCTTATAAAGATATAGTAATCTCTGGTTGTCAAAGTGGATTTAGGTAACTTACGTATCCTTCCTAAATGTTGGAGGCTGAACAGTTCTGAGCTCATTTTAGAGGCTGAGGTTGGAGAAGAGAGGGGAAAAAATTTTGAATGTTTTCAACACAGCAGTGGTGTCAAATTTACCTCAATTTCCAAACTGGCCACAACACTGATGGCAAGATTTGAACAAATTTCCATCATGTCTGAAGCAGATGTAGTTCTGGCATATTTCCATGTTCCAATGAGCCAATTACTGGTTTTGGAGGTTCGGGGCTGTATTTCCTTGTGAGATTATGAGTTGCAATTGCTCTGAGCAAAATTAATAGACGCAAGGCCTTTGGCAATGTGCCAACACATTGAATCTGAATTGAAATCCATCTTTGTGTGAATCTAACTGAACAGCCCTTTCTGGGCCTCAGGTATCAATTTAACCTCATTTATCTGGTGAATCTTCTAAAAACCAGACCACATTATGCAAGATTTCCCTGCCTTACTGTTGTATCTCACATGCTTAAATGAGTTGATTTCATGTTATTAACATGAATCTGAAGAAAGAACATAGGTTTGGAAGCTGCAAAGGGACTGTTATTTGCCTTTGCTCACTAGCCTCAGAAATATCAATCTCGCAACATTTATAAATGTATTTCATCAGAGACTTGTTTAGGCTGGGCTTCAGAGTGGAAAATACTTAGGTGCATGGCTGAGCAGAGTTCAGTCACCCAGGCAAACCATCCTCTGTGCAGCTGAGTGCTAGTGGGATGAAGGCACTAGTATGATGGTGTGGGACCAAAGTTAATGCAGCATAATCATAACCTCAGAGCACTGTCCCTGCTTTTTCACAGGCAGTTGCTTCTCCTGGAAGACAGTGAGTTTATCTCAGCCTTTCCCACTCATCTGGAGTGAGAATGAATTCACAGAGGTTACTGGACAAAATTCAGGATCTGAAGAGTCTTTGTAATCTGCACAGATCATACTCAAGTGGTCAAAAAAGAAAAAAAAAGAAAAGAAACAGCTGGTTTCTAGGTCTCTGTATTCATTAGCTGCATTTAACATGAATTCTGCTGGATGTCAGAGCTCTCCCATGGCAGATTACTCCAAAATGTGAATGTCCTGGGGAATTATACTTTATTTTGAGTAGTTCTCTTTGCTCTGCCTCAGGGAACACATAGGCTTTACTACTGACTGGTCAGGAAGCTGTCTAGCTCTGGTGCTTTCAAACACTCCAGTGTGACCAAATGCCTAATTTCTCGGCATTGCAGTATCCAAACTGAAGGCAGCTAAGATGCTTTATTATCCATTGCCTCTCTTGTGCCTTCATTCCCAGCTCAGCACTGAGAATGGTAGCTCATCCTCCCTTCCAAGGATGGTATGAGGATAAATACATTAAAAGAGGTGAAGTGCTCAATTATTATGGTAATAGGGCTCCTGTAAATATGAAAGATATATGAGTATATTTGGATTTTAGTAGAAACTAACTTACAGCTGCAGCTTAAAAAAACTACCATAAAGCCCTATATAAATTCCATCTGTGAATATTTGATCAGATGCTATGTGGGTGGAAAAGTGTTTCATTGCTATTGTGATTGCTTTCTTTCTTTAGCTTTTCATGAGTAATAAATGTGAAGAATGTCCCAACACTTTTATGCTCTCCCAGTCAGTAATATTTTCTCTGAACCCCTATGCGAATGTTTAATTCATTAAATGGTATCATGCAACTTTATGGTGAAATCATAAATCTGTTCTGTTACATTGCTTATTGGAAAATCTTCAACCCGAAGCAAACCCCTAGCACTATAGCTTGCTTCTCTTGATTACATATGTCTTTTATTGGCTGCTTCCCACTTTCTTTTATGTTGCTTTCTCTCTCTACTTCCAAATTCTCCCTTCTACTTTGCAGTAGTGAATCTCACTGGTTTGAGAAGAGGACTTGTTTTCATGTGCATGTAGCTGGCAAAAAGGAAGATACAATGTCCTGTATTTTACTTCATAGGGTTATTGTGCTCAGTACTGCTCAGATTTCCAGGATGAAGGTCATTGCAGAGGCACTGGAAAATTCTCTGTGGGCACAAAATACCTGTGACAGTACATAAGGTTAAGAAAAAGGAGTGTATTTTCACTTCCTTTTTTTTTTTTAATTTAGCTGTTTCCAGTGTTAGCAAAGCTATGCAGGGTTGTGTGTCGCGTGCAGTATCATATATTGCTGTCCTTCTCAGCATCATGCTTTTCTTTGCAGTAGCTCATGGTTCTACCTGAGCCTATAGGGCCCTCTGGAGACCTTGAGGTGGATATCACCGTTCTGGAGTGCACCTAGGATGGCAGTTGGATAGCTAGAACACAGGCTGCCTCAGTTTCTGCAGAACAAGCATGCACAGTCGATCTACAGGGGGATCCAAGTTCTGGTTGTGTTTATAGACCAAATACCTGGCCGGATTAATGATAGCTGTAATTCTCTTTCTAGACTGCTGTGGCCTTACTTTTTGCCAGAATTCCAATGAAATTGACTCAGAACCAACATGCCTGTGAACAGAACCCCAAGGGACAGAAGAAGATGTTCCCTGCTTGTGGCTCTTTGCATCTGGATTATCTGTGAGACTATGAGCATGAGCAGCTGTGAGACAGAGAGGGCAAGTCACACAATGCTTGGTTATCCCAGACAAAGGTGGTTAAAAACTACCTTTGAATCCTCCTTCCTTAGCTGTGCAGTGCTTCCTGTGGGCACAACAGAGGCTGTGGGACAGTTATTACTTGTTGGTGGATCTTCACTGAGTTCATTTGTAGTCAGATGTCTGCATCACAGAAACTACCCAGGCGGCTGAAAATAGTTGGCAGCTCCATGTCAGTGTCATCAGAGACACTCAAAAGAAATGATTAATCCTTAACTCCAAAGTTGGCTCAGGGAGCCAGAAGTTGTAAGAAGACTGACTGTCTCTTGCTATGTCTACTGCTCATCCTGTGGCTTGTACTGCCTTGGATCTCACCTGTCCCCATGCTTTGATTTCCAGAGAGGCTGGCAGCAAGATTTCTGTCCAGCAAGATAGATTGTCACCATTATGGCATCATGAGGCATAATTGTATAACTCAAGTTGGTACCAAAAAGTGGCTTTTCTAAGAGTCTAGGTACTACCAAGAACAAGAGGATACAGTAGTGACTAGAGGTGTAAATGCATAGAAGCTACTCCCTCCCCATTTTTTCAGCCCACATGTAAGCTCGTGAATAGTTTTATTAAATCAAATGAACTCCTTTTCTTTAAAGTGGACATGTACTTAAATAGTCTGCTATTTTTTATTTTTTTTTTTAACTCCCCTGTACTTTAAAAGAATCATTATATTTGCATCAAGGAGTGTCCTCTGTACAAAGGGAGGGATTCCAGTGTATTTTCAGGAAAGTGAACCAGACAATTATCCTGCAGGACTAGGGTAGATGCCAGAATGAGGAGGTGTGGTAAAAGGGAATGCGTGATTGATTTCTTTTGTATTCCAGAGCTGGATGAAATGCCTGACACAGCTGTTAGCTTACACTGCTTACAAGAACGAGGAATCAGTCTCACCAGATGTTGTTCATTTCCTCTGTTGCTGTGTGGCCAACTCTGTTGTACAGAGGATGCGGGGGGTGGAGAGGAGGGAGGGAAAAGGGAGAAAATCTCAGTTTAAATTACAAAAGAAAGGCCCAGTGTGGGAATTTAATGTAAGCGAAGAACACAAGTATGAGCCATGACTGGGAAAGTGGAAGCTGGAAAGACAGAGCCCACTCATTCATGAACCTGATTCATTTGCCAGGGAGCAGAGCAGACTCCCTTCCCCTGTGGGTCAATACATAACCATCTTATGAGTTCTCCTGAAAGCTAATGTTTTCCATTAAAAGGATGCAGGAGGTACGTGGGGTGGGTTTGGTAGTAAACAAGCTGATGATTCAAGGCCACATTTGCCAGCTGCATTATGGACTATGTCAGATGAATCTGTGGAGCACTTACATGTGTAGAAGCTTTGAGCAACATTCAAGGAAGGGATTACAATGAGTGTGATGTGCTGCTACCACAAACTACCTGGGTGCTTGTGGTCCTGTGTGTGTCAGCACCATTTCAAACCACCTTCTTTTCTGAGGCTGGAACAAGCTTCTGTACTGGGCAATGCAGCTGGGGCAACCAGTCATGACGTGGGAGATACCTGGTGCTGGGGAGTTAGTAGGATGTTATGCCATCTCTTCAAGCTTTCTTCACCAGAGGAATGTCTTCTGTATGTCACCTAAAGTTTTTTTTTGCCTATGTAACTGGTTGAGAACGAAACAAAGAGAGAGGCAGAGGAAAGAACTTTAAATGAGGAGGGCATTTTAAGCTAAGGGTGAATGCTTCAGGAAGAAAGATACAAAAAGAATAAAGATGCGTTGTGGAGGTGCCACTGGTTGGGAGAGACCATGGTGATGTCTCATTTCATGAAGAAAAGCTATTTTAATAGGCTAGTTGAACTCTCAATGATTATCATTTGCTCAAGAACATCTGCTTCAAAGCAAATGATGACTGTGGTAAATTTTTTTGACACTTCCCCCCCTACATATTCCATTTCTTTGCAGTATGAACCATTTAGGTTCTTGTATCTGTGGCTCTACCAGCCTAGGAGAGATAAGCTCATGGAGCTGCTGCCATGAATTTAACCACGCCACTGCTCACAAAACAAGCTCTGGCTTGAGATATTTGGAGAAGGGTTAGTTCCATGCTTTGTGATCTTTCTGTCATAAACACTTTAAAATAGGTCTTTCCCTCTCCGCTGTACAGCAATTAATGCTTTATTGGTAAAAGAACACCAAAGACCTATGCTATTTTGTTTTTGCTTGAAGTGGTCAGCCTACAATAGGGTAAAAACTCTGTGGAAGGAAACAACAAACAAGCTGTCACTGCTGAAATCTCTCTGGAGAGACACAATGACAGAACTGTGATGGACTGACACTTTCCTGTCTCGAGATGTAACCACTGCCACTGAGGAAGTGACAGCCAACCTCTGATTTTGGGGCTTTAGGACAGATATATATATACCTGTTGGGGTGGGAGTAGATATGGAAATGGAACCATAAATCTCCCAATAACACTATTGTATTTTGTGATGCATGGCCACATCTGGCCTGATGTTATGAAACAAGGTGGAGTTACTCTAGTATGTCTTCTGATAAAGTAGTTACATCTGCTGGGGTGGAAGGCTGAGTTATACAGAGCAGTCATTCATTTTTGTGCCAGGTTCTGCAGTTTTGGTTAACAAAAGGAGTATAAATTAACTGGGCAGATGTTGGCTTGAAAATGATGCAAAGCTTCTGTTCTCCAGTGCAAGGATGCTAAGCTCTGCATCAATCTGCTCACATCTATGCAGGTAATCTAGATTTACACCAGTGCAAAGTGTTGTAATTCAGATGGATTAGCTGAAGTGATTCTTTAAGGGTGAATAAAATAATCTCACAGGATGTGTTAGAAGCTCTCATGAAAGGATTTATTGTATGGTTCCTGGGAATGTGAATGAGACATCCTGACACACTATAGTCACGTTGATCAGATCCTCTCTACTGCTCAACACAACCTGGGAGTTATTCCTCCAAGTGCCACCTTACTCCATTCTCAATTCCCTGTTTTGTTGCAACTATACCTGGATGAATCCTACCTTGACATGCTACTTGAATAAATTGCTCTGTATATCACCTAACATGCCAATTACTTGCTGTAGTTTGCAAACTCTTACGCAATCTATGAGATTTACTAAGGGGACCTGATCCTTCAGTGCCAAAGCTGGCAGGTTCTGGTAAGTCCTCTGCTTTATGCAAACCTCCCTTTACTATCCCTGAGAGGCAGACAGTGTGTGTGCAGTTTGAAGTTACGGTTAAAATTACATGGGAAGAGAATGACAGGAGCCTCTGTCATATTTTTAACAAAATTTGGTCATTGTGGATATGAAACCTGAGAACTTTCATAAGAGACCTGCTCCACTGAGTGTTGGTTTAGTCCACAGAGCAGCTGTACAAAGAAGGGCATTTCACTGTTTTTCTGGATCTCCTTGCCTGGGGAATTGTGGCTGCGTGTTCCCGGGGGCCCCCTGGTGTTTTGCGCAATCTATCTTTAGAGAACTGCAAGTTCATTTCTGAGAAGAGCACTGGCTTTGAACAGGGGCTACCTCTAAACTGACAAACCACTTCCTGCAATCGTTAACTGAATTAAGAGCTTGCTGTCTCCTTCACCCCCCTGAAAAGACTCCCCCTCCCACCCCTTCACCACCACCCGTTGACTTGGCATCATGAAATATTTGTAATGACAAGAAGGCATGGGGGTTAAAGTGATACTAACTCAAAAGCCTCTTCCCTGCCAGTATCTTATAAAAGAGCTCTGATATCAGACAAATTGTGTTTCTCTAGGACCTAAAGCCATGACATTCCAAAGAAGGTGCCTCGTATGTCTGTGCATTTGACGCTTCCTTTGTGTTTCTAACATCATGGCCCTCCTCTGAAACAGATGCAAGAGGATATTGTAATTTTTGGTCATGTTCTGGGAAGTAATAGAGCACTTGCAACTCCTGGGACATTATTTCCTGCTAAAAATATCCCAGATCTGGTCTGTATTATCTCCATTGTAGGATACAGCAAACCTTTGCAGTTGTCAATGTTGACTTCAACAGCATATGCCTGTGTCCATTGGGAGAAAGAGCCTCAAAGCTACTCTGAATTATTCATGTCTGACTTTATACTTTGTGACGCTGATGGTGGGTCTTCCCCATCCCCAATTCATGGTCTTCTAAAATCTATTTTACTCAATTTTTGCATACATTTATCTCCGAGTCGTCTTTCTACCAGGTGAGATTTACAAATGCTCACTTAGTACACATTGCTCTCTCCCTAGGTTCCTGGTCTTCCCTCTCTGAAGGTTTTCAGGTATGATTATTTGCTGTGGGACTTGCAAGTGCAGACTAGTATCTTACAAATTGATTGCACAAATTGAAATGTTAGCTAAATAATATTTTTTAAAGTTTTCAATTACTGGCAAGGCAATTTATTACAAAAATGTTTTTCCTGCACTATTAAGATTCCAGTATCATTTCAGAAGTTGATTGGTTCTGTACAGCTAAAGCATAGGTAATTTAAGACTACTGACACACCTTAACACATGGTCTTCTACTTAATTTTTATTAGATAAGCTCCATTAAAACATAACTATTACTTTAGAACTTAGTGGTCGCAAAAGTTATTCTTCCTGCAGAGGTCTGCCTCAAAAAAGGGTATAGGAGTGCCTTGTCTATTTTCAGATACAATTATAAAGGAAAGTTTGTTTTGCAAATAAGTATTTTCTCTCAAAGCAACTGTCTTCATTCTCCTTTGCCACAGACGAGATGCCAACAGGAAAGAAGGAAGAGCTAAGTGGGGAATGTGCTATATGTTAGTATGCAAAGACTGGGAAATACAGGCAGGAGTACATAGCTTGAATGAAAGAAGCCAAAATCAAGAATTTAGGCAAATCTAGCAGGACGTACTTGAATTTCCCATTAAACTTTGATGGCTACTTTTAGGTGTTTGCATTTTATACTGAGGGCATTGACAGAACTGGTGTTATGTATAGAAGACCTTCTACAGGTTGCTCTTATCCTAAAAAGCAGTCAGAAAAGGAACTGGAAACCTCTACTACAACTATCTAGGCAGTCTGAGCAAGAACAAATGACCAGGGACAGTTTTTCTTCCCTCTCCAGGGGGAACAGAGATCCATAATGGTGCACATTTTGACACCTGAAGAAGATGGACTGAAGAAGAGTATGATCACTGTATTATGTTCAGACGTTTTGATCCAGTATTTCCTGAGTTTGCAGGGCACCTGAAGACTAGATAAGCCTTTGAATTACCTCAAAATACAGAACCAGTGAAGAATTTTTCAGAACAGTAGTTTTATTGGGAAGTGGAATTTCTTTAAAATAAAAACTTTCCCTGGGAACACACCAGTTGGAACAGAACTTGCCATTGTCATTACTGACAAAGCTGTAAACTCCAGAGGTTTGTAAAAACTGAAACTGAGTAGGAAAATACATACAGGGGCGTAGCTTGAATGCAGTCCACAATGTATATACCCTGGGAGGTTGCAGTTTATAAAGGCAGGCGTTTGCTCCCACCAAAAGCACTTGGAGTGTTTCCATGTTTCTTAATGGAAGCAAGATCAGGCCCTGAGTATGGAAATGCAAAGAGGCAGGTAGTGTGAGCCCAAAGGAGTCTCTGATTTGGCCGTTGCTGCATGTCTATTGGATACTCACTTCAGCTGCAACACTCCTTGTTCAACAGGAAGTTGCTGAATGCCAAGGATATCACTTCTCACACATACATAAATTGGGGTTCAATCCATAAAAGCACTGGAGCCTTCACTGGCCTCACCATGAACCTGGAAGTGAAAGTCAAATCCATTTCCATTACAGTGAACAGGATGTAGAAAGCTTTTTGAGAGAAGGAGGCAAAATATGCTGTCAATACATGCAGAATTGTGTCATTTTGCAGTTTGCACAGCCCTGACTGCTGTTGGATATTGAGCTGTTTCATCACTTAGTGTCTTTCTCCCATGTAAACTCCCATGGGACAAAATGGCTGTGGCTCACAGTAGCTTCTGTAGTCCAGAAGCTGCTGTCCTCATCTCAGAGAATGTCCTGCCCACCATGCCCAGAAGGCATTTGCAGCAAGACTGGGCACGAGTTGCATTTTCAATCCATCGCTGGCAGGCTCACAGGTCCCAGAGAAGACCTGGAAGTGTGAGTGAGACTGTGCAGCCCTGTGGCTGTGGGTCTGAGCAGGGAGACCTGGGCTAGGCGGTAGGGAGCCCCTAGTTCATCAGCAGCACCTGGGCTTAATGAGGTAGCTGCCTGGTGTCAGAGATGGAAAGGAACATTGACAGGGGCACTGAGACAAATCAAGCCAAGAACATGTGTCTGTAATGACTTCATGAATCCCTCATCTCCAAAGTATACATTTATTGTCCCTTGTTGCATTTTAAATTTTAACTTGTGAATACTCCTTTTGATAACAGTGGTTTTCTAATGGTATAATTTTCACCTAAGCATTTAGTTGTCTAATGGATGTGGGAATGTACTAAACCGCTTTTTACAATCTCTGACCTAGAATTACAAACCTCTGTCTCAAGAGGCAGGCTAAGTTCAGACTAAATACAGGTACGCTGGTTCCCAGGTCTGTGTACTAACGCATGTCTCACCCACTCACTGCCAGAGCCTGCCACTTTGAGCCTGATGTGATGTAAAGATCTTTGACTCCAATTCCTCAACGAAAACGTGCATGCAGAAGATGACCTGTGGAGATATTCAGACCACAAGGGAAAGCTCATCTACCCATGATGGGCTTCTCTGGGCCACCATAGCCAGCAGCAGTGACTTTTGAGGAAGGTCAGTAGATCTCGTGTACCATTTTTCAGAAGACAGACAGAATTTCCAGCCATTTGGCCGTAGTTTATCCTGACTACAACAGAGGTTGTAATCTTATTAAGTTTTATCCTCATCTTGTTTGTACAATCTGCCATCCTACTTTTTTGCTACTTCCACATCCTCCTTTTCTCCCCTTTTCTGCCTCAATTTTTCTTCTCTTAAGAAAGTTCAGCTTCTCAATGTAAAGTAATAGAAAACAAGGCCTGAAGTGATTTTGTGGAAGCTAGATAACCCACGCCCCACGCCCACAGAAATTCAGCTATACCTAAATTTACATCTGAAGAAGAAAGAGGAGGAGGGGGCAGAGAGGCTGTCAGGCTGCAAGCTACTTTTGGCTTGGCCTTGATTAGCACCAAGCACAGGTGCTAAGCACCTCTTCACTGTCAGATTTTCCATTCAGTGTGTGTCCTTAATACAGGCAGAAACTATTTTTGATTATAACACAGTCAGCTATCTTTATCAAAGAGTTTTCTACAGTGCCCATCTGTATGGCAGCCAAATACTTCCCAGACAGATTCTGTCTTCATGGCATGAATGAGAAAGCATTTCACTGACAAATTATTTAAAAATAGTGTGAGTAGATTTATTAACACCTTATAAAAACCTAGGCAGCTGCAGCTAAGTATAAAATCACGCAGCAAAATGGTAGAGTAAAAGCTGGTTAGTGTTTTACAAGTTTTCTAGACTGAAAAGATCACTTCTTTCAAAACACACTTTCTAGAGAAATGGTGCCTTTGAAAAGTTTTGTTTGCAATTCACTTACACATCCCAGATACAAACCCCACATAATAAACATCTTAAACTCAAGAGTCTCATTTTGGTTTACTTGATCCCAGTCAGTAATTATGGATACCAGATTTCTGTATGTAGCATTTAAGATAAGTTTACATTTTCTGCAGAAAGGTTTGAACCATTTAAATCAATTTAGAAATCTGTTAAGTAAATCTGACGCAAGTTTAGTTATAGCAAATGTCTTAGGTAATAAATTTCTTGGGACTGGGTTGTATCTTTTCTGCATGCATGGATGAGGCTCAAGTGCTCTCAAGGCCAGTGAATTTATTCTCAGTGAATAAATAATAAATGATGCAAAATAGCTTTTGATACATAATAATATCATAACTTTAAAATGTTTTTTCCCAGGACTAGAAATGAGTGTGGTGTGTTCCTCTGGGAAGTTATTAAATACAAAGAAAAAAGAGCTATTTCTAGTGTTGGAAGCTGGTCAATGCATCTCTTGCCACACCCTGGTTCCTGGCAGTCATTTACACTCATCTCTTAGGACTTTTCAAAGGGGCTGTAAATTATTGCCCCTAAGTATGTTACACCCACCTTATCACAGGTGTAAATAAATTGCAAAACAATTAAGATTCAGATTTGTGGTATATGCATGCACAGAAAGGCTCAAAAAGGCTACCGATTTACCTTATCAAGATACCTTTATTTATCTTCATAATAACCACATGTTAACTCTTAACCCTTTCAGTTGATAGTTGACCCTATGTATCAGAGGTCTATTTCTCCCTTGTTGTGTGTCCTTGATACCCTGCTGTTAAACTTAATCTCTGTTAAGACTGAAAGTGTTTCTCTGCTCACTAAACTTCTGGTGTTTAGTGATACCTTGTCACTGCCTGATTTGCCCCTAGCACTCTTGGATTTTAGATGATCCAAGGTCTGACTAAAGCTGAAATCACTTATCTGATGTGATTGAGTGGAGTACCATCAGTGTTAGAGATGAATAAAGTTTCTTATTCCAGTTTCAATCATGTATATGTAATTTTAAAATATCCCTTAAAACTAGCCCCAGATAACCACTCAAAATACCCATTTTTCCCCCCCTTTGATAAGTTGAAATGAAAGTTAGAATTATCTTTCGGTTTTCCTGGCAGGAGCTGGAGAGGCTAAGCACATTATACTTGCTCTTCTCTTTCTCTGTCCACTTGCAGGGAAATGGCACTCCTTTCAACAAATCTGATGTCACATCCTATCCTGTCCCCATGACCACCTCCAGCCCCACTGCAGTGGTTGCTGTGTAAAACTCAGAAGCCAGGAGCGACTTCTTAGCACTGCACAGAAGTCTTGCCTACTTCTGCTGCTAGCCATGTCTCAGCTCCTGGGACACTCCTAGAAAAAAGAAGCAACTACTGGGCATCAATTCTGACAAATGAGACCTGTGACCTCAGGCACAGGAGTTCAGAAATGTTCCTTGCAATATTTGTTAAATGCTTTAGAACAGTCCCTTTCACAAGCATGAAAAGAAGCCTACCATAATGGCAAATTTATGTCCCCCCAATTTAGTAGATAAACAAGATAAAGTTGTCAAGGCAGCCCCAACTTGATCTCTTCATAGTAACAAGTGTGTCTTTAATGATATTATTGCAGACCCCAGCATCTCATGGGCACATGGGGCTCCCATGGGCAGTGCTCATGGAACACTCAATGTGGTCAGTGTGGGGTTCATCTCACTGAAGTAAGACCATTCACAGACCATCCACTGAGTGAAGTATTCCTCATTTTCCAAGAGGTTTTCTATCATGGTAGCAGTCAAATGCTATGCCAACTCTAAAGAAAACTTTACCAGAATCACTAATACCAGAAGAAGTTAAGATACTATTTACAGACCAGAACCCTTGGTGTATTGTGTGTGCTCAGGGTACGGCTCCCTGCATCTCCAGTTACAGCTGAAACAGCAGCAGCTGCAAACCTGTTTTGTCCTGTGGACTGAATTATTATGGGAAAAGCAGGCTATCTATTTGAAAGTGGATCCGTAAAATGTGACCCTTATGTCAGCATGTATTTATTAAATTTGTAACGTAAATATTATTTCTTATCTTTAAATGGGTATATAGTGGATTTTGAGTTTTTCATTTCTATATACCAAAATATACTATTTTCGTTTATCATTTCAACATACTAAAAAATTTGGAAATGTGACATGTAACATGTGACATGAACTTGATATCAGCTGGGGCAAATGATTCAAATTTGCTGTGCAAAGCCCCAACAAGCATGTTAACAGGGTAATCCACAGTAGCAGTAGGTCCTCATCTTCCCTATTGCCTTGAAGGAAATGGAACGTGTGGGTCATAAGTATTCCAGGTGATTGTGGAGAGCAGAGGAATGAGATTTTAAAAAAGCAGAGGCTTGGGCTACAGAGGGGAAATGTTTTTAGGACAAAACTAAGGAGAAATTCCATCTAGAGTATAGAGTTATGATGACTCTTTAATGCAATGAGAGGTCAGCAAAAAAAACCATTTAGGAAAGAGCTTGGATGGAAAGACAGGGAATCTTTGTGTGCTGATCAAGCCACTCACATCAATGCTGACTCCTNAGTTGACCCTATGTATCAGAGGTCCTTGTTGTGTGTCCTTAAAGCTCTGCTGTTAAACTTAATCTCTGTTAAGACTGAAAGTGTTTCTCTGCTCACTAAACTTCTGGTGTTTAGCAATAACTTGTCACTGCCTGATTTGCCCCTAGCACTCTTGGATTTTAGGTGATCCAAGGTCTGACTAAAGCTGAAATCACTTATCTGATGTGATTGAGTGGAGTACCATCAGTGTTAGAGATGAATAAAGTTTCTTATTCCAGTTTCAATCATGTATATGTAATTTTAAAATATCCCTTAAAACTAGCCCCAGATAACCACTCAAAATACCCATTTTTCCCCCTCTTTGATAAGTTGAAATGAAAGTTAGAATTATCTTTTGGTTTTCCTGGCAGGAGCTGGAGAGGCTAAGCACATTATACTTGCTCTTCTCTTTCTCTGTCCACTTGCAGGGAAATGGCACTCCTTTCAACAAATCTGATGTCACATCCTATCCTGTCCCCATGACCACCTCCAGCCCCACCGCAGTGGTTACTGTGTAAAGCTCAGAAGCCAGGAGCGACTTCTTAGCACTGCACAGAAGTCTTGCCTACTCCTCTGCTGCTAGCCATGTCTCAGCTCCTGGGACACTCCTAGAAAAAAGAAGCAACTACTGGGCATCAATTCTGACAAATGAGACCTGTGACCTCAGGCACAGGAGTTCAGAAATGTTCCTTGCAATATTTGTTAAATGCTTTAGAACAGTCCCTTTCACAAGCATGTAAAGAAGCCTACCATAATGGCAAATTTATGTCCCCTCAATTTAGTAGATAAACAAGATAAAGTTGTCAAGGCAGCCCCAACTTGATCTCTTCATAGTAACAAGTCTGTCTTTAATGATATTATTGCAGACCCCAGCATCTCATGGGCACATGGGGCTCCCATGGGCAGTGCTCATGGAACACTCAATGTGGTCAGTGTGGGGTTCATCTCACTGAAGTAAGACCATTCACAGACCATCCACTGAGTGAAGTATTCCTCATTTTCCAAGAGGTTTTCTATCATGGTAGCAGTCAAATACTATGCCAACTCTAAAGAAAACTTTACCAGAATCACTAATACCAGAAGAAGTTAAGATACTATTTACAGACCAGAACCCTTGGTGTATTGTGTGTGCTCAGGGTACGGCTCCCTGCATCTCCAGTTACAGCTGAAACAGCAGCAGCTGCAAACCTGTTTTGTCCTGTGGACTGAATTATTATGGGAAAAGCAGGCTATCTATTTGAAAGTGGATCCGTAAAATGTGACCCTTATGTCAGCATGTATTTATTAAATTTATAACCTAAATATTATTTCTTATCTTTAAATGGGTATAGAGTGGATTTTGAGTTTTTCATTTCAATATACTAAAATATACTATTTTAGTTTTTCATTTCAACATACTAAAAAATTTGGAAATGTGACATGTAACATGTGACATGAACTTGATATCAGCTGGGGCAAACGATTCAAATTCGCTGTGCAAAGCCCCAACAGGCATGTTAATAGGGTAATCCACAGTAGCAGCAGGTCCTCATCTTCCCTATTGTCTTGAAGGAAAAGGAACGTGTGAGTCATAAGTATTCCAGGTGATTGTGGAGAGCAGAGGAATGAGATTTTAAAAAAGCAGAGGCTTGGGCTACAGAGGGGAAATGTTTTTAGGACAAAACTAAGGAGAAATTCCATCTAGAGTATAGAGTTATGATGACTCTTTAATGCAATGAGAGGTCAGCAAAAAAAACCATTTAGGAAAGAGCTTGGATGGAAAGACAGGGAATCTTTGTGTGCTGATCAAGCCACTCACATCAATGCTGACTCCTTTGATGACTGCTTTCAGCTCAGATATGCTGGAAGGGACTGTGCCATATTTTATGTCAGGCTTCCTAACAACTCAACCCCACTGAGAGGCAAAACTGAGATTTCAAATGAGGTACCACCGGGTCTCAATCAGTCTCAATGCTGACCATCTCTGTCCTGTGAGGTGTCTGAATCATCTCATGAGTTTTAGTTCTGCCTTCTCAGCATTGTGCTTCCCCTTGCTTTATCCCTTACTTCTGTTGATTATGGTTTTGATGTCAAGGACTCAGACTTATTCTTCTGTTTTCTCTTCCTTTTGTTACAGAAGCTGTAGGTCTGTCTTCCATTAGTAATCACCTCATGGGAAGAAGACTACTTCACCAGAGACTATTGTCCTCTGATGCAATGTACTACTGTGGTCTCCTACAGCCCCATTATATCCATTATTCATGATCATTGTACATTTTCTGGTTCACTTTGTTGTTGTTGTTGAAAAATGCCTCAGCATTTAGCATCAGCACCTAAAATAACCTGCAAGTTTGGGCTGGCAGGAGACAGCCCTGTTCAGAAGGTACTGCTCTGAAGTTTAGCAACATCACATAAAGCTCCAGATCTCAGTCTTCATCTCTTTTAAGCGCCCATTTAACATTGTTTTTATTTTTATTATTGCAACAATAGAATACTGATCAAAAATAATGCTACTTTTAATCAAACTTATTTGCAGAACAGAGTCAAAGGCAATTGTGGTCTGTGAACTGCAGATGTTATGCTGTGGCTCACAAGAAAGATTTTACATATAAAAATGTGTGTTTAGTAATTACATTCTCTAATAATGCTCTTTATGTATAATAATAATGAACAGGTATTTTTTCCCCCAGCATATACAAATTAAATGATATCAGTCTTGGATCATAGATTTACATTTTTCTGCAGTTGTCATTATAACTGCTTCTGTTTTACTGTTTTTCTTTTTAAAACTGTCTTTTCTTTACAGTGTTACTGAAAGCATATTAGTCTGTATTGTTTTATTTATGGCATTTCTCTGTACCCTGGACATTTTGAGTTTTCTTTTGTAATTTCCATATTTTAATCTAGTGCTTTCTCTCTCTCCCCCTTGCTTTCTCTTTTCCCATTCCCGTAACAGCCTCTTCTGACCTGCACTCTCCCAGTGGCAATCTGTTACGTTTCAGGCACTCCTTTATCCAAAGTGGTTATAAACCTCATCTTTTAAAGATCTTGCTTTATCTTAGTCTGTGTGGTCTCATGATAGAGGTGTTTGTGTTCTTTTGCATTTCACAGATATGCTTATTATCCACTAAGGAGATTGGCCAAATGTTGATTCTATCCCTGGACCCTTTCCTTCTCCCTTGGAAAAAACCCAGGGCATCAGCAGATAGAAAGGATGTGGATTTCTCGAGGATGCAGCTGTCCCCTGGTAGGATGTGGCATATGTTCAGACTGTAGTGAGTTTGATTAAGACTCAGGAATGAAAGAAGAACCTTCCTAGAGAGCAGGAGGCACTGAGGAGTGTTTGCTGCCACATAGCAAGTGATCATGCTGGCTGGAATCAAAGATCTCCAGGAAGACAAGGGCCCATGGCCAGGCGGTGGTTGTATCTAAACATCACTCCTTCCATTCTGGCTTAACAAGCTGAGTTTCTTAATTAAAAAAGTGAAGCTTTTACCCAATGCAAAGATATCTTTTTGAGTAGTAGACTTCCTAGGAAGGGTCTGAGCAGTTCCGATTCTCCAGCGTGGACTCGATGATCCAATGGGTCTCTTCCAACCTGGTGATTCTATGATTCTATGACTGTCCCATCAGGCTTACATACCATCTCTTCAGAATGCTTTTATCCCCTGTACGAACTGAGCATTGATGATTTGGTTCTGTCTTTACACTCTGCATTGTAAATTAGATATCACATTGCTCTGTACACCAAATATAAAATTAAGAATATACATGCTACCATGTAAGGTAAAAATCTGCTCCGTTTATGTACTGTTTAAATCTTCCCCTTAATGAGTTATACCTAACTCATCATGGGGAAGGCTTTTACAAATTATTTTTCTTGTTATAAAATATAGCACAGGCTAAATGTAAATTTAGTTTGTGTTTCCTTCTACTTTCAATGCAGTCCTTTATGCTCCCCTTTCAAACTTTTGTGTGCAGATTTCCTATTCCTTTCTGAGCTTTTGATTTTCTTCCAGTTGCTCATTTGACTAATCTGGTCCTCTGAAAGAAACCTGGTTTCCTTCAGAGCTTTCAGTGTGCACATAATGTTCTGCATTTATGGTATAATTGCCTTTCCCAAACTGAAGTCAGAATCTTTTCTGCAATCTTATTCTTTCGGTTCTCCATTACAATTCATGTCTCAAATTAAGGATTCCATAAACCCTCCAAACAAGACATTTGATTCAACATTCATAACTCTGTTCTTAAAGCCTCAAAAGCCCCTTTTTCCCCCTCTGAGTTCTCATATGATATCTTGTCAGACGTCATAAGATTTCTCTCAAAAGCCTCATTCTATCTAGGATGAAGTTTTTTTCAATGTTTTGATTATAATCTCATTACTAATTTAATTTTCACTTACCTGCATATTATCAAACACTGGGATTAATGAAAATGTTGCTTTTAGTCCCTCTTTTCAGTATTATTGCTTGCCTTCATGGAGAACCTCCTAGGTTGAGTTGGTTGCTCACTGTGTGTTGTTATGGTCAGAGCTGTTTTGGACTTCTCAATTTCATCTTCTTTGCTCTTTTTTCCCTTCTGTTCCTAGGCATACTTATTTCTAATTCTAGGTAATTATTTCTGATTACCTCCACAGCACAGCTTTGCAAATTCAGCATATCCCAGTTTAGTCCCAGGATTTTCTGAAGAAAATGACAAAAGACCTGTGCCAAAAGAAGAGTTTTCTTTTGTTGGTTTTTTTTGTTGTTGTTTTTTTTATCTTTTCTTTTGTTTGTTGCTTTGGGTTTTATTGTGTGTGTGTTTTTAATCAATATTTGCAAGATATTGATCAGTTTTTCCAGATTTTTGCTGGTTTGTCTCTGGACATAAAAAAATAACCCTAAATAGTATGTTTCACAAAGGTTATGATCTCCTGGAATGTTTTTAGAGCATGCGATATAAAACAACTAAGGTGCGTTGCCAGCCCATGGTAAAGGGCAAATCTTCCACAGAAAAAGGGCCTTGGGGCAAGGGGTGTTCTGCTCGTTGAAGTGTCAACAATGAACATATTGACCTGCAATACTCCATCGCCATCCCAACTCCGTACATGTGAACTCATGATGCCACATCCCTGCATTTGCCTGTTACATGCTGTGATTTCCTCTGTCACATTGTCTGTGCTGCAAGTTGGTAATCAAGGCTGTGCTGGGCATTATGTGTCTAGTAGTTGAGAATCAGCACCAAGGTGCTTGGTGTTAGTGCCTTTGTCATGGCATCTCTTTGGCCTGAGCTTGTTCCCTTACCTTGTGCTCAGCTGAATGGGGGCAATAAGGGGATGCTGACCTAATTGCAACCTGTGGCTGGTCTGGCTGCAGTCCAGGATCCTGAAAGGCCAGGTGGCTTTGCTATGGCAAAATTGTCTGAAGGTCATTGTAAATTTATTTTTCTCTTGTAGCATTTCAGTGTTTGTAGAGCTGTTTTCCTTCTTGATTTTGCTCTGTGCAGGCAAAAATGGGAGAGAAGTAAATGCTCTCAAGCAAATAGCTGTGCAGCAGGGCTGAGGGAGGACACAGCCTCACCCAGTGTGAAAGGTTATGAGATTTCAGGCACATTTTGAGATCTAATGCAATTATAATGCATTTCTAATATAAATACGTAGCAAGTCATGAGAAAATCTCACATGTTTAGAGCTGGCTAGAAACCAAAGCTGTCGATTGTATACAAGTAAAATGAGCAAGGGTCACCATTTATATGTAGTATGATAAACCCAGAGTTGGTTCATTGTGGATCACTGAGTGTTTCTAGATTTGTACTAAGAGGATGAAGAACGCTGTAATTCAATGCAATTTCACTCACTGAGGCTAATGAGCTCTTCCTGTTCCCAAACTGACCACTGGATATCAGGAAATGAGATGAATCTAAGTCTAAGAAAAGTATGAAACGGAAATGAATTTGTCAAGCATAACTAAAAACCAGGACAGAAGCTCCTATTCAAAGTTAAAGTGACCTTAATTCACACTTGCTTGACCAACTCTGAGAATACTAACCACTGGTGCTCCCGTGGGTAAGGATGCCCAGGTTCAGCTGTTTCATAAGGAATAACATGTTAAGGATACACAGGGTAACTCCAAGTTTCCATTATAATGTTCACACATCTATCCATAACCATACTTTCTTTATCCTTCAATAAGAACAAAGAACAGCTGCACTGTTGTTGTTAGTTGTAACGTGAACATGTATATATCTCTAGAGGTTATCCCCTCCCAGGCTTGTGTGCTCATGTCAGATATGACTTTCTGAGAAATTTGGCTCTAGTTTTTTTGTGTTAAAATTTTTCCAGTATACTTTATATCCATATACATTTACAGGCCAGCAACAGCACAAGACTTCTATGACACAGCTGTGTGGCCAGACCATTCCTGCTCTGGTCAGTATTGGGTTTTGTAATTCAGTATCACAGGGGGCAGAGTAAAGTAAGGTAGTTTCTAGATGAAAATGGCACTTTTACTTCCCATTAGACTCTGGCTACACGAAGTGAGCTGTGATATTGTGCAACTCATCTACTTGTCCTCAGCACTTTGCTGTGTGCTGTGGTAGTGTCTCAATGAAACTTGCTCTTGCCTTGGGCAGATGCCCTCTGAAATGTATATTAAACTACATTTATTACTGTTCTCTGTTTCTTCCTGTTTACCTTTTGGTCTCAACCTTAATCTCTGTTTGCCATGATAGACCTCTCTAGCAGTTCTCCCTCTGTAACTACAGCTTTAACACAAGGGAGTTGGTACCCTGGATGTCATAGAGCAGGACACAGTTGGCTGGTAGCAAGTGGGAACTAGGCTGCTCTTCCTCTCCAGTGATGGTCCAGGAGGCTAGGGGTCATGAGTTAGGGCAGGCATGCATCTATGTGAGGTGAAATCTGGAAATTCTGTTCCGAAGCAATGGTTAAAGTTCATTTTTATTTCAAATGTGATGACAAAGTAGAAAAGTAATTGCTATTTAAATGAGACTGAGCTAAAGAAGATAAGCTGATTTCTCTTAATGGTTTAAAAACTGCTGCAGGTTAGCCCCAGCTGGCAGCAAAGTATCATACAGCTATTCACCCCACACTGTCCCCTCTGCCACCCACAGTGCAATGCTGAGGAGAATCGAGAGGTAAAGTAAAACTCATGGGTCGAGATAAAGACAGTTTAATGGGACAACAAAGGAAGAGATAATAATAATAGCAGTAATAATGAATATACTAAAGAAGTAATGCACAATTGAATGCAATTTTTCATCACCCAATGACTGATTGCCCAGCCCTGAGCAACAATTGTGGATTAGAGAGCTCTGGCCCCCAGCCAACTTCCCATTTATATTCTATGCGTGAAGATATATGGTATTGAATATTTCTTTAGCTGGCTTGGGTCAGCTGCCTGGCTATTCTCCTCCCAGTTTCTTGTAGACCTGCACACTTGCAGAACCTGGGAAACTGAAAAAATCCTTGATTTCTTAGCAACAATTGAAAGGTTCCCTGTGTTATCAACATTCTTCTCATACTAGCTTCAAAACACAGTGGCTGTTGAGAAGAGAATTAACTCTATCCCTTTGAAAATTAGGACAAAAGTCAGACTAAAAAGTGACAATAGGTTTCAAATTTTCTGGTGTATTGCGATAAGTGAACAGTGAAAGTACAAAATATAATTCTAGAAAATTCTCTAGCAAAGTTTCAAGGTTTTTCCACAATGAAACTTTTTAAAGTTAACTTTTAATAAACTTTTTTTTTTCCTAAGGGAAAATGAATTCAATTTTACCTGATTCTACAAGCATATTTTTTTTTATTGTTATAGATTTCCTTCCCCGAACTTAAGTTCCCAAACCGAGATAGTTTTGATGAAAATTTTCCAGTATATTCTAACCTTAGTAACCTTAGTAAAATGACACAGCAAATCTGCAAAATTTTGAGAAGATTTGGTACAGACAATACCACTACTGAAACAGACTGCCCTGGTCCTCAAGAAGTCAGAGAAATTATTTAATATTTTTCTTTGGAGCAGTGTGTAGTCAATGAGAGGGTAGGTCTTTAACCAGAAAGATTTCAGAAAAAATGTCATAGACAACCCTCTTCTCTCAAGAGAAGAAGCATGTTCTGCTTCCCTACTGCAAATTTATCTTTTACTTTATCTCAGTAGGAGCATGCACAGCAACAACATTGTGGGCTGTAAAGACCTATTTGACAAAGGCATTGTGAGCACGTAGCACATATCCTAGAACACAGAAACTGTGTCTGTGTGTGTCAGAAGTTCAATGTTACAGACTTACATCAGCAAAACACTAGGGAGGTTGGATTTTCTCCGCTTTTTGGTGTCTAGGCAAGGTTCTTAGTTCATTGCAGATACTAGTGACCATCCTGCCCAGATTATTAGTAAGTCTTAACACTTCTTGGGCTCCACATCAAACATCTGATTGTATTTCAACCTGTTATATACTGTATATGAGTTTTGATGCCTTTTATTGTCCTTTTCATTCTTTTCTAAATTTAGATGAATTGCACTGAGTGGAAGAGATGATGATGTTCTTTGTGTGTGAGACATGTGGATATGATCATAGTGTTCACTGACTGTACATTCTCCTGCTCTTTTTCCAGAACTCCGCATTGCATTTCTTGACTAGTCATATGATTTACACCATTACGTGTATGTGTTTTGTTTAACAATCAAATTTAGATGGAGCTGGTTGTTGGTGAGCAAGTACATATGTGAGAAGATAAACTCCTTCACACCTGGAATGTAAACCTATGTATGAGTGAAGACCATGTGAGAAGCAGAGGAGACTGAAGAACATTGTTAGTTCTAGTCCATCTATCTGCTTTGAAGACCATGGAGACACTGCAGGATCTGTGGACAGAACAGGTATTTTCCTCAGGTACAAGAGACACACGCTGTCTGTGGTCCTATGGAGAATCTGAGCCTGCCAATATGGAAACCAGGTTTTATTCTCTCCCGTGACACAGATCTCATTTTTGATCTTGGGCAGCATTTCATCTTGAGCATTAGAAATGCAAAAACAGTTGGACTTCTTTTTGGAGGGAGAAATAATAAAGAATATTCAACCACAAAGAGGTAAACCAATGAGGAAATAAAATCACTATATACAAATTGTGTTTTCTTTAATCTTGCCAATGCACTATGAAATCATCAAGAATTCATGCCAGTGTTTCAGTTTATTGTTTCTGTCTGATGAGTGATATTTATTTTGGATGATTAATGGAGGTGAATAAAAGTAAACCACAGGAGCTCATGTGTTTTCTAGATTATGTCTTATAAAAGAGTGCACTTGAACAAAACAGTTTTCAGATATTCAACTGTAAAAATACCAGTTGCAAATCCATCAGAAATTTAAAGCATATATGGCTGATTCCATTTTAGTTTCCCATTTCCCAGCTGATTTTGAGTCTTCAGTTTCTCTGCCTGGCTGGATGACAAATACCCACCTTTTTACCTCAGTACTCACTGCAATCCCTCCAGAGATCAGTAGGGGCTCCTCTTGGACTGTCACTGACTTGGCTCTCTACTCTTCTCCCTTGCCATAGTGATTTCACACTGGCTACCTGACATGGATCCTACAATACTGGGGAAATATATTAATGCAATTTTGTAATCACAAATTCTCTCTTTTCACTCCCCAAATCATCAAAAAGTGGGAATGGATAGATGGCCTTATATGTGTTGTTAAAGGACATGTTCTGTATTTCAAAAGACAGACAATGAAAAAGCAGCAGCACCATGATATTCAGATGATTATAATCACTGATACATGTAAAGAGACTTTGATTCCGTTTTGCTGCACCTGCAATTAATGTACGATGAATTTAATATCTGGATAACAAGGGGAAAAAAAGACCCCACACAGATATCTTCTCTGATGAAGTATTACATCCTCACAAATGTGGAGCCGAATTTAAGCATATCTTGAATATAGTTATCTTGTTTGACTGCAAGATATTCAGTTTAACTTTCACTGATTTCAAGGATATTTGGACACAATACTCAGGCTTCGTCTTGCACTGGGTGCTGAGAAGTTTAAACTAAGTAATAGGGGGATGTAGGTGACTGTGATGGCCAAGGTGGCTCAAGTGACAGGGTGATCCGCATACCCAGAGTAACCAAATGACTCAGGTACTTTCCGTCACATAATGCAAAACCCCAGAACAGAAAGATAGAGCTCCATTATACCAACAAGATTGACTAATAGACCACTTCTACCTTATTGATATATAGATTGCCTGGGGAAAAGGTACAAGTGCAAGACCAATGGCAATTAAACCTGACAGTTGGTAAATAATGTAATTAACAGGTGGGGTTTAGGAAAGAAACATGTTTCAGACGAGAACTGAAGAGATGGAAAAGGTAAGTCTTTTACTAGTATATGTTGAATCATTTATTTCATTACTGAAAATCTGAGAGGATAAATTATTTACTCTGCTGTTTTGTAGCAGGCAAAAAGCAAATCTAGTAATAAGAAACATTCCTGTAAGGCTCTTATGATTTGTAATGAAGAAAATAAGACAATGAGAGCAATGGTCTAAATAGAGCTGGGGATCTGCTATACAATGGGAATTAATTAGATGCCTTTTCCATCTAGCTACAGAAATATGAAAAACAGTAAAGATTGCTGGCTCAATCTTTCCTAGCCTTTAGTAACATAAATTCTTGATTTCTAGGGGGAGAAGAGAGGAAAAAAATTTTGGAAACCAACATTTATGTGGTCTTGCTTTCTCACTCTGACATTCTCTATATTGTCATTTTTTACCAAGGCTCAAATGAGCAAAATTTTTAAGGATGGGTTTCATGTGTTCTAACTGTAGGTATTCACAGTGTAGGTGTCTGGAGACAGTCTGTGGAGATATGTCACTGCAGCCAATGGAGTTGATGGTGAGATTTGACTCACCAGAGTCAGGAATCTATATAGGCTGAGACGTGTTGTGCCCTGAAGAGCACATGTGCTATTGATCAGTTTGTAGAGCTGTGGTCAAGTGTACTTGCCTACATTATAAGGAATTACATTTAACACCATAACTACTAATACTTGCATTCCAAGTATCACTTTGGAATCTTTGGTGCCAAAGATGCCAGATTGGACCACGATACTCTTCCTAGAGAAGTGTCATTGAAATCTTTAGATAACATTCCACATTGCATGACAACTCTCTATGACTTGCTCTTCCTTTGCTGAGGATGTGATTTCATATGGTTGGACTCAATGGTCCAGTGGGTCTTTTCCAACCTGGTTATTCTATGATTCTATGTGTTTCTCAAACTGGCAGCTAGGTGCCATACATTACCTAGGTCAGAAACACGGGCAACTTTCATGGCACTGTACCTAAAAAGGGGATTTTTGCTCATGAAATGCTCTTAGCAACTCAGGCTTAAGCATCTGCTATCAGGTGATCTGAATGAAAATGTTGCACTTCTTTTCTGGTTTGCCTAGCCTGAGTGTTGTATGAACCAAAAGTGTAGAAGATCCTTTATGGGTGTGGAAGGTGAGTTTGAGGTTGGCTTCAGGGTTGTGCTCAAGCTCATTGCTCTTAATTTGCATGTATTGTAAATCTCACTGTGCAGCCATCTCTAAATAAGTATCTATGCATCAGAATATCCAAATATTGCTTTGCACACTCTCAACTCTGTTTTGTGTGACCTGGAAACAGGCATAGCACCAGACGTCTAACGTGGAGAGACTGGGAATCAGAAGCACAGCCAGAAGCAACATCAGTAGATCAGATGTGGCTGACTGCTAGAGCCAGCTGCATAACCTGATGTGGCTGGCTCTATTTGTCACTGACTGAGGAGGTCACTGCCGTAACTGAATCATTTGTCCTGTCCTAGTTTCTGTAACACCTCTCATGCCACAGATGTCCTGCAGACTGTCTGCAAAATCATAGAATCATAGAATCATAGAACAACCAGGTTGGAAGAGACCCAATGGATCATTGAGTCCAACCATTCCTATCAAACACTAAACCATGCCCCTCAGCACCTCGTCCGCCTGTGCCTTAAACACCTCCAGGGAAGGTGA
>WAAB01012398.1:52976-80963 GCA_013389865.1 Piaya cayana
GGAGAATAACCTCCCTGGACCTGCTGGTCACACCATTTCTGATACAAGTCAGGATGCCATTAGCCTTCTTGGTTATGGCAATGGACACAAAACCATTGTATTCTTTTTTTCTCTATACTTGCAGTATGCTAGTATGATAAATATAAATTAACAAGTAAGGATTGTTTTGACTGTAGTTATTGAGGAATCAGCCATGTTGTTCTCCTGACAGGCAATAGGATCAGCATGGCTAATTCCCTGAGAAATGAAAGGACAATAATCTTCATTAACAGTAGAGAGAAAGAAAACATTTGCTTGGTGAATGCAGTAAATTTATATGTGAATATAATTGGCTTTGCTCAGTCTATTGCACTTAAATTATTTCTGTGTGTGGAATGCAGTACAAGAAGCCCATTTCACAGCTCCTCATGAAAAGAGGCCAATCATTACTGCAACCCTTGGGACTGGCTGTGATAATGTTAATCATGATGAATTGGTGTAGCATCTATGGGACCATAGTATGCAGCACTACGAGAATAACATTGACTTGCGTTTCAGAGTACTGCAAACTAGTTTATATTTTTCTTTTCACTCACAGTGAACTTTTCCCAGGCATTATTAGTGTCTTTTTCACAGCAGCATCTGAGGTGATGTGATGGTTTGACTCAAACCATCACAGGTGACTATTTGCTACACAGCAATAGTGCAATGGTTGGATTTTTTTTTCTTTTGTAAGGTCAGAATCATGACTTAACCATAAGCAAACCCCAAGCTATATTATCACTAAAGAATTAAAGTCCTGAAATAATTTTTAAAATCCTACTAATGAAAATCTAAAAAAAAAAANATAGAAGGAGACTTGAATTTCCTTTTGGAATCAGAATCGTTAAGGTTGGAAAAGACCTCTAAGGTCATCAAGTCCAACACTCAGCCCAACACCACTATGCCTTCTAAACCATGACCCAAAGCATTATGCATACATGTTTTTTTAAATATATCCAGGGAAGGTGAATCCACTGCTTCCCTGGGCAGCCTGTTCCAATGCTTGACCGCTCTTTCAGTAAAAAAACCTGTTCCTAATATCCAATCTAAACCTCTCCTGATACAACTTGAGACAATTTCCTCTCATCCTATCACTAGTTATTAGAGAGAGGAGAACAAAACCCACCTCACTGCAACCTCCTTTCAGGTAGTTGTCAGGGTTATAAATTCTCCCCTCACGCTCTTCTCCTCCCGACTAAACATCCCCAGTTCCCTCAACTGCTCCTTTTAAGACTTGCTCTCCTGACAAACATGGATGAAGAACCTAACAGAAAAGAAACATGCTGAAGAAGTTACAGCCCTAATTTATGGAGCTGGTGCTCATTTGAAAATAAGGTTATTTTCAAAATAATTCCCTACAAAAAAACCCTCAAGCAAACCAAAACACAACAACCTGCTGAAACAGTTCCCACTTTGTCTCAGGAGGTGGGAAATGGGTATGAAGACTAACTTGTCTCTCTCTGTGGGTAAATACAAGCATCCAGAACATGGATAACTACATCTGGGCCAGTAACTACACACTCTCAGTAGCCACTGGAGAGGAGGGAACAGTTTGATGCATCCTGAAGAAAACATTGAAAACTGCCATCCTAACAACATATTAAAAGTGCCTATTTCTTTTCATGAACATTTTATTTCTTTTTCTGGAGATCTCAGGGATTAGCTCAGAGATATATGTCAACATTTCAGATGTATGATATGAGAAGAGATGATCCCAAGAAATTTTAATGACACTTTAAAAGCAGATTTCCCAGTACAAACACACTATTAATTTCAAAAGGTTTTAGACACTAAGTTGCTAGATTTTGCTTATACATTTTTTTGGTGGTACGTTATATATTACATGAATTTGTCAAATTGTTCTCCAATTTAAATTCAGCTTCTTGTGGTTTTGCTATCCTCAACCCCCACCTCTCGCTTTGAAAATGTCCCCCTCATCTTTACAGTAAACCAGCACAGAAATGTCATTATGTAACTCCGATACTCTCCTAATCAGTTGAGCTCTGGCTGGGTGGGTAACCCTAGAGACAGAGAGAATCTCCTGCACCTACAGCTTGTCCAGCTTCCCGTTCTCAGAACTACCAGCCACAAGAAACTCCTGTGGTTACTAACAGAAGAAACAAGTTCCCTCCAATCTCCCAGTGCACCTTGTCACTTGTGGTTTGTAAGAATTACACTGTGCTCTTATCCAAGGCAGTCAGGACCGACACAGGCTTTGTGCCCCTTTGTGCTGCCAGTTCAGGATCCTCAGCCTATGGCTTCAAACTTTCTGGCACAGTGACTCTGTTCTGTGGGAAACTGTTTAAATTAGTCCCACAAAGAAAAACCATTGCCATGTGAAAATTACCTGCGCTCAATCACAACCACTCTGTGGGAATGAAACACGGTTTCCCTTAACATTTTTTTATTTATCTTTCATTTATTTCTCTGCTAACTTGTGAGATAGGTAGTCTACAGCGAAGATCTTCATGGCTTCTTCCATCTAACACTTCCTCAATAAAACTAAGCGGCCTCTGCTAATTTAAGTGATTGCTCTGACATTGCCTTTGCTGTGAGAACAATGAAAAATCAACCGCATAATGGGAGTGAGGTGGGAACTGCGTGATATGAAATGTCATATTTCCTAATTAAACCACTAATAACGATAAGAGATGCCCAGAGTTTCTTCTATTACAGATACAGCAGGAAAACCTTTGTGATATAGTTACTCTCTCACTCCATTTCCCTGAGCTTTTTTTGTATATTTGTTTCCCAATATGATATGAAAGATCAGGCCTTGCAAAACACCCTCCTTTTTAAAAAGCTCCCCTATGATCTGTCAGTGCATCTCTTACATTGCTGCTTTGTCCTGTAACTACTTGGCTGTGATCCTGATGGGATTACACCAGCCTCTAATGGGCATGTATTCCCTGGTTACTCTTGGTTATTATGCAATAGAACCACTCAGCTCCATCAAGGAAATAATGGTAATTTTCTCTTCCCTAATGAATTTCATAATGTTTCAGTGACAGGCCATGACTGAGAATGAAACTAAAACTTGATGTATTGGTCAGGAAAGAAATTTGACTTGGAGCTTTATTTTGACTGGATCTCAAATCAGGAAAGACATTGCTGACAGCCCAGTGTGTGCTCTGTGGATGCTGATGGCTTCAGCAGCAATAAAAATGTTCACAGTTATTTTGGATTTGTCTTGTTTTCATTACCACTGTAATGTTACTTCTTTCTGTGAAGTCTGGGTTGCCAGCTAATAATCTAATTCCAGGGGCAGGAATGGCCTTTGGCTCCCTGCAAGATTAATTAAAGAAAATACAATAAAATCACCCTGAGTGCTGGCTGGTCACCCAGGTGCTGGCTGAGAACAGGTAGGCCACACCATGCACCCAGATGTTCTCTAAAATATTCAGCTATTGTGTGTATTTGAGAAGATGATTATGAGTTATTTAGCTGCGAAATATTAAGGACTAACTGGGGAAGGGCCATCATGCTTCACCCCCACAAGGACACACCTTCATATTGTTTTGTACTCTTTAGCAGGATCTAGCTTCAGTTTGACTTTGCAAGGCAATGAACAGTCAAGTAATGACAAACCTGACTTCAGGTCCCTTCTCCACTTCTCAGTCTGCCAGGCAAGTTTAGCAGTAGCTGAACACTTCAATTACTCTGGGGAAAAATTCAGTGTGGATCTGCATGTCCTTTTTAGCTTTGGGACAGGACAGTCCAGGACTCCAAAGCCAAACAACTGTGAGAATCTGAAGATTATTATGAAGCCCAGCTCCAGAGGGTTTTAGTGCAAGAATTTGATTCAATCAGCATGTGGGCTTGAGAGACATCTGAATGATGCCAGATCAGGAAGAGGGCAGCCTAACAAGAAGCGAGCAAAGCAGCATGACTATTCCTTCAACACATCAGCCCAAGCACTGCCATGCACCATAAGATCTGCAGTTTCTTTAAAGTCCCTTGTTAATTCTGGGTCTGGTGATGAATCACTGTGATTACTGCCTCTCTGCAAACACTGATTTCCCAGGTGGGTGGAAAGGGATGAAGATGACTGTCCGGGAACCCTCTGAGTTTGCATCCAAAAGAACAAAAGCCTTATAGTTTTATTGTGCTCAGTTGTGCCTGTGCCGACTTTCCCCTCCATGGAGCCTGGTCCATACACTGTTGTTCCTTGTTCTTGGACTGATGGCTTAGGAACTAAAGTGATGAGAACCTTCTGGAAATGTAGGTGGGGTTTCTCCTTGCTGTGGGCAAGGTGGTTGGTTGCTGCTTTCCACCACTGAGGGTGGCGATGAACTTTCCTGATGGGCTTTTCCTGGCTCACTGTGCTGATAAACAGAATCCCACACTTCTGGACTTCTTTGGAGGGACAGGGCAGGCTGGAATACTTTAGGTGAAGTCCACACAAGGCTTCACAGAGTAATTTATTATGACTGCTGTTTCACTGCCAAAATCTCAGCTGTGGTCATTTGGCACCTGTCTGTGGAGTTAAGCACAACCATGCCAGTTGCCACCAAGGGAGACTTGGCCCTCTCTCCTGGAAAGTCCAAGCCTGCTAGGATGCACTTATCTTGCAAGAGCTGTTTTATTTTGTCTGTAGTAAAGCTGGACAAGTGGCTTAGCATTGCTGGGCCAGACTGTTAAAAACACTCATAAATGTGAGGAATTCTGTTACTGCAGGAGCCTGCTGAAGAGAGCGCTCTCACTTCAGTGAACGCAAACGGTCAACAGTGATGACATCTCTGGTGATTTAAGCCTAGAAAGAAGCCAATGCTCCTTCTCTTAATGCTCTTTATTTTGGACATGTCTAACCTGATGCCTTGCATTTCCATACCCTGTGGCTCACTCATTTGGGAATATCTGCGGTCCCCAGTGCTGTGCTGACCTGCTTTCCTCCCCTTGACTAGGGTTCTCTGACACCGGGCCCCTGGTGAAACAAACTCGTTTTTTAGGTGGTAGCTCATTGCTCCAGTTGCACCACAGGTGCCACAGTGTATGGCCCTGACCATAGGGAAAAACCCTATGACAATGCTGATGTTCATGAACTCTTTCTGGCTGGATCCCAGGCAGTCCCCTGAATAGACTAAACTCAGAGCTAGTCTACAGAACAGTTTTGGAAGGTGGTGTTCCCACAGACAAACAACCATCACGAGGCAGACTCATGAAGTGGTTCCTTCTAAAATCTGCAGACCACAACATACTTTCTTCTGCTTATGAACTGAAAAATTAGTATCAATATTAGGCAGTGTTCAGGACCTTGCTGTTTTGGGTCAATAATCAGAGAAGACCTTTATATGCTTCACATGGTGTTCCCTCCAGTTTATAGGGAAGGAGGGGGGCTGTCTCGCTCCCACAGCCAGGCAAGAGTAATGTTGATAAATGCAGTGTGCATTGAAGATCCACATGTGTATGATGGGACACAATAAATGTTAGCAGCGATAAGTGAAGGTAAGCCTTGCAGGGCTGCCACCTCCACACAAGCTTTCTGCTGCATAGAGGGGAGCTGAATTGCTGAGACAAATTGTTCAAACTAAGTGCAATAGTTGTGGGTTGGTTTTTTGGTTGTTCTTTGTGATAACGTGATCTCTTCAAGGTACGTGCTGCCTTCCCTCCCAGGATTCCACAGTCAAAACACAGCTTGTGAAAAACTGTTCCCTTTTACACTTTGACTGCTTGGTATTTACATTCTCTGCTATTTGTTTTTTCTCATTTTCCTCTGGCCTCCTTAGAAGTGCCTGCTGAGAGTCACACCATTTGTTAGGGACAGCCAGAAGAGTTTGACTCTGCTGCCTTCCCTGCAGGAGTCTTCTGTGCAGCGATGTTCACTGCAGCTGTGTCCTATTTCCTGAACAGTGTGCAAGGTAAACATTCAATCAATTAGTTTTACTGCACAAAGTGATGTGATCACATTTGCTAAGAATCATTGATTTTAAAAGCAGAAAGGATTGTTATGACGTAGCCTGACCTTGCATTTTCAAGGGTTTGTTTACTGAGAACCTCTTCCCTCCTTTGTTGCCTGTAGGACTAAGCACTACTATATATAAGGCTCATGCCCACATCCCAGTTTCCAGACGCAAATTGCAGGAGGAAACATGAAGTTGGAAAGCAAGTGGATCAAGCTGATGTTTGGCTGCTATAATGATTAAATGCTGATTGCAACAACTAGCTGGAATATGTGGACATTCTGTTTAGACACTTTAAAACTGGACATTTTGCACTGAAGTTCCCTGGCACTAAATTAGAAAAACAGGTCAATGACTTGCTACAGATCTTCAGTTTCAGAGCTATATTTGTTTTAGAAAGACTGTACGTACATTTTATTGTTAAGCATATTTTTGAAAAGATCAAAAAAAATTCTTTCACATACAGCAAATTAATTAAAAATGGGTACTTCAGTAGTAACCAGAAGTTTCTACACTCCCTAAAAGCAAGTATTAACTTCTCTCTGGACAGTCTACTAATTCTAATTAAATTCCCACTCTCGCAGTTTCTATACTCAAAACTCCTATTAGGTAGATTTAGTCTTAGGTAGAGGCCATGGGGACTCCATGAGACTATTCTAAATTTCTTTTAATTTCATAAGGCTCAAAATCAGGCAGCAGTTGCTCAGGAAACAGAGTAGGTGGGAGAGCTCATTGTTTTGGGCAATTTGCAGAACAAGCCGTATCTGGGAGGAGAGGATGGTCTCCACTGCACTACATGTGGGATGTGAACTACCAGTGCCCAAAGGGTGTGATTGATGTGATGATCCATCAGATCAGAGATGCAGCATTTACCTTCCACTTTGGTTTGCTGTAAAAGATCCTACGTACCCTATAGCAGTGCAGACCACACTCAAATTACTTGCAGCACTATGCTAAGGAGTGCAGATGCTGTGGACTGCTCTTAAGTAACTCTCTTTCATGGCTGACGATGAAACTTAAGGTGAAAAGTATCTTGAGTTAGTCATATTAACTGAGCTCCTGCAGGTGTGTAGGCTGATCGCAGATCATCTAAGCAATTGCCAGTCACCATGCAGCACTTACTAACATAAATGAAAGTAACCAGTGCTCTGTAGTTGGGAACCTTGATAGGTCTAGAGGGTAGGAATTCAAGAGTATTCTCGAAAAGGAGCCTTATAACCTATTCAAATGCATCAGAGAAATAATGACTAGAAACCGATGAATTTTTTGTGTGTGTATTAAGTTATGTAGGGCTTTCTCCCTGGCTATGTGAATCAAGAAATATGTCAGCCCTACTCTTCCTTAGAATTCTGCATATGAGACCAAACCTTGAAGTATTACCCCAAACAGACACAGATAAATAGAAGGGTAAAAAAAAAACCAAAACCAAACTAGAATAGTGTTATGCAGTTGGCACAGTCTGACCAGAAATGTTCCTCGCTGACCTATGCAGTGGCCCTCCAGTAGCACTTGGCTTTTCTTTCATTGCATGGCAACCTTGCTGCTTGTACATATATAAGATTAGATTTTTTCTGTGTAGGTAAAGGTGTTACTTCNGAAGTATTACCCCAAACAGACACAGATAAATGGAAGGGTAAAAAAAACCCAAAACCAAACTAGAATAGTGTTATGCAGTTGGGTCAAAACCTAGCACAATCTGATCAGAAATGTTCCTTGCTGACCTATGCAGTGGCCCTCCCTTCAGTAGCACTTGGTTTTTCTTTCATTGCATGGCAACCTTGCTGCTTGTACATATATAAGATTAGATTTTTTCTGTGTAGGTAAAGGTGTTACTTCCATCAACAGCTGAAAGAAAGTAATCCTGAGCCACTAAGGCTTCAGTGAAAAAAAAAAAAAAAAGCATGTGTGTGACTACAGCATTTCAAATCTGTTCCTTCTGTTAAAATACAGTTTATTGCTGCTTATCAGCAAAGAGTGACAAGTAAATGGAGATGCCAGCTCCATCTGGGTGCCAGATTACTAGGAGAACTCCTACCTTTGGATCTCCCCAACTCGTTTCCCAAATTGAAGCAAGGATCCTTTCTTCCTTAGGCTTGACTTCCAGCCATCATTAGAGGGAGCTGTTGCCCCAGCAAGCCTCAGATTCCTTTAAGCCCTTTTGCAGACCTGCTCTGAACTGCTGCGCAGAGGAAATTCAATTGATTCATGGACTGGCACCTTTTTGTACAGCACTGTCAATCATGTCAGCTCTTGGGGGTGTTTCGTAAATAAATATCTTCATTTTCATTTGTTTGGCTTTCTGTACACAACGTAAGAAAGATATCTGAGCTAAACTGTGGTGGTACGGTGGTAGTTATCTTCCGCTGCTGGCTGAGGGAACCTGGAAAGCCTTTTAGCCCTTCTGGTAACCTACATTAAAAAGTAGTAGAGAGCTTTGACATAATTTTCTTCTGTCATTTTGTCAGCCCCTTGTCTGAACCATCAGTCTTTTGGTCATCCTGATCCTGTTCTCACTTCTGTCACAACTGGACTAGTTCAAGCCAAGCCAAGGAAGTTACTTTGGTGCAAACTCCTGCGAATGAGATCAGAGGAGGACTTCTGATGGAAAAGGAAAAATGCCCAAGACCCAAATCATAGCAAAGCTGAGCATCTGACTCAGTAGTTAACCTTTGCTTTTAACTGGTAACAATTCTTCTTAGAAAAAAATGTTGGGATCGTGGCTCAAGGTATCTTCTTAGAAACAAATGTTGGGATCATGGCTCGGGGTACCTTGTCTCAGTGCATTTGGTGCTTGTTTTCCTAATTAGGGTTGGGCATGCTGTTAGGGTTTGTTTTCTGATGAGAAATGTATGGAGATTAGATACATGGTGTCACTAGTGTTATTCCAGGCTGATAGCATCACATGGAGTGTTTCACACCAAAAGAGGGTGTAGATTGAATTACTGCAGTCCCAGCAGGCATTGTGCAGTGAGTGTGTAAGAGCATATTTCAGCTGCATGAAGCACTGCACGGGGTATGGTTTTAAATGTGCGTGGGCTGAATTAAAAAATGTCTACTATCACATGAGGGTTGTTTTCCAATGGACAGGAACAATTGTGCAACCAGATCGTCATGCTTATTAAACCAAATTCAGATCAGTGGGTAAAATCTAAATATGAATGAATTTGCCTGTTTGCTTTTAGTATCCCAAAGCTAGGAGTTGGATCACTTGCAACAGAGGGACAGTACCCTGTATACCTGTAAACTATTGTCTTTAAAACTCTGCAACTCATTTGAAACAGATAAGGTTATCTCAACCTTTGCAGTTTTCCTCCTACTCTTCTGTTTTTTTGCTATGAAGAGCACTTGGCAGTGTCCCTACTAAGATAATACTGTTTCATTTTCCAAAGCAGTTTGTCATGTTTCTATGTGTGACCATTCAGCATGTAAATTCAATGCTTGATCCTGGTACTGTCATCTTATTCATTTAAATTGACAGAATACAAGGCATATTTTTGTAATCTTTCTGTACTCTCTTGGGACAGGTCTGTAAATGACATGTAACATTCCCAAGTCTCAGCCAGGCAGAGAGGTTCATTCAGTGCCAATAAAGAGCAGTTATTTCCTAATAAGTATATTAACTGCTCTAAATGCTGTTGTGAAGATCTGAGAAAAAGCTCTGTCAGAGAGAAAGCAAGTGGATGTGAAGCAGTGAGTGCCGCTGCTTGGAGTGTGTGTCTGTCAGGATTGCATTCAGTGTGCTGCTGGTAGATCTGGAATATTTGTTTCAGTGCTTGATCCAAGTGCTGTGGGTTAAGCTGATCTGTGGTCAAAGGGCATGCTACCAAGCAGACAGTGCCCAGGAGTAAAGCAGCAAACCACCACTGCCAGCAAAAGCAGCAGATCTACCTTTTCTACCCCTTCTGTAACCATCGTTATGTGTAGGTTTGTCTTGGATCTGCAGGCAACTTGATCTTGGAAGCAATCAGGATTAAAACTCCACAGGAAAGAGCAACACAAAGTAAATTTAACTTATCTATTTTATCATACAGCCACAGATACTGGCCTCAAGGCATGGTGCCACCAGATCAGAAATATGTTACAGGAAGCAGGGCTGCTTCTTCTGGTTTCAGTGCCAGTTTTTGGTGACTTAAAGTGAGTATGAAGCTCCAGATTACTGCTACCTATACAGCTATTTAGGCCCTCCACACAGAGCCAAAAGGTGCTGCCTCCCTCAGCTCTGCCCGGGCCATTAACTCTCTAAATTAAATGGTTGCAGATGAAGGTTTCTTCTGTCATCTCCTCACAGCAATAATCCCTGCCTAGCTTTGTAACTCCATGCTGTCTTGGGCAGTTTGGTTCAATCAGTGCCAGTATCTCCACCAGTGAGTTCCCTTTGCTACTTCTCCTTTTGCTGTCTGGGGATGTCAATTTACGGGATTAGAATTCAAGCAAAGAAAAGAAAGTATTATTTTCACAGGGGTTGGAACAGACCAGTGGAACTCACTGCCATGGGTTGTTGTAGAGACCTAAAGCATAAAGGAGTTGTTTTTTTCTAAAAAAAAAGGCTTAGATAACTCATGGAGAGGGGCTACAGTGGCAGCTGTCAAATAAGTTGATCTCAGGAAGGATGTTATTAGCTAATAGATGTGAAAGGGGTCATTCTGTGCATAACACGCTCTATTATTTTCCCTAAATCCTAATTTACTTCGTTAATCCACTCCTTAGTCTGGCAGGGTCTAAGCTTCATGACAGCAAACTGGGACCTTGGATTTTTGATCAAACCCAGCATAACCATCCCTACACTTCATAAACAGTATTTTAATAATCTGTGAATGGAACTTAAGACATGAATGTGCATTGTCACACTTTGTGCACAAATTATCACCTACAAATGCAGTAGCTTATCTGGAAAACTGTATGGTCATATATTGTCAAGGAAGAATAAGATCTGGGTGTTAGCTTACAAACATGACTTTGTCCAGTCCTGCACAGCAAAGATAAGTCCAACTATGTCAAATTTCCGGTGCCTTTACTCCAGCTGGTATTCTGCTGTGGACACCAAGTGCTTGAGAAGAAAGGAGGAATGTGAAACTTGCTCTCTTTGGTACATAGCTTTAATGATAATCAATTATTTATACCACAAATAAGTGTTTGTAACTGAAAATCTGCAGGGAATATTTGGAGACTGTATTTGCTTTTATTTCAATGGGGATAGAGGATTTCTTTGCAGTTGGTGGGTGTGGGGCAGTGTGACAATGATCAGGATCAGGTCTTTAGTGTTCCATGGGTACTTTGGTGCCCTTTCTGCTGAATTAGAAATGGCAGAACCAGGGAGTGCTCTCCTGTCTGTCCCCTACCCATTCCACTGGTAGTGCAGGTGTAGCTCCCAGATGGCAATTAGGAACAGTGTGGGTTTTGTTCAAGTGTTCTGTGAAACCAATCTCCTTAAATAAGAAGAAAAGACAAACATGTCCCCAGTCCATGTCCATCCCTGTCTGTCCTGTGCCATTATCTGTGCCTTCTTACCCCCTGACGCTTTGCGATTGAGAAGGTCAGCACATTTTATTGTGTTGCTTTTTTGTGGTCATCTTCAAACCCATGCCATTTCCTACTACTGGCCCACAACATGTCCCATGCGCTTACAAACACTATCACCCTTAATGGTCTCGGAGCTGCATCAGCAGGGAGAGCTTCCTCCCTGACAGGAAGATCTTAGCAGTAATGGCAGTTGGTATGTGAGGAAGGGTGAGCTTGGGGTTGGCTCCTGGGGATCCTTGAGCTATCAGGTTGCACTTCAGGGTCACCCAGCACACTCGAGGGAGGGTTCTGTATCCTCCTAGTATGCAGTTTGGAGGACACGCACGACGCAGCATTGCCAAGCAAACCTGGGTTCCAGCACAGAACACAGCACAAAACCCACCAGGCGCGACAAACACTTTTAGTAGCAAAATGCATGGAAGGCTCTAAGATCTCCTGTAACAACAAGCACTGACAGAGATATAGGAATTTCAGTGCTTAAGTGAGCTGCAGCAGGGCATGTGGTGTGATGGGGATCCTGGCCACTCAGACACAGCAAAATAAGAAGTGGTTTAATTCAGAAAGGCAGTTTCTGCTTTTCATTCAGAGTGGGAAGCTTACAACAGGATCCAGTGAGGCGGCAGAGGGAAGTAACCTTTACACACAGTGGGAAACTGAATTCATTGAGAAAAAAATACATCCCCTGTCCCTACTCATCTCCTAAATCCATTTTCTGTCTCAAGACAGATAAACCATCAGATACCTACCGCACTCTCATTGTTTCTCAATGGGAAGTAGGAAGCTCTAAGTGCCAGCCAGAGGAGTCTTGCGTCCTCGGTCCTCGTGCTGGCACGGGGTGTGAGCAGCGGGTGTGCTTGTGGGGGAAGAAACTGCTCTTTGTGGAGTTTGGCCTTCACAGCGGCTATCGCTCTTGTCTGCGAGTCATGTGCCTTAATCCTCCAAAGTGGACTGCCCTGCAGTTTAACATTCCCTGAATTCCTGCCGCCTGCTGACACGCAGCCCGTTCAAAGGCAGTTCCAGAGGCCAGCGGGTTGTGGGAAACCTTTGCACCAGCTAATGGAGCAGGCTGCTGCCCCCTTGTCCTTTCTGCCAGGCATGCCTTTCTATTCGGAGCTGCCAAGCCACCCGTGCTGGGGACAGATATAGCTGGGAAGCAGCAGGAGAAAGTAGCTGGAGAGTCACCACCAGCACCCGTGAGCTTGATGCCCACGTGCTCCCGGAGCCCTGGTACAACGTAAATCCCACCACATGCTGGAGGGTCACACTGAGGCAGGGGTCAGAAAAGACTTTTTGGGAGGCTGGATCTCCAATCACAGAGGGACGCGGAAGCAGAACTGGGAAGGGGAGGGAAAGGAGGTCTAGAGAAGAGGACCAGCTATGATGTCCCCCGTGCCCCAGCTCTGCTGGTGACATGCAGTAAGGTGGGAAGGGCACTGCTTCTTCTGCCTCTTGAGTGTACCTTTGGTAGGGTCTCATACAGCCTGAAAATTAAGGAGAACGTGACATTTTTTGCTGTCATGGGAGTGTTGAAACCTTCATGCTCGACCTGAATCTGGGTGCTTGGCAAATCATAACTTCATTGCTTCTGAGCAGGACTGACAGGGAAGGTTGTCCTCTCATTGTCCTGTTTGTAAAGCAAGAACAATAACAATAATTAGAACAATGAATAATTCTGTCACATGTGGAGTGTTTTAACGTTTGCTAGAGATAAAAAAGTTACAAAAGTGTTTGTAGCCTTTGGAAAGACTGAGAAATTTGCTTGGCCATATGACCTTTCAAGCACTTAAAGAAACTAGAATTCTTGAGAGTATCAATAAGATGGCTGTGCGGAGTAAGTATTATACTTGCAAACAAGCACTGGTTACCCAGCAGTGGCAAGATAGGAAGGATCATGGTTATTTTTTTTCTCAGTCTGTTATGGTTTCTCATTTTCTAAGAATTTCAGTGTCAGGTAGGAATTTGGAAGCTTTTGTTTGCTGATAACAATGGCCGTTAGGATTTGACAAGTGTGAAAGACAGGCATATGTTGTCCTCAAAGATATGCAACACTAACCATTCATGCATCATCTGCGGACGAGTGTTTACATCTTACAACTTTCTGAATCAACTGTCACTTTTTCTTGTTCTCTCTCTCTCTCTTTTTTTATGAATGAAGTCTGAAGCAAGCCAGACAGAAAGGAAGGCTGAGACATGTTTTATAGCTTATGTTTCCTTCTGGTGAGGATGTTACATTTGCTGAAGCGAATTTCTGAAAGAGATGCGGAAGGGTTTTCTGGTCAGGGTTAGAGGATATTTCATTCATGCAGGAAGTTGCAAAAGCTGAACAGAAAGTGTGTATTCTAGAAGTTTCAATTTTAAAAAAACTAGGTTGGAGGGTAAAATTGCAAAATACCAGCTGAGTCTGAGAAGTAAAGTTCACTTTATAGTCCTAGTAAATTTCAATGTTGATAGTAATAAGAGAGAGAATTCCTTTAAATTGAAGATATCTAAATACTCTTCCATTGATTATCTTCTACTGCAATTTTTTGAAAATGCTTATTTCTGTGATGCATTTCTGTGACAAGATCTACCTCTCGTATAATCTGTTCCAATACAGAAACAGTGCAGAAACGGAACATAAGGAATTCTTTGGAGCAGGGTTGTATGGGATGGACATACTACCACTCGAGTTTGGATTTAGGGAGTTTCAACATGCTGCTGCCAAGCAAATCACCAACACAGCAAGAATCAGGAATGTTACTCTGTTGTCCAGAGGGGATGCAAGAGCTGATTTGAGGTGGGGATTGTGGTTCAAATGCCTTTAATACTCCACATACCAGTGCACCAGGGAGGGGAAGCTGATGTGTTTTAGCTTTGTTCTGCTAAAAAAAATTAGGTTTTCTCATGCATTTTTTTTTTAACATATACGTAGCCTCAGTGGGCCAGATGCCAAGGGGATGAAGAGAGAGTGCTGGCACAGGCATTGAGTAATACTTTGCTGGACCACTGGTATTCATAGCTTTATAGGCTTCAATGTCAGGAAGAATTCATTGTGGACATCTAGGCTGACCTGTGTCACACAGGTTAAAGAAACTCACCCCAAACTTTCTACACCAGACTCCTAGTTTCTGTTTGAGTGTCTGTGTAATTCTAGAGAAACAAATTTGGTCTTGATTTAGAAGACTTCCAATGTATTGCTGTGTCTGTAGTTAAGGTTATGCACAGATATAACGCAGGCTGTGCGAGCCCTTTATGCAGACCAGTTTCAGCTGGTTTAATCCTCTCTTACATCACTATTCCAAATGAATAAATTCCCAGGTCTGAGCACATGATGGGAAATAACTGATTTACTTAAGACTCCCATCATATGAAACGTGCTAACTGACCATGTGCATGTTTTAAGCTTGACCCAGGGAGTAGTGTGTTAGTTTAAACTGTCTCTGCAGTGGGTTGAATTTTCATTAGGATCTAAGCTATCACAATTTACTTTGGAGCTGAATTATGCTGAGGACACATGCACCGTCAGGCACTAACCATTACCCTGACTTAGCTGACAATCAGTAGCTTGATTAAATGCCTGAATTCACTCATGCACCCCAGTCCAAAAGGAACAGGTGGAAAAAATATAAATAAGTATTTTTTTATATCATTTAGTTGTCCCTGGACACATTTTATAAGCTAGAGGAGGATTTGGATGCATTTCAGAAGTCAGTTTACTGTGTTACTTGAAAGTGAAAGGCATATGGAGGCAAAATTTACATTTCTCCAACAATAAACGAGACCTCTAACTTAAGATTTTTCAATTACAGTAAGCATACTGCGATCTTCAAAGGTTGCAAGCATTCACAACAGCAGTTTAGTTTTCTTATCCAGCAAAAGAGCTTGTCCTGTAGCTCAACCACCTCCTAAAATCACGAGGGCACTGCTGTGAGGTCTGTAACTACTTTGCCTGCGTGATCTCATGCGATGAGAGCCTGGAATGGCATGTAAAGTGACAGGTTGACCCAGCAGATGGTTTCATTAGTACTGCACAGGTCATGACAGCAATACCCGCAGTAGCCTGTAAGCATATTGAAAACTGAGCTCCCAGAGATGTAGGCGAAACAAACATAATTTCATAAATTCAGTAGACTTAAACCTCAGAGAAATAAGCAGGAGAGCAGCTGAAACCTGTATGAAAAACTGGTTTTGTCCTGGTGTGCAAACCTGCCTTTCTAATATAATGGTGTCCAAGTACATGGACTCCAACAAGTATTCAAAATCTTGGAGTACTTCAAGGTCCCTACTTTGTGTCTGCCGTTGCCATCATTCCTAAACACTTGCAAGTAGTTTACAAAAGGAATATTTGTTTAACAGTCTGGTGTCTCCCAGTTGTCTTGCAACCTAACTGAACCACCCCCAAATTGCAGATCCATGAGCCCTATTCCATATGGTGCACGTGATGTTTAATGATGTGTTGTATGGAATTGGGGTTCTGCCTGGATCTGTGTGCTCCACAGAATCCCAGAAATGGTGGGTGGAAGGGAGCTTTGGAAGTCATCTAGTCCTTCCTCCCCTAGAAAGCAGGAATATATCCAAATGGATACATGGATATATCACTACATGGATAAGAGCATGGTTCAGGGCTGTCAAGAATGGGACATTGTAATACAACCAAGAAGTAGCAGAAGGCAAAAGGAAACAAAGGAACCCCCATAGATTTCCCAGTAAAGAGACCCTGAAAGGAGATTTTAATATCTGTCATGGAGGAAATGTTCAGGGAAAGGCATAGGATGGGACAGAAGTGATTAATTTTCTGTATAATGTGGGTGTAAAAATGAAAGATATCCGCTTTCCTGGGATGGAGGTTTGGGGTTCAGCAGAAATCTGCAGCCAACACCTAGCTGCAGTGGAAAAAAGTTTTACTCATCTCTGGTTACCAACTCAGCTCTTCCTAAATGCATAGAGGAGCAGGCTGGCCCAAAAAGTAGAGTCTCTGGCAAGGTTTTTCCTCTGCTGAATGTGAATGCTATTGTTCTGCTGAGCTTAATTAAACTGTCTAGCTATTTCAGTTTGCACAATTTAGATAAGAAAATGACTATTCTCCCAGACTCAGAAAGAAACCACTAGCCCTCTTCCTTATTTGGTGTAAGTCTGCCGTTGTCGTGCTGCCCAATTTGTAATATTGAACTGTCTTTACTCAAACTGAAAGCTGCAACAAACCATAGATAAAAATTTCTGTCTTGCTTGACCTCTAGATGGCAAACTCTCCTTAATTTTGGAAGAGGAGCCGCCACAGAGTTTGTTGCTGGCTTTTACAATCATTAATTTGTAGCACTACTTCAGTTTGTATTTTTGAATCAACCAGACACAAAAAGACAAAACCCAGCAATGGCAATAGAAGAGGAGAGGTAGGGGAGGGATTAGTGGTGACATATGTGAGCCTCATAGGGAGATTTCTCATGAGATTAAACGTGAAATAACAGGCTTTGATTTACCATATGCATACGGGAAATGCTGGCTGTCCACTGCAACTGGGTGTTGTGGATATCCAGGAGCTCTTCCTCCAGGAGTGCTACATAGTTCTGCTTAGGTGCTTTTGCTGGAACTGAAGCAAGAATAAAACTGAACATGAATTTTATTTATTTATTTAGCCCATGAAAGGAGCCTCAAGCAAAGTGTCAAGGCTCCCAATTACTCAGTAGGGAGTGAGTTCTGTTCTTTCCTTGGCAGCCCATTCCCTGGGTTTACCTAATGTCCTATCTCTAAGTCTGTTCTTTCTTTTCAGCTTCAGTCTACTGCCAAATATTTTTTTTCCTTCTTTTTTAACCAGAACTCAGCCCTGGGACTCCTTAAGCTCTCCAGTTGTGCACCTCTATTTCCAAACTTCACCTCTCTTCTCTGCCCAGTTCCCACTCCCCTATACATTCAGATCCAAGATATGGTCAGCACTTGCACAGAGCACAGTGACAAAGTCACAAATGACCATCTCTCAGTTGCCTCTCAATATCTTGCTCTCCAGAAGATGCAGATATTTTAGGTCCTAGAAAAGGAAGAAAGTTTGGTGGGCCCCATCTTAACTGTTCATCCACTTCCCAGAAGCACAGGGCCTCAGGGAAACGTGTGGTCTTCTGGGGAAGGATTTATCTGCTGAAAGTGGTGGTTTACAGTGGAGGCATCTATATCTGACCTAGTTACCTAGGCTGCCTTTACAATCAGTAGAGAGCTGTCAGTGAGAGTTCAGGGAATCTAGGGCACTTTCCTAAAGTGGTCATATACATTGGTTACAAGTGCTGTACTCTGTAAACTGCCCATAAAGACAACCTGAACACCCTGCTTAGATTGAAACTCATATCACAGGCAGAGTTAGGGAAGAGGAATCTCATTCTCGTTCCTTTGGTCAGCTGTGGTGACATTTTCATTTTATCTGTATCTAGGAGTTCAGAATATTTCAGACTTCCTCTTTGTGCAGGAAACAGAAGAGTTTTTGGCATGAATAGTAATACTTCCCCCTGACGTTCTCATTGAAAGCTTTCAGAAATCGATACTTAGCCACAAAAATAACAAAATATACGAGGTAAAACCTTTGGAAAACATAAAAAAGAGGTAGATATGGCATTTTCCAGATCAGGATTGGGTAAATAACATTTCTTATGTGTACTCTTGATTATAAACCTAGGCAGGAATATGGGTTTTCTGAAAAGCATTAGTTCTATTTTCATTTTGGGTATGAGGAAGAAGATAAGAAGATAAAGTTGAGTATCTGCATTTACTGTCCTACCTAGCACTTCTATATTTTCCTAGGGCAAGTGAAATACCATTTGTCCTTTCTCAATCACTGGTTCTCAGGATAAAGAAAGAACAAGTAATTTCCAGTCCATATAGAGTCATCATGACAAATTGTTCCTCTCCTCACTGAAACATTTGCTTGTTTCCTTTATGTTAATAAATTGGTAGCAAAGGATGGCACTGGACATGTTCCTACATAGGAACAAGTTCTCAGTATATCAGAGATCTCAGAGCTGCACACAACAAATGGCCTCTCTCCTCATTGCTTATTTTCTGTTCCATTTGCAAGTGCGTCCATTTTCAAGCAGCTGAGCCAATGATCATTTATTACAGATCCTGACTTCTTCTGCTTCATATAGTCTAGTTGGAAAACAGTCAGTTAATAAAAGAAAGAATCTAAATTAATTTTTTTTTGTGCTGACAAGAGTTACCTTCTTGGTGTGTTCTACCTACAGAATAACCACATACAGATCTTTGGAGATTTAAATACTCAGGTATGATGGAAAGCAAAGGACCTATGAATGTGATGGTCTGGAGACCACAATGATGTTCTAGAGTGCTCCTACTGAGGTGTTACAAATGCAAAAGCAGGGTTAGCAGCTGCTTTGTAAAATGTATGAAATGCAACACTGGATTGTAGCATCTGGCCCTTGGTTGTATGAAGGGCTTGATCAACTGTAAGTGATTTTTCAGTTGCAAGTTTGTCTTAGTTGTCGTGTGGATAATTATAGAAGGCTGGATTTGTGTTTTAAATATTTGTTGGGATCCCGATGAACAGGCTAACTCTTTAAATAAAGCAAGAGATATTAATGAAAGAATTGTAATTGTGTGAAAGGTGGCAGTGCTAGGTCTCAATTTATTATTCATTCCAAGTAAAGAGACCCCCACTAGAATTACACCAATTACATTATTATGAGCACACTGCAGTGGAACTCTTATTATTCATGGGAATATATTATTTTCATTAATTGATATGTACTTAAAAGTTTGAGCCATGACTCAGTGTTTTGTCCGAAGGATTATATGGGTGAAGAATTAAAAGACCAAAATAGAAGGAGACTGCCTTTTCCAGAATTTTTCTTTATGTTGGGAATTTTCATAATAAAAGATTCTAATTTTGCAGAACTAAAATTTGCATTAAAGAAAACATGAGTTTTACATGACAATGATGTGTTTTCTTTTGGAAACTTGAAAATATGGTGAGTACATACTGATCAGGGAGTCCAGTGACATGTTCACTTGCTCTCACTGATACCTGCTGAGGAAACCATCTTTCTTATATCTGAGCTGGAGACTCAGTGATATAAGAAAGGTTTGACAAGATACCTCCAGATAAATCAGTTTTCCTAGAAAACATAATGGCCCAGTACCTCCACTTACAATGTGTTCTGGGAATGGTGGATGGGGACATTCAGCCCTGTGAATGATTTAGTGGTTTGGGTTTTTTTTGAATTGTTTGTCTCATCTGACACTAATGAAACCCTACTGCTTTCTGTGGATCAGAAAAGACACTGATGGCCAAAAGTACACCTTCACAGTGCCAGTTACTGATGACTAATAATGTTAAGATAATTTAAGCAAGCTAGCAGGTACATGGTTTAAACATTCAACTCAATTGGTTCATCATAGGTCTGGGAACATGTTTAAATCCAAATGGATTACTTGTATTGCTATCTCAGGATAAACTCTACACAAGTCAGGCTTTTGATGCTTTTCTTATCATACCTCTCCATAGGCTGTTTATCTGACAAGTCATATGGAATTAATGATGTTTGTTCCCAGTTGACCAATTTGCATTAGTGCCACCTATAACCAGTCAGAGAACATGCTTAAGCTGACCCTCCACAATTAATCACATCCATCAACACAACCTGTGTGACCTTCACTCAGTTGCAACCAGCTGGCAGCTATTGATTCCTTATAGGTGGATGTACCTGTAGAAAATCCTGTTAAGAAAAGCAGAAATTGTGTCTTGGACTCTCTTTTTCTAGATGTGTGTACCTTACAAATACTCTGGGCTTAACTTGAGACTGAAAAGTGAGAAAATATCTTGTGTACATGGCACTCTTAATTTAGGCTAATAAGCTCCAATACTTGGACTTGTCCACCCAGTTTTATTTACTTAATTCAGAAGCCAAACCAAAAGATTTTACTATTGGAGCTGTTATACTCAAAGGAGAGAGGTGGCTTTCTCCAGTGCTTGCTTTATCTCACTGAAAATCAAACCAAGGGAGGTACCTATTTTTTTCAACTGGCAAGTCTTCAGTTTATAGAGAATGATTGTAGGACAAAATGGGAAGAAATGGCCAAAGAAAGGGCAGAAAGGAAATCTTGAGAAATCTCTGTTAGCAGGTTTCAAAATGAAGTCCTAGGTGAAAGTTAAACTTCCTCTCATTCATGGATGGGGGGGTCAACTTTACTTAGAAGTTTCAAGCTACCTGTATTCCACATCAATCCTTAGCCTAAATATAGGGTGTGGTGACATTTTAGATGCCCTGACTCATCCCACCTGATGTGCAGCTGCTGGAGAAGGGCACAGATTTCCCGTAGCTTATGTGTCACACACATGTATGACCACATCTATCTTTTTCAGATACATAAGGACATCGCAAACAACACCAGGCACCTAGGTTTAAGTAATCCAAATTTGCTTAGGGGTTATTAAATATTAGTCCCTCATCAAAAGGTTAAAGAATCCATCAGACTGAGGGAGACACCCTGCTATTTGCAGTCTTTTGGATAGGTAAATTATTTGTGTCCATTCTCCATGTCTGCAGCATACTTTGGAGGAGATAGATACCTATGCCATAATGTTGAGTGACTGACTGATCTCTGTGGCTCCTCTTACAGTGGTCAGGAAAGGTGTCTGCTGAGAGGTTAGGTTCTAGGTGAGTTTAATTACTCAGATCTCAAAGACTAATTAGAGAAAGAGAAAGGGAGAAATGTGTATTTTTTAACTGTCGTCTTCTGGAATGACTTTGTTTCAGTCACATCATTTAAAATTAGGATTTTCAATATTTAAACCACCTCCTCTCACTTAGTTGAGGACAAGAAAGAGTATTCCCTTATTCTGATTTCCGTCTTTCTCTTACATTGCTCCATCTTTTCCTAGTGAGATCCTTTCTGCATGGGAATATCATCTTTGCAAGGGTGTCGTTGCTTTTTAATGGTGCAGGAGACTGTCTTTGACTTATAGGACTGACCCAAATTTCAGGGAAAAAACAGGGATGTGTCTGGTTTCAATTTGTTATAGCCTTCTTATACCAAGGTGGGGGACAAGGTTATGGTTTCTTTGTGGGATCAGTAGGAAATGCTGAAGATGCTCACAATACTTCACTTCAGGAACCTGTTTTTGCAGCCTCTGCCCAGCTGCCAGCCTATAGGCACAACTGTATGGAACCTAGCAATGTTTATGTTTCTATTTGAAGAGTCAGATTTCCTAAAATATATGCTTAAAATCAATAGCTTGAGTAGTGCCTGCCTCATACAGTATCTACTCTGACTATTTATCTTCTTTCTACATCAGCACTTGCTCCCTCTTTGTCTGTAAGCTTAATTTCATAGTCTTCCCTGGACTGAATCCAATACTTTTTCTGCTACATTTTCTGTCAGCCTTTCTCACAGAGGACATTTCTCAGTGGAAATCTCTTGGTCCACATATGTTTTCTGTATGCCTGTGATTGGAATGGGCTGGAACACTCAGTGCAGGTTGAGTCTGCAATTGTTTCTCTTTTCAGGGAGGCTTGGCCCAAACCAGCACACACTACTTCTTGTAAGCATGTGCCAGTGTTTCCCCCAACAAATATGGCTGGGCAACAGTCACTTCTAAGTGATGTTGAAACAGCAGGAACTAGATCCTCCTTTTAGCAGACATGGTTTTAGCCCTCCCTTTACACCCTCATTAATTGTGTTCAACTTAGTGGCTGTGTTTTCTGTGAGCAAGAACAGATAGAAGTGAATGTGTTTCACATATCTGTGTCTATTATGTCATTTTTTTCCTCACCCCAATTCTTTCCTCACCCCATCTTCTCAGGCACACATTTAAAATCCTTGATTATAATCTATCACTAAACCTCTCAAACTCTGCATGAAAAATTTAGACAAAGAAGATTTTCTCTTTAGATAGAAAAGCAATAATGTCTTTTTTTTTCACTGGTGGGTGAAAATTCAGTCCAGAATTCTTTGGTATGTTTACATGAAAGATGGAGTGAGTTTAGCAGCATAGTGGGTTGGTGTGGCTGTGTTTTGATACTGGGAAGCTGCACCGGTGGCTTCTGTGAGAAACTGGTAGAAGCTTTCCCTGTGGATAAGGCCAGTGACAGGCATTTTCAAGACAGACCCACCACTGGCCAAGGCTGAGCCCATCAGCAATGGTGGTAGCACCTCTGTGATAACATGTTTAAGAAGGGGATAAAAAATTGCTGTGCAAAAGCATCCAGAGAAAGGAGTGAGAATATGTGAAAGAAACATCTCTGCAGACACCAAGGTCAGTGAAGAAGGTGGGGGAGGAGGTGTTCCAGGTGCCAGAGCAGGAACTTCTCTGCAGCCTGTGGTGAAGACCATGGTGAGGTAGGCTGTCAACCCGCAGCCTGTGGAGGTTAACTGTGGAGCAGATAGCCAGCTTCAGCCCCCATGCCAGAGCAGGTAGATGGACTTAAAGGGGGCTGTGGCCCCATGAGGAATGTACACTGGAGCCAGCTCCTGGCAGGACCTGTGCAACCATGGATAGAGGAGCCTACACTGGAGCAGATTTACTGGCAGGACTTGTCACCCTGTTGGTGGACCCATGCTGGAGAAATCTATTCTTGGAGGAGTGCATCCTGTTGAAAAGACTCACATTGGAGAAGTTTGTGGAGGAATGTTTCCTGTGGGAGGTGCCCCATGCTGGAGCATAGGAAGAGTGTGAGGAGTCTTTCCTTTGAGGAAGAAGGAGTGGCAGAGGCAACCTGTGATGAACTGACCACAACCTCCATTATGCATGCTTCATGAGGAAATAGAGAAAATCAGGAGTGAACTTGAGTCTGGAAGGGAAGGGAGGTGGTGGAAGGGGTGGAGGGAAGTTGTTTTGCTTTTATTTCTCATTATCCTACTCTGAATTGATTGGTAATAAATTAAACTAATTTCCTTAAGCTGAGTCTGTTTTGCCTATGACAATAATTGGTGAATGCTCTCTCCCTGTCCTTACCGTGACCTATGAGCCTTTCATTGTAGTTTTCTCCTTTTTACAGCAATGAAAGAGAGTGTTAGGGTGGCTTTGGTGGGCACCTGGCATCTAGCCAGGGTCAACTCTCTACAAGTATAAGTGGCAGCTTTTTGGATAGGAGATTGAGGGAAGGCCATGAAGATGAACCACAGAAAGACAGTCAACTTTCAGTGAAAATTGTGCCAAAGAAAAGAAAAAAACATGTCATCATGTGTAAAAGAGTCATGCAAAAAGGTGAAGAAAATATGTATCTGATAAGATTCTCAGTATATAAAAATGAAGTTCAGATTGTGATTTTTCTGTACAGGTTAGAGCATAAATCTAAAAGATACAGTGTATTGGGGTGTGTGTGAAGAATAAGCAGGTCCCAGAAGTAGTGTGGTAACGTTACTACTATGCCTGCCCTCACACCCAAATTCGTAAGTTCTGCAGTGTTTAGGTGCACTGGCAGTTGTGCAACTTCTCATTCCAGAATTGGTGCATTTTGTGGGCTGGGCATGTCTAACGTTTCTCATAAAAGCTGGATTAATCTTGCTTTGAGTTTCGTGTCCACAGTGCAGAAACACATGCATATAAGGCAGTCAGCCATGGATTTCTTCACAGTCGATGGAGAGAAATAGTCGCTTTCAGAACATTATCCCTTCAACATATTTTAGATGTCGACCTCACTGTGAGATTAAATATGCTCCAGAAGGGGAAGTTTCTCTACACTGATAATAAAGAAAATCTAGATGTTTGGCTCAGAGGTAAACAGCTACAAGGAAGTTACTGGAGTGCTGCCTGACAGAATACACAGAAAAAAATAATCCAGTGGCTTCAAGCTGTGGTTATTCTCTACACAGGCACATTCTTCTGGCAATGGATTGCTTTCCATTTTGTTATGATTAACGCCATATTTTCTGCAAGTAAATTTGTCTACACCATTTCTTGACCCTTGCAGCCCATCTTTGCACTTCAGAATGCACTTTCAATCGGATTCTCTTTAGTCTTTCTGAACTTTTAATTTGAAAAACAGAGTTTTGACTGCAAGTGCTTTTTTTTTTTTTGAAGTCAAGCCCATTCTTGCAAAAACCTTGCTCTGACGTGTTGGTTACACTACAAATAATCTGCTAACTAATTCATTTCCTACACTGTTCATTCTCAACAGTCTTGTTTTAGCAGCTTCCTGTAGCTGTCATGCTTCTTCTAAGGCACACAGTCAGTTTCCAGCATCTTTACAGCTACCACATCCAATACTGGCAAAGATTTCAATTTAACCTCTCTACAGTAATGCATGCTTCGAGGTACAATTAGAAAAACTGCAATCATTTCTCCTAGTTCTATGACCCAAAGGAAGGACCTGGATTTCTTGAATCACACTGACAGAGTTACAAAAGTTTGCTGCTTCTAATATGCCTGATACATGTAGCTACTTTATTTTTGAGCCCCACAGGATCCTGTTCAAAGTGAATAGAAATCCATGTGCCATTAAACATTAGACGTATAGGACTAAAATTATCATCTTAACGATTCAGTTCGGGCCCTGGGATCAGAGCTAAGGAAGGCCCATGGAACATCCAGCTTGCCCCATTCCTACATCCACAACAATTCTCCAAAGGTCTCTTGTTTATCAAAGCTCTCTAGGAAAACCTGACAACCACGAGAAGTAGCATGCTGTAGAAAGTGTGCAAGAGAGGAGAACAAGGAATCATAGAATCATAGAATCACAGAATTACTAGGTTGGAAAAGACCCACTGATCATGGAGTCCAACCATTCCCATCAATCACTAAACCACTCCCCTCAGCACCTCATCCACCCATCTTTTAAACACCTCCAGGGATGGTGGCTAAAACCACCTCCCTGGGCAGCCTGTTCCAGTGAATGATGAGAAGAGGTCAAGAACGGCAACAATGTTCTGTATCCACTGAACAGGAAAAGGGGAAGGTTGAGATGTTTGGACCACAAGATGGGTAATCAGGAGATGTGGAGAGTGCTGAAGGCATCTGCTTCGTGAAAGATCAGTAGATGTGGGAAGCGCTGAAGCTATGAAATCACTTATTCAGCAATAAAAAAGAAACCATGGAACTGAAAATTGCTCATAATAGAAAAGGAAGATTAATATCGCTGAACTGTAATTAAAAAGTCAGTCATCAGGTTAGGCTAGCTCCCTTGTAGCCAGTGAAGAACCTGTTAATAGCATTACCAGAGTTTAGGATTCGGTACTCTCTTTTCTAGGAGACATTGATATTTGTCCAATTGTATGCCATTTGGCCACATTCTTGCAAGACTGAATTCCACAAAGCTTTGTGTGTTTATCGTCAGAGAGCAAATTGAGTACTGTCCTCACTGTATAACCAATTTATAAATGCTTTTTTCCCCCATTGTAAATGTCACTTCCATGTGTTCTTCACCGAACACACTGACTTTAACTTTATTCAATTAGCAATGAAGAATCAAAGACGACTAGGAATTTTGGTGGTCTTATGCACCAATGTTTGGCACTTCATCAGCAAGCAAACAATGGTTTCCTGTGGACGTAGCTACATGCTGGTGGAGGCAGAACCAAAGTCAACAAACATCTTAATTACCCTAGGTGCCATATCCGCAGGTATCACATTACAGCCCGTGTACTTCAGAGAAAGCCGCAGCTTAGCAGCTTTTGCATCAAGTAAGGTCAAAAGTCAAAGGAAATGCCAGTAGAAGCAGTAGTCAAAGTAAAGGAGCTTAATAAACCCCTTGTTTACCCTTGATTTCTCATTTATTGTATAATAGAGGCAAATCTAAATGCATAATGACACAAAAAGCAGCTGGACTGTGTTTGCTTAAGGAGACTCAGCTGACAGGAACCCGGTTAATCAAACCATGCTGTATTTCTGCTCATCAGTGCCCTAAGGCCACACGTGCAGTAGCTGGATTTAAGTCCACACATTTACACTGATGGATAGGATGTCTTTGACAACTCCATGACAGAAGGAAAAAATTGCCACTGATGTTAAGTATGTAAATAAAGCCAATAGATGAGATTGATGCAATTAAATGTCTAGTGTGTATACATAGCTACTTTAATTAGATTTGGGTCCCAGATAATACTGGGTATTTCTGGACAACTGAACACCTACCAGGCTGTCTTCCCACTTCCCTGTAGCCAGCTGGGCCTGACTCTTGATCACAGCAATGGTGGTAGAATCTTTCTCTCTTAATAGGTTTAACTCAGATAAATACAGCCACAACACAGCCCAGATGTACTAGGGCAGGTCTCATTGCAGTATGAAGTGGCTGGAGCGTTGAGAAGTTGCCTTTGCAGGCCTTGTACAAGGGTCCAGCTGCCCCCAAGCAGCCTTGGCCCTCACCCTGACCTCTGTCCTGCACTCTGTCTGTGTGTTATCTGGTCTGATCAGTGGCCTTCATCTTCCACCACTGTAAACCATCTGAACACACTGAAGCTACCACATTCTATTTCTGTTCTTCTTAGCATGCTACAACTGGACCATCACAGGGGCTGCCAGGAGGTGCACCATAATTGCCAGCACTTCCAAGTGGTCTTATCATTGTGGTGCAGATTTGCGGTGCAGACCTAAAGCAATGAGCAATCCTAAGAATGTTTTGTTTTGAAAGAGTTACTTCTTCACTGTCTCTTTGGTCATTCTTGCTTTTTTTCATTTGTTTTGTTGTCCCTTCCTGAGGGACTTCAGTGTGTGCTGCTGGGATGGAGCATTTATATTCTGTCTTTATACAAACTGAGAGCTGAACTGCTGGGTGAAGAACGGTGTAGGGTCACAGTCAGATCTGGTTCTCTGCCACTGATTACTTGTGTGGCATTAAATGGTCCCTTTAGACTTTCAGAAAGCTTGAGAAGGTTAAGTGTCTGTCCATCTGTCTGTATGTCTGTGGCACAGTCTCTTGTGCACAGCTCAACCTTCACTCCTACTTGTGCCTGTAGAGTTTAAGGTTTAAGGGAGTGTTGAGAGTGTTGATATCCTGATGCACTGAGTTGAGCAAAAAGCAGAGAAATGACAGACATGGTTAATATAGTTGCTCCAAAGAAGTGATCTAAAAATGATATGTGAGGCAGTGCAAGGTGCTCAGGTACTGCATTGACTTTTGAAAAAATATTTGACACTTACCAAAAGCATCACAACATTTATCTGTGTTAAAAGTTAATTTTGATAGTAAAATTACCCATTTAGTTATGTGACCATTTCAAATAGCCTCTGCACAAAAACCCAGGGGTTGGAGGAGCAGAACAAGGTTCCCACCATCCAAGAGGAGGAGGTTAGAGACTTGCTTGCCCAGCTAGATGTCCACAAATCTATGGGGCCGGATGGAGTCCACCCTAGAGATTTGAGGGAACTGGTGGATGTGCTTGCCAAACCCCATTCCATCATCTTCCAGCAGTCCTGGATGACTGGGGAAGTTCCTCTGGACTGGAGGCTGGCTGATGTCATGCTGATCTATAAGAAGGGGCACAAAGCAAATCCGGGGAACTACAGGCGAGTCAGTCTGACCTCAGTGCCAGGAAAAGTCATGGAGCAGGTGATCTGGAGTGCTATCATGAAGCACTTGCAAGAGAATCTGGTGATCAGGCCCAGTCAACATGGATTCACAAAAGGCAGGTC